>JAGXJF010003669.1:0-177500 GCA_019208055.1 Stipa capillata | reverse complement strand
TTTACACTATTAAAAAGACGAGGTAATATGATATGAAGAGCAAAATAGAGGACTGAAATATTGTGTACTTTACTTGGAATTTTCCTACTTTACTTGGAATGCAATATTGTATACTTGATATTCTAATGTGGTTATGATCTTGGCTGTGCCTAAAATGAACCTAATTTGATTAGAGCTGAGACATGTCCTCCCCATGGCATAAATCATAATCAATATGGTATTAAAACATGTCACATGTCTTAAGAAGTGTTTTAAGAATTTGTATTATTGTGGATAAGAACAAATACAACACTTGGAACATATCTATGGTAATTGAATCTAATTAGAATCTAGGGATTTGGTAGAACTTCTGATAGAATGCATGGAGAATATTGATCTTAGCTTATTTATGTTTCCTCCATGTATATGTTTTCAACTGCAAATTGGGTATGTTTTCATCCTTATTAGAATTGAGACGAACTCCCCGCCGCCCTCCCCTACGGTATCACCGTCGGGGTCGCCAAGACCATCGACATCGTCAGGAAAGGGTTCTCGCAAACCAAGGAAGCCATCGAGTCGACCAAAGGGCAGATGGGTAGTTCAGAGCTTGGATCCGGTGACCGGAGTTCCTGAGCCGGAAGAAACCCGGAAGAAGTGGCGGACGTTATGCGGGGTGGCCGCCCGTTCTAGGGTTAGGATCACCCTCGCCGATTGGGGTGAGCTGACACGGGAGGAGCGGAGGTCCCTGTTTGACGAAGTGAAGGGCTCCTTCATGTACCCGGAAGAGGTTGAAGCCGATTTCTTCCGAGCTACCATATTGACGGCTGGGAAGTGCTGGAGGAATTTCAAGCACAGACTGGTGAGGGACTATCTCAAGCAAGAGAAGTCGCTGTGCCAGGCATACCCGGATGTCTCCGAAGAAGATTGGGGGGAGTTCTGCGCCCTGAAGTCATCCAAAGAGTTCCAGGCAGATAGCCAGAAGGCGCAAGAGCTAGCCAGGAGGAACAAGCACCCGCATTATCTCGACACCTTAGGGTATGTCGGTGCTAAGAAGAAGTGGGCAAAGGAGGATGAGAAAGCGGAGAAGCACGGACAGCAGCCAGTGTTCTCGGATTTCAGCGACAGCCGCATCCGGGACTAGTACAGGGCGAGGACGAAGGTGGATCCTCGTGGTCAACGCGTGTGGAGAAACCCTGAGGACGAGGAGGTTTATCAGAGAATGGTGGGGCTGAATGAGCAGGCATCTCAAGGCTCGTTTGTGCCAAGTCAGGAGAAAGACATACTCTCCGAGGCCATCGGCACCAGGGAGCCCTATGGACGCACCAGGGGTTTTGGTAATCTGGCAACATGGAGTAAAGCCTTCACCGGGGACACGCATGAGGCAAGTCGGCAGAAGAAGAGAGCAAGAGCCGAGCAGATGAAAGCGGAGATACAGTCGTCCCTTGAGACGTAATTTGAGGAAAGAATGAGGGCGATGGAGGAGAGGCTTTCAGCACAGTACCTGCAGGACAGGGCACTAGTCGCAATTAGCCCGGGTGCCCGCCGTAGTAGTTGCGCCTCGTATGTGGAGGATTGTTCTCCCGTCGACCAAATTGGGGGTCCGACGCGGTGCAAGATGCAGATATAGTTCGCTACGACGAACTTCTCAATGGATGCCGCGTACGGTTAGGTGTGGCCATCTCCTCTTGGAACGGTGATGCACGGTGTCCCGTTAACACCAGGCTTCGCGCGAGTGCAGGTCGAGTCAATCAACCCGACCTTCGCTAACTGTCCTTTGCCGAACGCGCGAGAATCTGATGAGATGCAGTTGCTAAGCGACGCGGTCGAGTTGTTCATCCAGTGGCCGAAGAAGGACATAGTCCTCGAATCAGCACCGAGCACACCGTCCGTTCCTCCATGCTCGCCGGATCAAGGGATGCTCAGGTTTTCACCGGTGGTTGCTCGATCTCCGCCAAAGGTTTCGAGGCAGCTCGCCCTTCCTCAGCCTGTGCCGACAGTGCCACATGTCGAGGTTACTCATTGTTTGCTACCCCCTCAACTCCTGGCACTACCACCAGTGGAGAGCTCACGGCCAAGCCGTGTTCCAACGAAGAGTCAAGGGGCCACATCCAAGCTGAAGGTATACAGAGCCAAGAAGTCTGCTTCAAAACTGGCGAATGATGTTGAATATCCTTTAGCGGAGCTAGCTCGCCAGCACGTGTCGGGACAACCTATGGTGGACGCTGACGTGAACCTGGGTGTAGCCTGCCGGAAGCTTCATGACCATTACCTCGATATGTCGAACAGGCCGTTCCCAGATATAAGAGTCGACGTCATAGTCTGCTTCAAGGAGGAGCATTTCAAGCATCGCCAAGGATATATGTTTCCCGTGGATTTCTCGGACATCTTCAACATGATGCCTTCCGTGAGCTGGATGCCAGTCTCATGAGATGCTTCACGCTGTAAGTCCTTACAACACAGCAGCTATTTGTTTTATCACCGTAAGTGCCTGCAATATAAGTCGTTCTTCTCCTATACTCAGATACATGCTTGATCTGACCGAAAGAAGAAAGTTGAACAACTCTGTGGGGTTCGGTGACCCACATTTGATCTCGGCCCAACGCATCGCGGCAAATAAAAACATGGTGCGGGATTACGTCGTGCATTTACTCCATGAGTACTCCGCACGAGATCACATCCAGGTTGCCTATAACATCGGGTAAGCCACATCCTTTGCAAATTCTCATGGTTCGACGGCTAAACATGTAATAACTTCATATCGTATAACCAGGGGCCATTGGATCCTCCTCACGATCGTGCCAAAGTGGAATAAGGTATATTACCTTGATTCCATGAGGCGTAGCATTGACGCGCGCAAGCAATGGTACGTGGACACCATGCGTCTACTCGACGAGTGAGTACCAAAACTTTTGACTTCGTCCATGCCTATTCTTTCTTCTTCACAAAGGAAAAGACAGTTCGATGCTAATTGTTTTGAATCACCTAGAGCGTTTGACACATACCTCAAACAAGGAGAGAGGCATAAGGAGGTCAAGGAAGGAGTGCCCGTCGAGTTACGCCATGACTCAAAGTTATTCCGTAATGTCCTTGACTCCTCGAACTAATGCTATCATACTTCTGCCCTCTATACTTAATCGATATCCCTTTTGTAGTGCTGGCAGCAACCCGAAGGGACCAACGTCTGTGGGTATTACGTGTGTTTCCACATGCTAGCCCTTTGCAGCAACCCAAAGTATGGAGATCTAGCGGTACGAAACCATCGCCACTACTAATGTCTAGTGTTTAATCATGCTATTCGCCCTGAGTGTAAGCCTCATGTTTTCAGAGAGCAGCGAAAACCATGGCAATCAAACAGTTGGAAGATTTGAACATGGGCCCAGATTCAGTCGCACATCACTAGCTTCCTAAACAACGAGGTCATTAGTCCCCAAGGACACTTCGGTTCCTCGGCGGCAAGCTAGGAACTTAGGATTGCGACTAGTTAGATCATTACTTAGGTTTCTAGTTAGGTCATTACTTTCTTCATTAGTTCCAAAGCATCAAACTTTGTAGTTATGTATCCAACTTGTGGTTTCAAATGATAAATGTACTTGATGTTTGTAAATGTCTTGTTCATTTTCCTCTCACTACAAACGTGTAAGTGGGTGTGACATAACTATAACTTTTTCTTGTGAATATCACTGTTTTACAAATGAGACTTCTTTATCAACAGATATCGTGTATGGAGGTTTCGGCAAGTGGTTCTATTCATGTGAAGAACTTAAGAGAGGTCTAGTTTTTTGAATTTGATCAATATCTCCGCTGTGAATTGAGTACATGACTCAAGTGAACAAGTTTTGTAATATTATTTATATGCGTATGTATGTGAATGTTTGTAGTTTATGTCTTGTGGTCGATGCGAGAATGAATGATTGAAGTGTGCTATATAAATCTGTTGTGTGTGCTGTAATTTGGATATATCATGTATATGAACTGTTTGTTTTTTCAGGGAGGCTAATAAATCAGGCAAAATAATGTCTGTTCAAAAACATATCCGAGGCGGTTGGAACTTAACAACCGCCTCGGATGTGTTATCTCAACCGCCTCGGATAAGGACTTATTGGAGGCGGTTACATTTTTCTAACCGCCTCGGATAAGAAATTATCGGAGGCGGTTATGTTATCTTCACCGCCTCCAATAAGACATTATCCGAGGCGGTCGATAAAACGTAACCACCTCCGATAAGTCCTTATCCGAGGCGGTTGAGAAATTGTAACCGCCTCCGATAAGTCCTTATCCGAGGCGGTTGAAACGCTCTTATCCGAGGCGCTTGCGTAACCGCCTCCGATGCATGCCCCCATATCTACAACCACTCCGTGGAGGCGGCTGCTATAACCACCTCGGATGTGCTATTTTAACCGCCTCGGATATGGATTTCTGTACTAGTGCCATATGATAACTTGTATCACAAAAGGAATATACTACATAGCTACTTCCTTAAAAACTATATAGCAACTTATTTTGGAAAACATACTAGGCATCAACTTGTACATGCAAACAATATACAAGGTAGCAGCTTCATTATTCAGGTACCTGCAAACAATATAGAAGGTAGCAAGTTCACTAAAAATCAGGTAGCGACTCACATATCTAAGGAATATACTAGGTGGCATTTCACTAAAAGTCATATAACAACTTGTATCACAAAAGGAATATACTTGGTAGCAACTTCACTGAGCATTGGATACCAACTCATTTAAGGGTATATGTAGCAACTTGTATCTGCAAACAATATAATAGATAGCAACTTCATTAAAAGCAGGTCGCAACTCCCAACTCTAAAAACATATTAGGTATTAACTTCAACAAAGATCAGGTAGTAACTGGTGTCTCAAAGAATATACTACGCAACAACTTCAAGAAATTAGGTATCAACTTGCTAGAAATTAGGTAGCAACTCACTGTAAATCAAGTAATGACTCAGGTGTTGACTTTACTAAAATCAGGTAGCAATTCACTACTACAGAATAGGACTTTTAAGAACCCCCATCGCACACGGTTTGGCTTAACCCGTCACCAATGTGAACATCGCACACGGTCACTATTTCAGACTTGTGTGTGATGTGCCATGGCAAATTGGCCCGTGTGCGATGTGAGGCACATCGCACACGATTTTCTGAAAAACCGTGTGAACCGTGTGCGATGTGGAAATTCGTAACCTTTTCATATTAAGTCGGATGGAGATAATGTCTATATAAAAATTGCAGCTCTCGACGAGATCTACAAATTTGCAGTTGACAAGTTTCTCTCTTGGAGCCATCTAGATGTCCAAATATTAGCCGGAAGGAGGCACATCGCACACGGTTGTTAGGAAATAACTGTGTGCGATGTCGTTTTCCGAAATTTGTAGCTTTTTCATATGAAGTCGGATGGAGATAATGTCTATATGAAAAATTATAGTCTTCGACGAGATCTACAACTTTGAAGTTGACAAGTTTCTCATTTGGAGCCATCTAGATGTCCAAATATTAGCTGGAAGGAGGCACATCACACAGTACATCGCACACGGTTGTTAGGCAACACAACAACCGTGTGCGATGTCTCGTTTTCGGAAATTCGTAAATTTTTCATATGAAGTTGGATGGAGACAATATCTATGTGAAAATTGTAGCTCTCAACGAGATCTACAACTTTGCAGTTGATAAGTTTCTTGTTTGAAGCCATCTAGATATCCAAAATATTAGCCGGAAGATTCAGATTAAAAGGGTTAAAAGGAATAGATATCCTACCTAGTCATAAGACTGTGTTCAAGTGAGATGGTTAGGTGGGTTCGCGTGAGAGCAAAAGGTCATGGAGGTTGTGGGTTCGAGTCTCCAAAACTGCACGCGCGCGTATTTCGCGCGAAGAATCGCGTGACTTATCCTACCTAGTCATAAGACTGTGTTCAAGTGAGATGGTTAGGTGGACTCGCGTAAGAGCAAGAGGTCATGTAGGTTATGGGTTCGAGTCTCCAAAACTGCACGCACGCGTATTTCGCGCGAAGAATCGCGTGACTTGTGACTTGTGACGTCATGGCGCGTGCACGGTTATAGAGGGCGAGTTCTACGTGTCTAACAATATTTTTTTAGCTTTTTTTCCAACCTAAATAACCCGTCTGTATGGAGTACATTGCACACGGGCCAAACTGAAAAAACCGTATGTGATGTATGGTTCTGGATCCGTGTGTGATGTGCACCTCACATTGATGACCGGCCGGTGCATATGGGCTGAAAAACCGTATGCGATAAGCTTTTTTAACCGTGTACGATAATCTTTTCTCTGGTAGTGATTCTATCTCAAAAAATATAGCTAAATTCTTAACTCACAACTTTTAACTAAACATAGCAACTTAGTTGCAAGTGAGGTAGTAACGTCATGATATCTCCAGTATATATCTAATATGGATATTATCTTGTTAAGCTTGCTAAGCGGAATACAACGATGTAAACCGAACGCGAAATGGACAGTGTAGTAGGAAGAAATTACCGTTTAAAGGTAAAAGAAGTCAACATATAACTGCCAGCAGTTGATGACGTTACCTTGAAAGTGACCTTTCTTTTGTCTCATCCAACTGTTTCCGTACCACGTCAACTCAGGTTGCTGAGGTTTCTTTTACGGGAGCGAGTAGAGGAGGTGAACCCCGCGTCGTAGTCGATTGGGCTCACGAAGCTGTAGTGCCGTAAGTTGAAAACATTCCCGCTAGCGTTTTGTACATTGAGTTGTTTGTCGAACCGCAAGGCCAAAGCTTGGGCCGTTTCATTAATTAAGAAGAAGATTATTGTCTAATTAATTATAGAAAATCGGACAAAAACCGATACAAACAGGGCCAAGCCCACTCGAACAACGACACCACAGGGCCACACCCACTCTCGCCACAGGGCCAAGCCCACCCCAAGCCTGACACATCACGGCCACGCCGAATCTCGCCGACGGCACGACGAACATCACAAAAGCACGCCAACCATACGTACACAATCCAACGGTGACCCGCTCCACCGACCTAGCCAACCTCTACCACTGTCGGAGAGAAGAAACTGAGACTGCTATGAGAGGAGCAGACCCGGAACGCTCCCGCAGAGGTGAAGATGCTTGCACTCCACAAGACCCTGCGCCAAATGCGACGCCCGACACGCCGCCAACCAACGCCCACGGACAACCTCGTCGCCCACACGACCGAGGGCAACATCCACGACGCTTCCAAGCTTTCGGAGCCGCCGCCTCGACTTCCAAACTCTCCTCCGCGCCCTGCGCAGTCCACTGGCACCACCTTCCAGAGCCGCCCCCCTGACGTACCACCGCTCACCCTCGAGCTGCAACGCCGCACAACCCGACTGCCCGCAGGCCGAGCTGCACAAGGCAGCCGCCCACAGACCACGGCCGCCGCACCACGTCCGGGGCCGCCGCCCCGACATACCGTCCAACTGCCCTCCACCGGGACACGTCGACCGAGCCGACCACCCTGCAGCCCCCGCCGCTCAAAGTCACCACACAAGCCGTGCTCAGCCATAGCCCTGCCCCATAGAGCTGCCGCAGCACTGTTTTCGAGGCCGCCGCCTCGACGCACATCAACCGTCCCGGGGCCGTTGCCCCGACATCCACCATCCCTGACAAAAGAGGAAACCTGTGCAACCGCCACAAGCTGGCACTCCAAAGCGACGCCTCCAAGGAGGTCATGACGCAGATGTCGCCGTCGCCCGCGCCGGAAAGACCGGAGCTAAGGTTTTCACCCGGAGAGCCCAAGTGAAGGATCAAAGATGTCGACTAGAGGGGGGTGAATAGGCGACTACAAATTTTAACCTTTTCTTAATTGCTTTTAGGGAAGTGTGGAATATAAGTTCTCTAAATGTGCAACTACGTGAGTCAACCTATATGACACAATATGAGAAGCTCAATGATGAACACAAGAATACAAGCAAGACCACACAATCACAATATAGATATGAATATGAAACAACCACAAGTTAGAGACGAAGATTTAACCCGAAGTTCACACCCTTGGGGGATGCTAATCTCCGTTGGAGAGGCGGAGGCCCAACAAAGCACCTCACGACACAAAGTCTCGTCTTCTTCTCCTTTGAGCCTCGGCAAACCAAGCCCGAGCTCAAATAACTCGTGGTAGACCTTAAGGTGGCCTCCAAACCTTCACAAACGATATCGGAGCACGAATCCACACCTTGGAGGCTTCGAGAGACACCAACCGTCTAGGGATCCCCACAATCCCAAGAGTAACAAGCAAAGTGATGAACTCAAGGAGGATTCAAATTTGGCTTGGTCGGATTGTAGATCTAGGGCTCCTCTTTCTTTTCCCTCAAAGGCTTGATGGGATTTGAGCAATAGGGGAGGAGATCCTCAAGCTTTGGAGCTCAACAATGGTGGAGGAGAGAGGTATTCAAAAGCTGCAGGTTGGGTACCCCTTGGGGAAGAAGGGGTGGGCCTTTTATAGGCCCCCCGAAATCTGCCCGTTGGGGCTCTGCGCGCATGGTCCGGAAGGTCATCCGGAACCTCCGGACGCAACCTCCGGACCACCCGGATTCCGGGCTGTCTTCCGGACAGCCTTTCGGGTGAGTCCAGAGGCTACTGGACTCATCCGGAATTCCATCTGGAACATTGTCACCCGGAGGTTCAGCCCGGAACCTCCGGACCCAGACTCCGGGCCAACTTGGATTCCGGGCTGTCCTCCGGACAGCCTTCCGGGCGAGTCCAGAGGCTACTGGACTCATCCGGAAATCCATCTGGAAGCCATCCGGATTCCGAGACCCGGAGGTTCAGTCCGGAACCTCTAGACCTAACATCCGGATCACAGCAGAGAGCAAAAACAGGGTAGGAAAATAAGGCTTTTCACTTGCTCTCTCTTGGGGTTTTTCTCGAACATGGGATGTGGATGAAAGATCTTATAGGAAATATGTTACCACCCTCTTGTTCATCACATTGCCCATCTTAATAGTCCGGCTTTCCTATGATTCAATCATAAGATAAAAATGCATAAATTTAAATACGCCGTCTTCTTCTCTCCTTTTTGCTTAGGGGGTCTCCGACCACCTTTGCTTATCAATCCTCGGACTAACACCTGTTCATACACTTTGTAAACTTGGTTAGTCCCCTAATCACTCGTCATTTACACCAAAACCCACTTAGGGGCTTAGATGTCCTTTCACCAAGCCCCTCCCGAAGGGGGAGGAAAAAAGCTCCACGACGACGCCTCCAAGGAGGGAAAACGACGCCCGTAGGCGTCGCCATCACCGGCCCGACCGAGGCCGGGGCAAAGCCTTTGCCAGAGCTCCTCCTCTCCCATCGAGCCCCATGGGGGGAAACAGGCTTGCAGATCTGCAGCACCCGAGAGCGCCAAGATCGCCGGAGCTGGCCATGCTGCACTGTATGCCTCCACCGCCTGCCGCCAAACACCACCACACGGCGCCACGCCGCAGCACCTCAAGCCACGAAGAACGCCGCGCCGACCGGGAACAGAACCACGCGCGCCGCGCCGGATCTGCCTCCCCATCCACGGCAACAGCACCCGCCGCCACAGCTGACGACCCGGGACCGCCGTCCTGGCTTCCTCGCGACGCCCGAACCATCCCGGCCAGAGCACGCAGCGCCACTCGCGCGCCTCCCGCCGCCACTCCAAGCCCGAGCGCCACCCGCCGGCGACAGGATTTGGGTGCTGGATCCCCAGATCCACAGCACCCCGAACCGCCACAGTACCTCCACCGTCGCAACGCCTGCACCGCAGCTGCCACGGCCAAGCTTCGGGGCCGCCGCCCCAACGTCTGCTCGCTGCGAGCTCCGGCCACAGCCCCCCAGACGCGTCCACCGGCCTTCAGCGGTAGCAACCGACGGAGAGGACAACGGGTGCAGCCCCTCCCTCGGGCCACCGTCGGTGTGGTCGGGCCGCCATGCAAGGCATCCACGTCGGCCGCCCAAGCCCCGCAGCGGCTAGTAGGCCCCCACGCCCGGAGCGCCCAGATCTAGCTAGGGCTGGGCAGCCCACGCCAGATCCCGCGCCGGATCCTGGGCATCTCGCCACGCCGGAGCCACGGGGCAGATCCGGCCGGCCGACACCACCGAGAGAAGAGGAGGAGCGGCCCGCCGAGGGAAGAGGAGGAGCGGAAGCCTCCACCGCGCAACCCGAGCCATCGGTCCCGTCGCCGGCCGCACACCACCGCCCGCACGGATCTGGTGTGACGTACTCTGTTTTTAGGCCGGATAAACCCTTGTGTTACTGTACCGGTCCCTGGATCAGTAGCCGGTACACACAAGACAACCTGTTTATCAAGGTCATACACGCACTTATTAGAATATGATATAAAACTAATCTTTGAGATCGAAAATTTATACCTTTAGCTCAACGGCTAAAAATCTTACAGCGGAAATCAAGCGGTGGTGGCCCACCAATATGCCATACCCGACAAGCAACTGACTGGGGTTACGCCCTAGCTTTCGCGGATATCGTCGTTGTTTTCGAGCTGTCGACCTTCTGTCTGGCCAAATCAACAAGTCAGGTGAGTACATTGAATGTACTCGCAAGCACTTCGCCAGGGAGTTTATCACAGATATGAGCATGCAAGGGAATTATCAAGAAATTGGCTCTATCTTAGGTTTCATATTGTGCGGGACAGTAAGTTTGCATTTGAAATATGTAAATAGATATTAAAGCAGTTTTAGCAAAACATCTCGACGCAGCGAGATAAGGTACCTACTTGAATCACTCTACCCGTCACAACGGGGAGATCATCTCTGTGCTTTCCGTCATAACGACAAAGCATGGTAATCGCCCGGTTCCTCAGGGAGACACAACTCACCTCGTACTTACGGGGATACCACGGCAATCACCCGGTTCCTCAAGGAGACATAGCTCACTCGGTACTTACGAGGATTCTAGGGTTTGCTCGAATCCACGGGGAAACCCCTTCTTCAAATTTTCCCGACACAACGGGAAAACGGTATGTCACCCTGCGAACACGGCAGATCGCGCCCTTAAACTCATAACCTATTTTTGACTTTGAAAGTCAGTCTACTTTAGTGTGGCCTGACCAAGTTCATCCATGACCGTGGACACGGCTATTCGAATAGTTTTAAACCCTCTGCAGAGGTGATACGGCTTTACCCACACGATGTAGTTCACCCTGGGTATACTGGGCCCGTATACTGACAGGGCTAGTACAACGAGACTCTTTGCTGGTGCGAACCCAGCCATGAACCCGCCAGAAGGACATGTCCCAAACCTAGCTTGAGTTAGTATCATCGCTTGCAAGGAGGTTGGTGTTCCAACTTTGTGGCGAACAAGCCATCGCTATCCCGCGGAACTTTCTCTACAGAGGACACAGCCTCATCTGCACGCTACACACTGCCTACGGGTTCATGCTAGTTCAGGCCGGGTACTATGTCAAGTACTTCCCATAAAGGACATGTAGACGTACGGTAAGACTTGACCAAACGACACTTAAGCTCAGTCCTTAGGTGATCCGAGAGGGACTCCACACCGCTCCCGTAAACGGGCAGCGAGTACCACGCCGGGCTTTACCTCGCTCTTTAAACAAGCTCCCTGCTTTCACCCTTCATTACGACCCGGATCAAAATCTTCTCCATTTTCATTTTTGGTTTCACAAACCATTCACGGTAAAACATACCAACCCATGGCTATGCTACCTTCATACACCTCTGGACACGACGGTCCGTTTCTCAAAAGTTCACCACATGAAATATGGGGTGTTATCACTTTTTTATTTTTAAAACCCTAATTTAACTACAGCAGGGCTAAGCATATATATATGTATATACTCTACCCTAAATTTTTTCGCTGACATTCTCGGAATACATAGTCCTTAGGGCTACAAGGGTTTCGGCGTCAGACTAGGGTTTTTCTACACACTGGTATAACTATGCTACATAAAATAACGATGATAAAACATAGCATGCATGTTTCATAAACAACATAACATTTCATAAACTTGGGATTTCAACATGATCAATGGTGGAGAGCTTGTCTGGCAAATGTTGGCCTTTGTTTGAGATTCGCTCTTGGTACGACAACGCCTGAGTTCCTCCCGTCACGATTTCGCTATGTCGTATCTACACGTCGGAAAAGTAGCGAATCAACAACGGCGCGAGGAAAACCCAACAAGAACACATACACCCAGGAGTTCCCAAGATCTGTGCTCTAGACTTAGATATTATTGTTAGGGTATTAAAAGAACGGAGAAGACCCCCTTTACATGGACTAGGAGTTCCTTCAATACTAGGCCAGGGTACCATGTCAGAATGTATTGATTTTATAGCTTTTATTGAGCTGGAGTGTACGTATTTTAGGGTTTCATGGTGGTTGAGAACATGGATCTATAATGGATAGCACTAAGGGACTTGAAACTTGAGTAATAGATTTGAAGACATAACAAAATCTGGGCTTCCCTATCAAGAGACTAAGTCTATGAGGGTCCCCTTCTTCCCTGCTGTTTTTAGTATAACAAAATGATTTGAGATTTGAACCTCTACAGGAACTAAAATATTTTGTTTTATTTTTAGGAAATCTTTGGAAATAGAAACAATTCAATCGGTTTTACATTGAGGAAATTATACAGGCAACATGCATATTTGAAATATGCTTAAGTTTGGAAACTCAATTAATTTTCAAAACAGGAAAGCTGTTTTGGGGTGTTGGCCCTGTTTCCATGCGAGTATTGGAAAGATTTCGTGCGCTTTGGTGATATAACGGAGGAGTATCGAGCGCACGAGAATCAACCAGAGGAGAAATAGAGAGGGGGAGATACTTTGCTGGCAGGAGGGTGAAGACGGCGTTAGCTCCTTGCTGCGGCAGGGGCGAGGCAGTAGCGGGGTCAACAGAGCAGCAAAATGGTAGCCGCGGTGAAGTGCAGCGGCTACCGCGGCAGTGATCCAGCGACGCGGCAGAGGGCAACAACCACAGCAGCAACAAGACGGCAGCAACTGCGGTAGGGCAAGATGGCAGGGGCAGCTGCCACGACGGGAGGAGTTGCGGCGCCGTACTGCCGCAGTGCTGCCGCGACGGGAAAGAGTTGCCGCGGTAGGAAAAAGAGATGCCGCGGCGGGGAAAAGTGCAGGGGTGTAGGGGAAAGGAGCTCCTGCGGCAGCTCGCCGGTAGCAAGCGGTGCTCGGGTCAAGAGGAGGGAGATGGGCACCGAGCGAGATGGTTGGCTAGCGCCGTGATGATGACATGGCACCCGGGTATCATCAAGGAGGATGAATCCGGCCTCCCGGCCACGGGATGGGACGGGCCGACTATTCGGAGTCCGACTCCAACACGGGGACGCCTCATCAGCGTGGAGTACAAGACAAGGACTAATACCTACCCGGCATACCGGAATCTGTTGTAACCGAATAGGAAATCAATCTGTTAACCGACTCGAACTCTTGTAACCCTACCCCGGTCGCCTATATAAGACCCGGTAGGGGACCTCCGATCGGCAGGAAAGCAAGTCTCCAAGTATCATCTAGGTCATAGACAATTTCCAAGTCCAAGCAACCTCGAGATCGAATCTCTAGGGCTTGCGGTACTCGGGATACCAGCAATACCAGCCACCAAACACAGGATGTAGGCCTCTCCGTGAGGGCCTGAACCTGTCTAAATCCTGTCTCCCGTGTGCACCCATCCAGATTTGCTGTGCTCACGCCGCCCCATAATTAGTATTGCCGGAATAATACTCCGACAGTTGGCGCGCCAGGTAGGGGCGTGCGCATAGATCCATCTGCACAAATCGAGATGGGTTTCATCAACAGCAACCACATCTTCGTCCCGGGAAGCGTCATGAGATTCGCTTTCATGAACGCTGTCCCGGACCCCGGCCAACTTTTCCAATTCGGGAAGTTGAACTTCATCGCCGACAAGATCGGCCAGCTCCACCTCTGCTACTCGGCGACGTCCCGATCAGCAGAAGCTCCATCAGCCTTTCGGCACGGCCCTCTCCCCAGGGAAGAGGCTGCGTCGAAGCCGGATCCGTTTGCTCCGCCCGAGTTCACGCTCGGATCCCAACTGGTGGGGGCTATTGACTCTCTCCTCCCCGTCCTCGAGTATAACTCGGACAATCATGAGAGCTCTGGTAGCCACCATCCGTCCCGGGAAATCTTCATGGCCAACGCCGACTCGCTAGACGACGGCGATGGCCGAGCTGTCCCCATCGTGGAACAAACGCCGGCCGAGCTCGAAGCCACCCGACTCCGACTCCTTGCCAAGGAGGAAGAGTTGATCGAGCAACAGACTCGGCTCGCTCGCCAGCGTGATGATCAACGGCGCAATGACGACATGAGGGCTCGTGGACGCCAAGTCCATAATGAGCTCCGCATGCGTTAAAGGGATGGGGTCACAATATTCCCGCTCCCAAGTCACAACATCGTCGCGGCCACAATGGCGGCACGCGCCATTGAAATCCCTGAGGGCAACCCAGGACACGACGAACTTCGGCAACTCCGCGTTCTGCTGGAAGAAACCGCATTCCAGCAGGCTGAGGCCTCAGGCGATCGCATGGGCTCCTCAGCAGGCGCTAGGAGTCGGCGTTCTACCCCTCCAAAAAGTCCATCCGATAGGGGTGGACGACGAGCAAGCCCCGACCGACATCAGCCGACCGGAGCTGTTCATGAGCGACTCGGTCCTAACCGAGACGCCCGCGGCACCATAGCCGCCAGAAACCGCGCCCGACAGGATGCGGACAAAAACGTCCGTCAAGCTGCACCGGTCCGCAATCGACTTGGACCGAGGAACCCCGCAGACGCTGAAAGAAGCGCTCATCATGGTTCCAGGAGATACGATCGTGGCAGCCACCGCGACGACAGCGGCGCCACCAGCCGGGGGACGCTCTCCAACTTCCTCCGGCATGGGATATTTGGGCCCGAAAACGTTCGGTCCCCGTATCCGCAGTGTCATCTTCCCGTCACGATTCCGAGTCACCGGCATCGACAAGTACACGGGTGAGACTCGACCGGACATCTAACTGGCCGACTACCACACGGCGTGCAGAACCAATGGGGGAAACGACTACGTCGCGATCCATTATCTGCCGCTGTTTCTGGCCGACTCGGCACGAGCCTGGCTCACCAGCTTACCTCCGGGTTGCATCCAGACATGGAGCGACCTCGAGACCCTCTTCGTGAACAACTTCCAGGGCACTTACAATCGACTCGGGAACGCGTGGGATCTTCACAGTTGTACACAAGAGGCGGATGAGACTCTCCGCGAGTACATCCAACGTTTCTCCAAGAAAAAGAACTCCTTGCTTGAGGTCCGAGAGGGTGACGTCATCACTGCCTTCTCCAAGGGAGTTCGAAGCACCGACCTCATCCACAAGATAGCGCGCAAGAATCCCCAGACTACGCGCGAGCTCTTTGACATAGCCAATAACTTCGCCGCCGGTGAAGAGGCTGTCCGCAGTGCTACTCGGGACGACAAGGGAAGAAGCAAGGGCAAGGTGTCTGACTCACCCAGTCGAGATGCTCAACCCGAGTCCTCCAGGAAGAAGCATCAAAAGCGTAAAGGCGGAGATCTCGTTGCTACGGCTGAGCGCGCCCCACCGCGCCGACCTCAGCGCACCAACGCGACCTTCGAGGAGATGATGGGTCAGCCGTGTCACTTCCATGGACCCAAGTCCAATCATCTGACACGCGACTGCAATCTCTTGAAGAATCTGAACAAACCCTTCGTCCCCAACCAGGGCAAAAAAGGGCCCCCCCCCCAGGATGAAGGCGACGAGTTTCCAAAAGAGACCGTCTGTCTGATGATCTTCGGCGGACCCAACGGCTACGAATCCAAGCGCCGCCAGAAGATCATGGATAGAGAGGTCAGCGCAGTGGAACCGGCCGTGCCCAAGTACCTGCGATGGTCCGAGTCCGTAATTTCTTTCGGACGAGCGGATCACCCCGACTACATTCCCCAGCCAGGACGATTCCCCTTGGTGGTAGACCCGATCGTTTGCGGTGTCCGCCTCACCAAGGTCCTCATGGACGGCGGGAGTGGTCTTGACATCCTCTACGTCAAAACTCTGGACGACATGAAGATTTCTCGCTCCGAGATCAAGCCGACTGGTGCCCCCTTCCACGGAGTGGTCCCCGGCAAGATGGCGAGTCCACTCGGGCAGGTCAGCCTGCCGTTACCTTCGGCACTCCCGACAACTTCCGGACCGAGACTCTCACCTTCGAGGTCGTCGACTTCCAAGGATCGTATCATGCCATCTTGGGGCGTTCCTGCTACGCCAAGTTCATGGCTGTTCCCAGTTATGTCTATTTGAAGCGCAAGATGCCGGGCCCCCATGGGGTAATCACGGTGCAAAGCAGCTTCTAGCACGCTTACACGTGTGACCTGGAAAACTGCAACCTCGCTGCGGCCCAGATCGCCGAGGCCGCGCTTACCGACCTCAAGTCGGCCGTGGTCGAGGAAGCGCCCCCGGCCAAGAAGGCTTCGACATCGACATCTTTCCAGCCAGCGCGGGACACCAAGTCAATTCAGCTCGACCCCGAAGACCCCTCGAAGACGACGCAGATCGGGACTGCGCTCAGTGATAAATAGGAAAGCGCGCTCGTCAGCTTCCTCCAGAACAACCGAGATATCTTCGCATGGACATCTTCCGACATGCCCGGAGTTCCACGGGAGGCTGCCGAGCACTCTTTGAATGTTCGGCCGGATGCTAAACCGGTCAAGCAGCGCTTGCGCCGATTCGCTGAGGATAGACGTCAGTCTATAGGAGAAGAGATAGCTAAGTTTCTAGCAGCTGGCTTCATTAAAGAAGTATATCATCCCGACTGGTTAGCGAACCCAGTTCTTGTTCGCAAAAAGAGTGGAAAATGGAGGATGTGTGTTGATTATACTAGCCTTAACAAGGCATGTCCCAAAGACCCTTTCACCCTGCCTCGCATCGACCAAGTGATCGATTCCACGGCCGGATGTGAAATTTTATGCTTTCTCGACGCTTACTCGGGCTATCACCAGATTAAGATGAAGGAGGATGACGAGATCAAGACATCTTTCATCACTCCGTTTGGCACTTTCTGCTACGTCTCCATGCCTTTCGGCCTCAAGAACGCAGGCGCTACGTACCAACGGTGCATACAGCGCTGCCTTCAGTCGCAGATCGGCCGGAACGTACAAGCCTACGTCGACGATGTGGTGATCAAGTCCCAAAAGAGAGAAGACCTCCTGAGCGACTTGGGAGAGACCTTCTCCAACCTTAGAAGATTCAGCATGAAGCTCAACCCCGAAAAATGTGTATTCGGGGTCCCTTCGGGCAAGCTACTCGGTTTTATCATTTCCGAACGAGGAATCGAAGTCAACCCGGAGAAGATCGATGCCATCGTCAAAATGGGCCCACCGAAGAACCTCAAAGACGTCCAGCGGCTGACCGGGTGCATGGCAGCTCTCAGCCGGTTTCATCTCCCGACTCGGCGAGAAAGCCATGCCCCTTTACAAGCTTATGAAGAAGTCGGAGACCTTCACCTGGACATCCGAGGCCCAGGACGCCCTTGACGGCTTGAAGAAGTTCTTAACTACCCCCCGGTGCTGGCGTCTCCCATGCCCAACGAACCACTGCTTCTCTATGTCGCAGCAACTACTCAGGTAGTTAGCACGGTCTTGGTCGTGGAACGCCCTGAGCCCGGCTACATTCAGAAGGTTCAGCGCCCGGTCTACTTCATCAGTGAAGTCCTCTCCGAGTCCAAGGCGCGGTACCCTCAGATACAAAAGATCATCTATGTGGTGTTCATAACATCACGGAAGCTTGTCCACTACTTCCAGGGCCACCCCATTACGGTGGTCAGCTCCTTCCCGATCTCCGACGTCATCAACAATCGTGATGCCACGGGCAGGATCGCCAAATGGGCCATGGAGCTCATGGCCTTCAGCATAGTTTATGCTCCCCGCACGGCCATCAAGTCCCAGGCCCTCGCCGACTTCATGGCCGAGTGGACAAAAGTCCAGTCCCCGCCCTCCGTCGTCGACCTCGAGCACTGGACACTCTATTTCGACGGCTTTCTGATGCTCCAGGGCGCGGGGGCTGGCGTTGTGCTTATCTCTCCCAAAGGCGAGCGCTTCAAGTACGTGTTGCAGATCCACTTCCCGGCATCCAACAATGTTGCCGAGTACGAAGCTCTGCTCCACGGTCTTCGTCTTGCGGTTTCACTCGGGATCCGCCGCCTCCTCGCGCGAGGAGACTCGGAACTGGTAGTCAGGCAGGTCATGAAGGACTGGTCGTGCAGAGATCCCTCCATAGAAGCCTACTGCCAAGAAGTGCGCAAGCTCAAAACCAAGTTCAACGGCCTCGAAATCACCCATGTCTTATGACGAGACAACGAAACGGCAGACGCACTCGCCAAACTGGGATCCAGTCGGGACGTCGTTCCGACTGGAGTTTTCCTCCAGGAGTTGCACGCCCCTTCTATCAAGGCAGACACAACACCCGAGACCGAAGAACAACAAGTCCCGGAGAGTGATGCCACTCAGCAGCCTTCAACAGAAGTCCTCACCATCACTCCCGATTGGACAGCACCTTTCCTTGACCACCTCCTGTGGGACATCCTCCCGCTGGACCAAACCGAGGCACGCCGCATTGCGCGACGCGCCAAGGCCTTTGTCATCGTTGATGGCGAGCTCTACAAGAGGAGCACCTCCGGGACCCTCCAACGGTGCATATCCCACAACCGGGGACAGCAGCTACTGCACGATATCCACTCGGGAGTATGTGGACACCATGCGGCGCCCGGGTCACTAGTCGGGAAAGCCTTCCGACAGGGTTTCTATTGGCCAACTGCCGTATCAGACGCGGAACACATTGTCCGTACTTGCGAGGGATGCCAGCATTTCACCCGGCAGACACACTTGCTGGCTCAGGCTCTCCCAAATTATCCCGATCACCTGGCCCTTCGCGGTCTGGGGTCTGGACATGGTCGGCCCTCTCAAGAAGGCTCCCGGGAGCTACACACATCTCTTCGTCGCGGTCGACAAGTTCACCAAGTGGATCGAAGCCAAGCCGGTTGCCACGATAACTGCTGAAAAGGCCATCGAGTTCGTCCGGGACATTGTCTTTCGCTTCGGCGTACCCAACAGCATTATCACAGACAACGGCACCTAGTTCACCGGGCGAGGCTTTTCTCCAATTCTGCGATGACTACAACATCAGCCTCGACTTCACCGCCGTAGCACACCCACGCACCAACGGACAAGTCGAGCGATCCAACGGTTTGATACTACAAGGCCTCAAGCCTCGGATCTTCCAGCGACTGAACAAATTCGCAGGCAAGTGGGCAGCTGAGCTACCATCAGTACTTTGGAGCCTTCGGACCACGCCCAACCGGTCAACCGGTTATACACCCTTCTTCATGGTCTTCGGCGCCGAGGCCATCCTCCCGATTGACCTGGAGTACGGGTCCCAACGCGTTCGTGCCTTCAGCGAGGCCGAGTCAGAGGAGGCCAGACAGGACGCTCTCGACCAACTCGAGAAGCCCGAGAGGTGGCGCTCCTGCGTTCGGCCAAGTACCAGCAGAGCCTATGGTGATATCACAGCAGACATGTCCTACGCTGAGTCCAATCAAGCAAGGAGCAGCATAAGCTATCACCGCCATGGGAGGGTCCGTACATAGTCGCTGAAGTACTACGCCCGGGGGCTTACCGACTGAAGGACAGCGACGGCAACGTCTTCACCAACGCATGGAACATAGAACAGCTACGTCGTTTCTACGCTTGAATTCTTTTTATAAGTGTCTTGGAAACATGAATAAAGAGCCTTCTTTTTGCTCCGTGTAAAAGCAAGCTTTTCCTTTTCCCGACTGACCCGCTACGCCCGCTCGTAGCGGGTACTCGGCGCATGCTCGGCTTCGCCCTTCCCTCGCGAAAAACTTAAGTACTGTGTATAAAGTCTAACGTTAACTCTTTGACTCCAACCGCCGGTTTACGCCGCACCCTTACGCTACACGGGACACATACCAACGGCTAATCCGTACGCAAAGGAGGCTGCAACGGGTTGGCAAAGAGCACAAACGAACAGACCCAAGTACACAGGAACACAAGTCTTTTCCCGAGCGGAATAAAACTTACTTGTTCATCGGACAGTGCATACATGAGTCACTCGGCATCCCCGAGTGCACGCAACATTCACTCGGCACCCCCGAGTCCTTTACAAAATTTACTCGGCTAGCCCGAGCAGTTCACAACTAATCCTATTGTCTACAGGCCCGACCGCTTGATAAGGGAATCGACGGTGGACTCAACGGACCGCATCATCTCTGGAATGTCTTCTTCCAGAAAGTCAGCGGCGTACCCTTCCCCGATTGCCTGCATATCAAGCAACGGGTAGTGGGACCGCGCCACCGCCAAGACTATGCTGGCCCCCGTCCGCGCGCCCTCCGCCTCGATGTTCGCCACTTGGTCGGGCACTTGGCTCAGCCGCTCGGCGACTGCCGCGACGGAGTCTGGGGCCGCCTCGTCCGGCCAGACGGCGCCACACGCCTCCTGCCCCGCCTTTAGCAGCGACTCGATCATCCCGCGGGACTTCTCGAGACGCGCCTTCAACTCTGCAACAACAAAAAGCAAGCATGAGCAATACGACCAACAGGCCAGGACAAAACCGAAGTCAGAAGCAGCACTCACCGGACTCCGCATCCGCAGCAACTCTCTTCGCGGCCCCGGTGGCCGCCTCCACGTCCGCGGCAACTTTCTTCGCGGCCTCAGCGGCCGCCTCCGAGTCAGCGGCCCTCTTGGCCGCCGACTCGGCCTCGCGCCCGAGCTGCTCCGCGCGGGCCTTCTCCGCCAAGAGCGCCTCCTCGAGCTTCCCAGCCTGCTCTTTGGCGGCGTCCAGGTCCCGGGCGCGGGTCTTCGTCGCCTCGAGCTCTGCCCTTAGCCTCGCGACTTCTTCTTCGGCGGCTGCAAGAGACAACGCGTTAGCAAGACGAAGCGCGACGAAGCTGGGAAGCAAATCACTCGGTTCACTCACCTCGGGTCTTGGCAATCTCCTGCGAAATGCCCGCCTGCAGGGCGGTAACTTCCGCCCCGCGCTTGCGGGCCACATCCTCCGCCGACTGCCGACTCGCGGTCAACTTGTCCCACTCGGACTTCCGCAATTCCAGGCGTTCGATGACAGGCAGCCGGTCTTGGAGGAAGGTGGTCTTGTTCTGCGACCGTTGGTTCAGAGCCTGCAAAAGGAGCACACACATGTTAGGCCACCCGGCAAAGGAGTAAAAACCCTCCACTCGGTCCCAAAGACCCAGCGGAGGCTCGGGGGCTACACCCTCTGGGTGCACTGTTCGTGCACCCAGCGTCAGACTCAAAAAAGACAACTACACCCTCCGCCCGACTATCCTAGTCGAACGCAGGCTCGGGGGCTACACCCTCTGGGTGCACTGTTCGTGCACCCAGAGTGAAGACTACAAGGGAAAAGCAAAAGGGTCCTCCACCCGACTAACTCAGTCGGGCAAAGGCCCGGGGGCTACTTCCTACGGACATACTCCTACAGGGGTGAAAATAACCTACCTCCATCAAAGGACGCAGCCTGCCATTCAGCAGGTTGGCGCCCTCCTTCGCTGCCTTCAGCAAGGCCGGGAGGATCTCTCCAATTTGAGCAGCGGCGTCCGCAGCCGCCTACCACTCCTTCTCCTCCTCGACGTCGTTGACCTCCCGCACCGTTGCAGTCGGTGATCTCGGGTCTGTTTCCCGGACTCGGAGAGGCTGGCGCACCAGCTCAGAGCACGGCCTCGGAGGCGGAGCCGCGCTGAACTCCTGCATTGGCGAGGGCAAGCCGGACTCGCCCCCACGTCCCTGCGGGGCAGCCCCAGCAGCCCCGGGACTTGCGCCCTCCGCCATCTCCGCGTCCTGGTTGGTGCGCGCAGACCCCACCGACACCAAAGCTCCGGGGGAAGATTCCTCTGGAGTGGCGGTCGGTGAGGCGGGCGGCCCGCCGGGCTACTCGGAGGATGGCCGGGGAGCGCTCGCGGGTTGAGGCGACGATGGACGGGGAGACGAAGAAGCCGCCACAGGCGGAGGTGACGAGGCCCGAGTGTTCGATGCTGGGGGATCCCCGCTTTGGCTGGACTCCGGGCCACTCGGGGGCGCCTTCGGGATATCCCCCACCCTCCGGGTCCTGCAGAGGCAAGACCAACCGTGTCAGCCTTTAAAGAAACAAAATCAGGAAGGCAGCCGGCCTGACACCTACTTCGAAGACCGAGGAACGGCGATGGGCTTCCTGGCTCCCGCGACTCGCCGCCCAGGCGCGGCGACAGCCGGGGCCGGCGAGGTCCCCGACCCGCTGGGTGCCCCGAAGGCGGCGCTGGCATCTCGCTTTTCCCCCCGGCCGGGGGGAGCTTCGTCTTCGGCCGTCCGAGAGGCTTCACTCGGAGTGGCAGCCGGCGCCACCGGATCAGCGCCAGCAGCGAAGCCCTCCTGCTCCGCCGGTGTATTCTCCGCGGCAGCCGGCGCCACCAGATCAGCGCCAGCGGTGGAGCCCTCCTGCTCCGCCGATGTATTCTCCGCGGCGGCTGGCGCCACGGGACCTGCGTCAGTGGCGGAGCCCTCCTGCTCCGCCGGTACGACCCCGGCAGCGGCTGGCGCCGCCAGTCGGCCCCTCCTGCTCCGCCGGGGCAGGCCCAGCAGCGGCCGGTGCTGCCGGGTCAGCACCAGCGGCGGTGCCCTCCTGGCCCGTCGGCGCGGTCCCTGCGGCAGACAGAGCCGCCGAGCTGGCACGGGGGGCCGAGCCGCCCCGCCCCGGCGAGGTGGCGCCCCCTCACAACGGTGGTCGGGCCGGCGGCGGAGCTGCCCCGTCCCCTCTGGGTAGTGCCCGCCGGCCGCTTCCGTCTCCTCACTCGGAAGGCGCTAGCGTCGTCCGAGTCCTTGTCTTCCTCCTGAGCGGGCGTGCTCGGCGGGGGAGGACGGGGCGGAGCGGCCGCCGGCGCCTTAGAAAGCCCGGCACCCTTTGAAGACCCGGTGCCCTTTGAAGGGCCGGCGCCAGAAGAAGAAGACCCGGTGCCCTTTGAAGGGCCGGCGCCGGAAGACGGAGCCCCGACTGCTCCCTGCGGTGGCGGCCCACCGCTTGGGACGTCGGCGTAGCGTGGCTGGTTCCAAATCTCATCCTCTGGGAGGGGAGCCTTGGAATAAAAGCCGAACAACACCTGCCGGAACGCAAAAGCAAAACCCCGAATAAGATTCGGTGAAGAAATAAATAAAGAACCAAAAAGGCGAGAGTCGGGTACTTACGTCACTCGGGGGGTTTGCGCGGCTAAAGGGGGCCGACCGCCCGGAGAAATCCAGGCTCGTCCCCTGAGCCAAGATCCTCTCGAGCCGGCTCTGGATCTCGCCCTCCGTGAGCTCCTCCGCGAACTCCCGGGTTGCGTCGCCTTCGCCGGTGTACTCGAACATCGGGTGCGCCCGCAGCTTGGCGGGCTGCACCCGCCACCGGGCGAATGTCGCGGCAACGACTGCCCCGGTGACCCCGGCCTTCATCGCCTGCTCGAGCTGCGCCATCACGACCGCGACGCTGTCCTGTTCCCTTTCAAGCGAGAGGTCCGACCAGCTTGGCTTGACCACGGGCGGCTGGCCCGAGAAGGCCGGCAGCGATGGCTCCGGGTTGGCTCAGTAGAACCAGAAGGCGTGCCAGCCTTTGTTCGACGACTGCATTGGTGGAGCCGGGTAGTTCTTCGCCGCTCCGGACCTCAGCTGGAACCCGGCGCTGCCTACTACGGCCGGGTTGTCCCTGCTCGGCTGCGGCTTCACCATGAAGAGGTGCTTCCACAGGGCAAAGTGCGGCCGAATACCGAGGAAGCACTCGCAGAGCGTGATGAAGCAGGAGACGTGGAGCACGCTGTTGGGGTTGAGATTGTGGAGCTCCAACCCGTAATAGTAGAGCAGCCCACGCAAGAATGGGTGGGCTGGCACGGAAAACCCCCGCTCGAAGAAGGAGCCGTGGACGACCAGCTCGCCGGTGTTTGGGGTAGGAATGGTCTCCCTGGTGGCGGCGCGCCACTCGACCAATTCCTTTGGCGGCAGCAGCCCGAGTCGCACGAGGATCTCCAGCCGAATGTCTGTCGCCGATGACTTCATCCACGGGGCCATCGGACTGGCGGATGACTCCCCTTCGCCCAGCAACTGCCACACCAGGGCGTCTTCTTCGGCTTCCGTCGGATCGGCTTCCCAGTGCGGGGATTGCATCCGAGGTGGCTGAGGAGGAGGTTAGGGTTTCGGACGGAGCGGCGCGTACGGGCGGATTTGGGAGAAGAAGGCGAAGCGTTTGGGAGCTCAAGGAGGAAGAAAGGCGAATGGGTGCGTGGGCCAGACCCGCGGTCTCCCCACGTCTGCACGTGGCCGGATCTGCCGCGCCCCACTACGTGCCTCTTCCGATTCCCCCGCGCGCATCTGGCGGGCCACGTCGCGTCCGTTTCGCGCCCACGACCTGGCGGCGCCACAATTCGTGCTATTTAATGAAGGGACATCTAACGGTTGGCTTTTCAAGCTTAATGACTCGACGGAATACGTCTCCGCTATGTGGCGGCCAAAGCGTATTTCCCGTAAATCACTAGCCGGCTGCCGGGAGAGTCGGCGCCGGGCGCTTTGGCTACGAAGGGTATCAGAGGCTGGCCTCAAGCAAGAACGCAGTCGACTGAGTACACCCGAGCGAGGGACAGCTATGGCGTGCCTCCCGTAGGCCACAAGTTGGATGCTGAGCAACTCGGAGCTGCCGGATTCTCCGCCCAAACCTGTCGAGCACTTAAGTCTCGGAGGCTCTGGTAACTGGGATCCCCAGATTCAGTGGAATGACCCGGCATAAGACTTCGAAACTCGGGAACCTATGCGCCATGGCTGGTTTTTCTGGTTCGGACGAGAGTTTCAGAGGCATTCCTTCAGGGGACACCAGCCGGCCCTTGACCTGCTCGGGAGGGCCGGATGCTACTGGGGAATTCAGTCGGGATTTATGGCATGCCCCACGCCAGGTTATCAGCCGGTCCCGGTCCCTAAGGATGGACCGGGTACCACCAGAGATTACCCGTTAATAGCTCACTCGCCTTAACATTCCTGCCTTACGGGTGAATGTTACTTGGCTCTAACTGTCTTGTTTTGCAGAAGTTCCATTAGCCCTTCGCAATCTCCCAGCGAGCCGAAGTCAGTCGGGAAGCTCATCCAGAGGTGAAGACTGGCAGCAGTGAGATCGTGAAGGACTCGGGGGCTACTGATGATGACATGGCACCCGGGTATCATCAAGGAGGACGAATCCGGCCTCCCGGCCACGGGATGGGACGGGCCAACTATTCGGAGTCCGACTCCAACACGGGGACGCCTCATCAGCGTGGAGTACAAGACAAGGACTAATACCTACCCGGCATACCCGGAATCTGTTGTAACCGAATAGGAAATCAATCTGTTAACCGACTCGGACTCTTGTAACCCTACCCCGGTCGCTTATATAAGGCCCGGTAGGGGACCTCCGATCGGCAGGAAAGCAAGTCTCCAAGTATCATCTAGGTCATAGACAATTTCCAAGTCCAAGCAACCTCGAGATCGAATCTCTAGGGCTTGCGGCACTCGGGATACCAGCAATACCAGCCACCAAACACAGGACGTAGGGTATTACCTCTCCGTGAGGGCCTGAACCTGTCTAAATCATGTCTCCCGTGTGCACCCATCCAGATTTGCTGTGCTCACGCCGCCCTATAATTAGTATTACCGGAATAATACTCCGACAGGCCGTGGCGGTCACCGGAGGCCGCCCGAGCGACATCGACGGGGAGGTCCCACGGGTGGCGGTGTGCAGTAGGGGCGCGACCAACAGCGAGGTCTGAGTTTGGCGGCGAGGACCGGCGGCGGGAGAGGAGTTGGGATAGCCGCGGTAGGCCTCACCAGTGGCGGCTCACCAAGAGCGCTCACCGGCGGAAGCTCCCTAATGTAGCAGGCTGAGGACCTCCACGGTAGCGTGCTTCTGAAGGAGAAGGTCGGCGCGGAGGCTCGACGTCAATGGAGAACCACTGGGGGGGGTCGAAGCTCCGGGATGTCCTGCGGAGCAGCGAGCTGAGCGTTGAGGGGCCGTGCGGTGCGCTGAGGTGGGGAAGATGCTCGGGAGTAGAGGAGATTTGGGAAGGAGCTCGGGCTGGCTCTTGAGGAGAGGAGGCAAGAAATAGCTCGGGCGCTCAAGAACAGAGAAGAGCAGAGGGAGTGAGGAATTGCAACCGGAGCTGGGTTGTGAATCAAAGGAAAGAAATGGGGAGGGGAAATCCGAGTTCAGTTCGTGGGGAGCTCGGATAGCAGGGATGGCAGGAGAACTCAGGCAGCTTGGCTAGTGCTAGCTCAAGAAGAATGTCCAAGAGTGCTTGGGCTGCTCGTCTTACGCAATGTGAGGAGAAGTTTGAGGAGAAGAAGAAGCTCTAGAGTAGGGGCAGAGATTGAGCAGCTCGGGTAGATGGGGAAGGAGTAGCCAGGTGCTGCTTTAAATGTCCAGAGAGAGCTGGCTCTAAGGTTGAGTGGGTTGGGGAGCTGGTGTTGGCCGCTGCAGTGGTACTGCTGCTTGGGGAAGAAAGAGGTGGCGTGAAGCTTTGGTTGAGAAAAGAATGGGGCAAGAAGGGAGGAGACGTGGGAAAAAGAGCAAAGGGGAAGAGGAGTGCTCAAGTGGAGAGGGATAGTGTGGAGAGTTGATTGGCAGCTATGGTGTTTGGCTTGTAGGGGATGGAAAAATAAAGAGGGAGCAGCTCAGCTTGTGCTGTAGAACCACATGGGGAGCTGACCAAGTAGTACTAACGTCAATAGTGGTCTTAGCTTTAGGATGAGTAGAGAAAAGAAAAAAAAATACACCTGGGCAGCTCAGGCATGGCAGGAGAAAAGGGGCTGCTACATGAGGTGGCTTGGAGATTATCTGGTATGACATAATAGTTTATGAGGAGCAACACGAGTCTAGGATGAACATAGAATATAAGCCTAGAATTTTGCTCGAGTATTGAGAGAGGAGAAATTAGGGCTCAATATTTGATTCCAAGTTAATCGCGAAGTAGTTTGAAATATCCGCACGGGACCTCAAGATATTTTTGCAGAAATAGGTTAGGGGAAGTCCCGGTATGTTTCTGAAATTTTGTGAGGATTTTCTGAAATAGGCGGTTAAGCATGAAGGATAGTAAATGAATAAATGGTTATTTGGTAGAAATATATCAGGACGGACTTTTATCTCTCGGCATGGTAACATGGTAGATGTGGGAAGATATTCGTATGACATGTGTTAAGAAGAGAGAGATAACCATGGTGGTTAGGGTTTAATCGAGAAGATGAAACCAGGGTTTGGAGTGTATGTGCCCACATACTCTTGGATATTTTGGCATATATGGGATTTGTATGTGGGTGGAATGGACATGCGAGGCTACGGTGAGTTGGAGTGTTGAATACTGCCACTGATATATGTGTATATATGCATTGGGTTGTGGCAGAGCTGAGCGATGAATTAGGGTTTTGATCCGTAGCTCGGGGAAAATTGGATTAGGGTTTTGCGTATGTGCATATACATAAAAGCTGTATATCTTCGCACACACTTGTGATAGAACATGGCGAAGTAGGTGGTAGAAAATCATGGCATTCGGAAGAAATTCAAGACGGGTATATGTTCCAATCTCGCAAAAGTACCGTGTGGGCACTTTGCGGCAGATGTGGGTTTAGGTTGCACCGGCTAGATAGAAGGGGAGGGATGCCGAAGGTGTGTGCATGGCGGGAATGCAAGATGGTTAGCCACGTATGGAGGCAAAGGGTAAAACAGGGTTTGAATACATTGCTGACAGAGCTTCGACAAAGCAGAGATCAAGGAAACAGGAACAGAGGGGAAATATTTTGGTTGCCTTGCTTTAGGGTTTAGCAGGAACATGATCTGAGCAAAAGTTTTAATCTGGTGTATTTTAATCAGCATTATTATCAAAAAGTTTTTGTTGGCCCTAATTTTCAGGTTTTGGAAAATTGGGGTGTTACATCTGGGCACAGCGACCACAGATCCACACACCTGAACTGCCGCTGGACGGCGCCGCCATGGCGCCACGAGCCACCGAGCCTGCTATCCCATCAGCCGCCTGGCCTGCGGCCGCTGCCGCAACTCCCGACGAAAGCGCCGCCACCACGCCTCCAAAACGGTGCGAGCTCGCCGGCTCCAACCCGCCCGCCAAGCCTGGGCAAAGAGGCCTCGCCGCCACCGTCCGCTACGCAGGCTTTGCTCGGCGGCTTCCTCCGGCGGCGGCAAGGAGGGAGGAGGGGGAAGGAGGCTCAGTGGCGGCTAGGGTTTCCGCTCGAGCCGCCCGGGAGAGCGACGCGGGCATGCTCTGCTTTTTTTGTGGCTAGTCTTCTGTACATTGAGTTGTGAAGGCGATTGTAATGCTCCAGGTTTTAAACCGGTTTAGACTTAATTCTATATTAGATTGGCTATACACACGTAGTAATCTGTTTGTGTTTAAACCGGATTAGATCTAACCTCATCTAGGGTGGCCACAAACAGATAGTAATCTGCTTGCGTTTTCATCCTTGTCTCACGCAAAAAGGATGTCCGAGAGTTACTACATTTGGAGTCCCTAAGTTTATATGTTGGTAAATTTCATATTTCCTTAGTAAGATAGTACTAATCACACATGTGCTCATGCTCATACACACTTTGCCAAGCTTTGGGCTAAATTTGAATTGGGCTAATCGTCACAGCGGTTACTTACCCCGAACATGAAGCCCAACGTAGGAAAAAGGTCTCTATGTAAGTGTGAAGAACCGTCTCAATGTGAGTCAAATTATAGGAATGCTATATGCCACACACGACACATAACTACGGACCACTTGCGTGGCTAAGAACCACACGTTGTCCTAGACTAGAACTTGGCACCTAAGGCTACCACCCAAGCTACCAAACCAACCAAGCTAGCATTATACTAACAATGCAAACAAATCTAATCTTCACAAGTGGGAATAGGTAAGCTTCATAAGTGGTTTTTCTTTAATTTCTTGTTATTATGTTTCTGTTTCCACTATTATTTTATATTTTTTCTTTTCTCTTTTTCTCGTTAACTTTGTTTAGTTTTTTCAAAATAATCTTGAATTGTTTCCGAGCACTTTTCAAACTCCGATTTTATTTCTACCAATAATCTTGATTTTTTTATGACCAGTTTCAATTTGTTCTAGCGGTAGTTCACCCCTACAAAAAAAATTTCCAAAACTGAGAAATATTTGTTCCGGCAAAATAAATTTCTTTTTGTCATACCATACTTTCTCATCCATTTCTTGTTCCAGACGAATGACATTTCTTCCACCGCATAATAAAAGATTTTCCACACTGTGCAATATCTTTGTTCCATCAATGAATTTGTTTTCAAACCAGAGGCATTTTTTAACTGAGTGTTGTGAATTGCTTCAGTAGGTTTATTTTTCTGTTCCATGAGTAGTCATGAATAAATCTTCCACTACGAGAAAACTTCTTTTTGTTCTCCTGATATTATTTTTTCCACTACCACTTGTGAATTGCTTCACAAGTCTTTTGTTCAGCTATTTTTTTAACTTTTGTTCTACCATAAAAAGGATCTTGTTACATGATGGTTCAAACAGTTCTTGATTTGTACACTCAGTTTAAATTGTATGAGCATTTGTAATTCTAGTACTACATTATCAAGCTGTACAAACCAAAATATGACATTTGGTTTGTATTTGGTTAATTCGGTTATCAACAGCTTAGAGGAAATGGAGGCAAATTTGTTGATGTTATGTACCAGTGTTAGGGTTTAACATTACCAACCACAAATTATTTAACAAACACAACTCGACTTCTTCCTCAATCCCACAAGGCTCTTAGCCACTCCTGTTCACTCGTGGCGGGAGAGTAAGTCAAATTAGAAAAAAAAACTCGCATGGGTTAAGGATAATTAGTCTCAAACCGATGACTATCCACGACGTCAAGGTGACACTCTACCATTCAGTTACTTAATCTTTCAGTCCTTACTTTTTTTAGGGTTTATTGTGCTTAATGCCTGACATGACAACTAATTATAACATACTAAGACCAAGGGGCGAGGGTGATTGAAGATAAGGAAGAAAGTAAATATTTTCGGATAATTAATTGGGCACAACTAACTTAAAATAAATATGGGAAGGATCGAGAGCAGAGAATGCCAATGGCAATGGGTAGCATGCTTCATCTGTAACCGTGACATCTCTCGTGTGTCCCTGTGCTATATAAAGGACACAAGGGTACCCCATTGTATCCAAGATTTTCTACACCAAAAAATCGTCAAAAACACCATGAACCAAAGAGAGAGGAGCTTGACAGAGATCTAGGGTGTGGACCATCCCTTAGAAAGTTTCATCCGATTTTGACGAAACTTGTGGAGATCGTTTGTAGTACCTCTCCTTTGAGTTCCTAAACCTCCAGGTTGTATTCTCAAGCTCAAGGGGAGTAGTCTCTTAATCTCCCTTTAGTAATGATGAACTTGATATGTAATTGACTTTTGTTATTTTTATCGAATCATACTATTATGCTAGATTGTTTATTTGGTATTGAGCTTACTCTGATATGGTATATTTAATTTCGAAAGTCTGCTTTTATTAGTAGATTCAAACATGTTATCTGGGTCTTTTAGCTGAACCATATCGGATAGTGCAACTAGATGATATGAGACGAGCTGAGTAACCAAACACGTGACAGGTGTGCGGGTCAAAGCAATAGGCGTTAATCTATAGGCTGAGAGCATTTGGTTAAGTACCGGAAGATAGATCGTTTCGTTGATTGCATGCAAGTGATCCAAATCGGGTGGATTCTTTTTAATCTTGATAGGTCTTGGTGTAGCAGTAGAGTTGTTACGTTCGTCTATTTTGTGAATCTACCCGTTCCCTAAGTTCAATAACCCTAGGAATACTCTGCGTAAAAAAATAGTATGTTCTGTACACTACGGTTTATTAATCTTGTCTATCTATCACCAACAATTACTGTTTCTTATGTATTCAGATCTGTTTTTTTGGACCTCTTTTGCTTAGGTACAGATGGTTTAGTATACAAATAGAGGCAAAGAAGATAACTTTTCAACATTTAGCGTCCCCAACAAAGAAGATTTTTCTCCAAAGTTAAGTATCGCTTATAAATCAGATATTTACAAAATTTATCTTAATTCATCTATATCACTCAAGCACTCGTAGTTGTTTAGTTTTACGAGAAAGTACTCGTAGTTGTTGTAACCAAGAAACACAAATATCCCATGAATATAGAATCCACATTTCTCAGGTCATGCAAGCATCAAGTACAAAAGTTCACGGACCAACACATTATATTTAGACTGTTTTAGACATGTATACCAGATTATTGACAAGGTGAGTGATACATCAAACACAATTGTTCATGCACCGAGCAGCCGCTGCCCGAAACAGCGGGGATAGTCGGCAAAGCTCGCAAAGTCAAACCCCCACTAAAAAGTCACTGCTGCGGTGTGCTGACAGGCCCTACATTTAATAAATCCGCTCCCAACCGTGGACTTTTGCCCATTCCTCCCTCTCTTGCTTTTTCTCTCTTCAAAAATAGATAGTAATAAAAAACTGGCGCACCAAAAGGACAAACAAGCACAGCCATTTCTCCGATCAAATCCACATCGGAATCACCCCCGAAAAGCACAGCGTTCCTACCCACGCCCCGCCTTCCGACTCCCGTCCGGCCCTGCCGCCATCACGCCGCCGGTGGGAGGTGCCTGTCGCCGCGACGCGCCACGGGTTCGCCCTCTTGTTGCCCTGTGCGTGTCGTTGCGTCCGCCGCGCTTGTCCTCCTCCTCCTCCTCCTGCCCTCGTGCTGTTTTTGTACGGTTTCTTGGGCAGTTGGGTGAGGTCGCGTCAGAAAAATCTGACATTTTTCTTGGCCTCTCCCTCTGTCCCTGAGACGCCGGCTTTTCTTGACTAATCGACCGGAGAATTTTCGCGGCGTTTGGCGGACCTGTCTTCTTTCTCCTCGATCGGTACATGCATGGCCGGGTAGTTATTCGTCTTTCCCTCCTTCCCTTGGTTGGTTCGTGGTGGGTGGTCTTCGATCTTGCGGTCGGTTATCTGTCGTCTCTGGCGCCTCGTCAACGCCAAAGGCTTGCGCCGGTCAGTCTGGTTTGATCCTCGCCGCAGCGTCTGTTTACTTCTTGGTGATGGATTCCGGTGCTGGCATTTGAGCGGATTCCTCCTCAATTTCGCGTCCTGCAGGTGTTCGGGGCAATTTGACTCGTTGGCGCATCGGCATTGGCTGCCATGGGCGGCGTGTGCTCGGCGGGGATCACCGGGGACAGGTCGCCGGCGGAGCTCTCGTTCCGGGCCTGCTCGGGGTTCGTGGTGGAGCAGGACTTCAAGATGTTCTCGGCCGCCGCCGCCGGCAAGGCGCAGGGCAAGAACAAGACGGCGCCGGTCGAGGAGGCGGTGGAGCCCGATCAGCTGCGCGTCAGCGATCAGTCGTTCGGCTTCGCCGAGAAGAGCTCGCCGCCGTCCACGAGCGGCCAGGCTCGCGGCTCGGTCACCAAGGAGTCGCATTTGACCCGTGCCGCGTCGGAGAAGCACAAGGCTGGGAAGCCCAGGCCAAGCACCACCGGCAAGGCAAGTCTTCAGTTTCCGTTGTTCATGCTGCATTGCAAGCATTGCTATTTAGATGAGGTGATTAAGTACCTTGTGTAATTGTGCATAATGCGTGACTGGATTGCTCTAGTGAGACTAGATGTGTGATACATTGTGCTCAGTGTAGCATGATGAGGCCTGGGAAAGAAACTTGTTGAACAGCTCGGTGGGCTCGGTTCAAAAGTGCTCACATTATGCTCAAATTTGAATCAGAATTAAAATGAGTTGCTTTTAATGAAACATGATTATGCTCCAGCTCGGTTCAGCTTGGATCGTTAGTTCGATAACAAAATTGGTTGCAAACTATAAGTATGATGATATCAAGTCAATCTGCCTCAATTTTGCACAAAGCTCGTTAAAATTTGTCCGGGCTCGATATCCACTCTGAAATGGATAACTTAATTGTCTTAAGAAAAGTTTACAAATCTTAAAGCAAAGTAGTTAATGTCGTGCGGACACAAATCTAGAACAAATCAAATTGAAGATATATATAGATAGGAACATTGGGTTAATACACCCCTAATATATTTTAGGTTAATCCAAGCCATGGTTTTTGTGTAATCTTACAGTGCATTATGCTCCTTTCTTTCTCCTTTTGCAGGTTTCAGACAAAGGCTCAGTTTTTGGTAGAGCGAGCACCTCTGGAATTGGCAAAGCAGTGGAGGTTCTAGATACACTAAGTAGCAGCATGTCAAGTTTGAGCCCTGGAGGGTTTGTGTCCGGGGCCTCGGCCAAGGGAAACAGAGCATCAATTCTTGCATTTGAGATTGCAAACACAATAGTGAAGGGCATGAGCCTAATGCAGTCTCTGTCCAAAGAGAACGTCAAGTATCTGAAGGAGCATGTCCTCCGATCAGAAGGCGTACAGCGTCTAGTCTCTAGCGAAATGGATGAGCTCATGAGGATTGCTGCAGCTGACAAGAGGTTTGCAGCAGATGCATTGATATTTATATGTATCTTTTTGTGTGTTATAGTTTGGCAGATGCAGTTATTTCATGCTTCAAAATACAATGGAATTTCACACTCCGGTTCTACAGGCAAGAGCTGAGAGTGTTTTCGCGAGAGGTGATCAGATTTGGTAACCGTTGCAAAGATCCCCAGTGGCACAACCTAGATCGCTATTTTTCCAAGTAGGTTACTACTGTTTACATGCCTCAGTGATTGGTATCAGAGTATGATGAACCCAGTTCTGTTCTTGTTTATGTTCCAGGCTAGAATCGGAAATTATACCCCAACCAAACTTAAAAGAAACAGCAAAAGCAGAGATGCAGCAATTGATGGCTCTGGTTCGACACACGGCTGTGAGTATATTATAGTCTCAAATATGTTTTAGTAGTTGGACTGAATGGAAAACTGAGTCTGGTACCAATCATGTAATCTGTTTGCGCATCTTTCACCGCTGTTCATCTGTACATCTATTCACTCTACTTTTCCTGATGCAGTTGCTATTTCACTTTCTGCCTCATAGGATCTCTACCATGAATGCATGCATTAGATAGATTCGAGCAAGATTATCGCCGAAAATTGGAGGAAGAGAAAAGATCAGTTGTATTTGAAAGAGGTATATCCATCTTCATCAATATCTCCCACCGGCGTAGCTTATGATGCTCTTTTTTTTTGGAAATTTGAGATGCTATTTCACAACCAAGCAAGTAGTCTTATTCCCGTAAAACTTATGATTGGGTGTAATGAATCATCAGGGGACACTGTTCAGATTATAAGACAAGAATTGAAGAGCCAAAGGAAGCATGTACAGAACTTGAAGAAAAAGTCTCTTTGGTATAAGATACTCGACGATGTAAGTAATTCAAGATGAATTAAATGGATAGTGATAACTTTCCAGCCATATGTTCTGTGTTTAATGGGTAATCTGAGTCATGCAATGTTTTGCCCATATACAGGTCATGGAGAAGCTTGTCGATATTGTCCCACTTCTTACATGTTGAGTTTCGAGATGCTTTTCAGTCCTGTGGTATGCCTAGTTGCTCGCTCTTATCATCCATCAATTCACCATGATTAACACCTGGTTAATATGGACTTGTCTGTGTTTATTTCTTTTTGTTCCTGTAGATGGAGTTGTACAATCAAATGAATCTTCAGAGAGCCATCAGACGTTAGGGTCAGCTGGCCTCTCGCTGCACTATGCAAATATCATTTCGCAGATTTATAATATTGTAAGTTTCTTCAGGTTATTCAAATGTCTGTTGCTACCCCTTTCTTCTCCGTTGAAACTTGGAACTATGTTGCTATATTGAATACTTGGCGTAAAGACATAAATGTTACATGATCTCAGCTATTTTGTGAACAACGTTTATTTTTCCATTAGGATTTAATAGCTGGCATATGCGGGAACGAGGCTCAAGCATGTCCTATATGCCCTTTTAAAAAGCATGTTCTACATATTCCCCCTGAGTTATGGGACAAAACTTAAAATATACTGAGAGACACTGAATAATCTTCAAAAAGCCGGGTAGGTCGCTGCTTTTTAAAACTACAAAGGTTTCTTTTGGAACTTTTGTTTTCTGTGGCCAGGTTAATGTATACTCACAAGTTTGTGCCTTTTGTGCTGACAAATAATTGTAGCAGAGTTAAAGATCTTATGGTGCTACTAGTTAAAAACATCAACATGTGAATCATACCTCCAATGAAATGTGCTGTCTCCAAGTAAGATTAAACGATTTACTGATTGATTTTGATCGCCTAAGGTGTCACGAAGCTCTGTCCCCCCACAGAGTACAAGAGATGCACTCTTTCAAGGGCTGCCTCCAAATGTTAAGTCTGCTCTCCGAACAAGACTACAAACCTGCTCAGAATCTCCGGAGGTATTTCGATTCTTAAAAACCTTGCTCCATAAAATACATTGGCAACCCTCCATCCTGGAGTTCGTTTTCTAAAATTCTGCATATTACTTTTTTCTGCGTAGGTTCCGATCATCCAAATCAGATCCTCCATGGAGAAAACATTGCAATGGATCGTCCCTGTCGCTAATAACACGGCCAGGTACTCCAATTTTGCTCCTTCAGCTCGGGCAAAAACTAGATTCAACCAGAACTTTCACTTTTCTCCAGGTGCTGATTGACCTTTCTGTTCATCCTTGTTTGCATTGCTCAGAGCACACCATGGATTCGGATGGGTCGGCGAGTGGGCAAACACAGGGTTAGCTAGAGAGAGTCTCATCAGTCGTTCATCCATCCCTCTGATTACCATCCAAGAACTCTTATTCTGGATCTTTGCCAACTAATTTACAATGTACTACACAGGAACGATCTGACACGGAGGGCACCGGACAAGCACGACGTGCTCAGGATCGAGACGCTGCACCACGCGTCCAAACCCAAGGCGGAGGCATGCATCCTTGACCTGGTGGTGTGGCTCCACTGCCTCGTCAGCTACAACAACGGCAGGCCGAGCATGGGAGCCGGTGGCAGGTCGCCGAGCAGGTCCCCCGCCCGGTCTCCGGTCTCGACGAGGTCCACCAGCAAATCGTCGGCCCTGCTCACCAGGGAGGACCGGGAGATGCTGCGGGACGTGTACGCGCGGCGGCGCCGGCTTCCTGGGAAGAGCAAGAGCCAGGAGCTGCCGTCGTCGTCGACGGCGGCGGCCAACGCCCGCGGGTCGTCGGCGGCACTGAACAAGAACGACAGGCTGAGCAGGAGCAGCAACCACCACTCGCTGTTCCCGCTGACGAGGAGGTGCCGCTCCGTGGCGCCCGTCGTCGATTTCGACATCGACGGCATCGAGGCGCGAGGCGTGATCGTTAGTAGAGTGGGTGTCCATGAACAATCGTGAAACAGAACAGAACATCTTCTATATATGAGCGCTGCAAGTTTTGGTGGTGGAGACGGGTCGTGTTGCTCGAGCAGTACCTCAGGTGTGTGTGTATTGCCATTGTATATTGTAGCTTGTAGAAGAAAGAAAGAAAGAAAGAAAGAGAGGCCAGATCACAGTATCAGAAACCATGAGCTGGTATACAGTGAAACTGAAGTTCTCTCTTCTTCTTTTTTACCTTTTTTGGGTTTGTGTCTTGGATGCATGGTCAGTATTTGCACCTGCACTGTACCCTGTCCTGTAAATATCCCATGTGTGTAACTGTGAATAGGCTTTGTCAGAGTGCAAGCTTAATTAGTTCTAGCGTGATCAAGAGCACTTGTTCCAGTTCTCGAGATCGCTGGGGACACCTCCAAGATTTGCCGCCCTTAACGTGTGCCATGCCTAATCATGAGGCGACGCAAGATTCAAGCAACAACAACACGGGAATCAGAGGAGAACATGGAATCCTCAGTTTCATACAGGAGAACAGGATCGCTGTAAGCCCTGAACTGGAATCCATCCACTACAGAATGATGGTGCTACAGCTAAGCTGCAGGCTGCATGCAGCAGGGAAAAGGAAAGGAGCGAATACATGTAGGAGCGGAGCTAGAACATAATCGATCGGGGTTTATCAGAAAGGTGAGGACTTAGTTTGATGCTATGATCTGAGCTACCAGAGTACGGGCCAGTTCTTTTTGGTTTCTCCCAGAAGCCGCCCCCTCTCAGCTTCTCCCAGAAATCACCCCCTCAAATTCGTCGGGGCTTCTATATGGATTAAGGTGATGGACTAGCTGATTTTATGCACGGATTGTGAAAAAAAATCGTAGACCCGGATGCCTGTGCACCCGCTTAGTCTATGTGGATCCGCCCCTGAATACACGGCCGTGCATCGGCGAGTTTGGATCCGAGTGACGGCCATGAATGGAACGCAATGATTCACCACCTCCCGGTGAATGGTGGCGGTGAATGTGTTGGCTGCACATCACATGCCTGCTTCAGAAACCGGAAGCAAAAGCAAGCAGTAAAAGCAAATGACGTGCGGCTCCAACGTCTCACGGGTAATACAACTTGTCTCCTCCACGTCGCGTATGTAGAAGGTCGATCTAGGCCGTCCGTTTCGGATCCAGCGATCCAGGAAAGAGCAGAGCTCTATCGGCCCCGCGTGTAGGAGCTCCAGAGTAGCTAGGACACTTTGAGAACGCAGGAGCCCTATACGAGTACTAGATGATTCGCACCGTTCACAGCAAAGCTATCCTAAATTGAACTCGCACGAAATTATATCGTGCTGTAGTCCACAAACCAAGAAATATTATTTCAAGAAAAAAATCAAGGAATAATTATAGTTCATGCTGCAGTGTTGCTCTTGGTCTTGCTTTTCAAGTGGACCAAGCTTAATCAGCTTGTGACTTGTGATATGCCGTCCCCTTTGCCTTACGGTGCATGTCACCGCATGCACATAGATATCCGTTGTCTCTTGCACATAAATATACCATGACCATGACAAACCCAGCAAGGAAATGCTCCATGCTTTTTCGGCAAGGAATAATGGAATAGGTAGTAGTAGGTCAGCTAGCTAGCTAGAGCATGATTCTTTCACTCGCCTTTCAGTTCTCCTTTAGTTGCACCGGAATGCAAAGTTGTATGTACTCTTCTGCAAAATGAAGATGCTAGCTGGATATATATACTTTGCAAGATAGCAATTAACTAAAGGCAATTAGGAAGGCAGTATCACGAGGAAATTAAATCTAGTTTGTTTCATATAGGAGTAAGATATTACTTGCATAGAGTTTCAAAAAAGGACTCGGGAGAAAGCATGGGAGATTAGGTTAATTTTAGGAGAAGAGATGTCCAATAACATTCTTTTCATTTTCTTGAGAAAGAGGCGGGGGTAGGTTAACGTTTCACAAAGTTAGTCTTAACATATAGTACCAGGAGGTATAGAGTCTGATCTGGAGCGCAAATCCGAGACAATCTCGCCATGATCTCAGTGCGGCTGTGCACGCGATGCTATGGTGCATGTCCATTCACAACCAAACATATCGCTACGTACCTAGCTATTATGTACTGTTAACTACGCCTGTTAGTGCAATTTCTCTTTATTTTTGACTAACTAATATTGGGAAATTCATGCTCTGGCACCGCCGAAGCCGACCATGCATGATTCAAACGTGACATATATGTATTTGCTGTGCTTTCTACAGGAAATTAGCTGCAAGAAAGTGCAGAAGACAAGACAACCATGCATGCATAATGCATATATGTATAACCGAAAGGCCTGCTTGCCACATGTGCAAAGTGCAATGGAAAAGGGAAGGATTTTTCCTTTTGAAAACTAAGGACATTTTAATTAGTGGGAATTATTGCTCTGCGCGCCTTACTTTTGAGACCAGTTTCACATTATCTAAAGTGCCGTACCCTTGTACTCTAAAGTAGGTAACTTAGCATCGTGAAACAAGTAAAAAGAAGAGAGAATAATTATCTCGATCGGCGACATTTCTTGAGTTGGAGTAATCATAAGAGACTGAAAATAACTGGAAGAGAGATATGCATGCCACCGCTGACAGTTGACACAAATTAAATTAAAGGCAAGCCATCCTTGTCGATTTCGACAAAAACATGTGCATGCATGACATAACTATATTTAAGTACTATGTTATAATTGCATGTGTAGGCTTAATACAGACTTGATCAGCAGCGGCCACCAGAGCCAACTGAACCACAGATTTAAGCTTAAAGTTTGGTACTAAATTAGTGTACTAAAAGCACACCACTGCCATCGAATTATTGGAACAGAATAATAACTAATTAAGCACATGTACGTATGTAATCAAATCGTATGCTCTCCATGGAATTGAAGTGACGAACCCAATTAACTTGGCTAATTTACACCAAACCCGTACGTACGTAGTACAGTAGTACGTATTTGCTAGGAACGCGCGGCCGGGCACATGCACACACATCACGCGTCTACAGAGATGCCATCAATGGCGGCGCGGGGGTGCGCACAGCACCGCACCATGCACGTACTTATCTCGATCTCACGCCGACTTGAGCTTGGCGGCGAAGCACGAGGCGGCGCGCTTGCAGGAGCGGTAGAGGCTCAGCACGGAGAGCCACTCGGCGAGGGCGTCGGCCACCCGCGCCCGCCGCCGGTGGACCCGGATCCTCCCGAGCCGCCGGCGCGCGTTCGCGGCGGCGTACTCGGCGGGGACGACGGAGGAGGCGTCGTAGGCGTCGGGCCTGGAGAGGAGCGACGGCGGGAGCGGGAGCGGCTTGCCGCCGGCCTTGGAGGAGCGGGACCGCGCGGGCGTCTTGGGGATCCCCGGGCGGTGCTCCCACGAGAAGGGTACGGAGGAGGCGCGGAGCGGGGAGGGGAGGAACCGGTGGAAGGGGGACGGAGAGGGCGGTAAGGAGGAGGAGAAGGGGGAGGAGGCGGAGGAGAAGGAGGTGGAGCTCGACGGAAGGAGGCGGCGGCGGCGGCGAGGGGTGGAGGAGGCGGCGGCGGCGGCGGCGGCGGAGGTCGCCGGAGCCGGTGGCGACGGAGGCAAGGAGGAGGTGGGCATCGGGGTGTGTGGGGGTGGGGTGGGGCAGCTGAGTTCCTCTGGTCTTATGGTGCGCGGGTTATGGGGGTATGCAGCGGGTCGGCCACGTGGGACGGTGACGTGGCGTTCGCAGTAACTGCTGCTGATCACACCGTCACAAACTGGTCAGTTTTAACCAAATCATTGGGTACCAAGCTACCTAAGTACTGTATATACGACCAAAACGTCTTTCAATATTCTCAAACATAAGCAAAGGAAGCAATACGAGCGAGAGATACGCATAGAGTTCCAGGGCTAATTTTTCGGGAGCCAGATATATACTACACTGATCGATATTTCAAAATACGTAAAACATAGAGAGAGAGAGAGAAAAGGCCTGTTTAGAGGTGTATGTGTTTGAAAGCAGATGAGGTGGAGTGGTGAAACTGGAGCGATGCACAAAAGTATGGACGACTGGTATGAAAGCAGCCCACATCACTCCAATTTTCACCCGATCTGGTAATACGTCGTGCGTCACGTTTGTTTTAAGCTCTGCATGGCGCGGAAGGTGGTAATTAGTTTTTAACGCTCTCCACGTGTTCGCGAGACGGTGACGGTTACTTCCGTTTTGGCCCTTAGACCCTGTACAATGCAGGTGCTTAGACAGGTGTCTCAGGAAAAAAATCTAGTTTTTTTTTGTGAGAGGTGCTTAGACAGGTGCTTAGAAAGTGCGACAGAAGCAAAGTTAAGCACTCGGTGCTAGGCTGGTGCTTAGGGTGACATAAATGACAGGTGCTTCAACCGGTGCCTAGCAAATAGTACTCCAAGAAGCACAAATAGTACTCCACACAATGCAGCGCTGTATTGGAGACAATAGGTGCTAGAGTAGGTGCTACACGAATATTAAAGCAACTTAAGCACCCATATGAAGCACTCTACATTGTAAGTCACATATTTTTTTGAGACGCCACACTACTCTCTCTCTTTAAGCACCGGGCTATAAGCACCCTGCATTGTACATGGCCTTACTCCTCTACTTCCTGGAAGCTATTCTTCTAAATATTGAATTGAAATAGTCTCTGAAACATAAGTTTGATCATTAATATATATTTTAGTAATATATTTGTACAGACTTACAAAATTATATATTATGAAATTATTTTTAAAAATAAATTTATACACACAATTTTCAGATATCTAATTTAAATATTTTAAAAACTATTGGCAGTCATAGTTTAACCCTTGTTCAAAACAATAGCTGGTAGGAATGGAAAAGGTTGCATCAACTGCAAGGAAGTGCATGTATAGTTAATCAAACACTACCCTCCCTTTGGATGTGATATACTACTGATCTCGGTGCACCCGGTCATACAAGTAATAATACTTTTGGAGTATTTTTACGATCTGTTTTCTATTATTATTTCCCTTTCTCTTAGCATGCATGTAGTAAGATATACTAACATCGCCTGCCGTTTGGAAGGTAGCTGGATGATGCTTGCCCTCAATTCACGCCCAAAAATTTTATGCTACATGTACGTACTAGTACTTGTGTTTGATAGTACTCCTCTTTTATTTCGCCCAGCTAAATTGATGGACACATAGAAGTAGTACACTAGCGAAGTAAGAGGTAACTCGCAAACAAACAAACAAAAAATGTACCAACGAGTCCACGGTAAAAAGATTGTTGGCTTAGCCAGGACATTCCCCTCATCCCAGCAGTAGCGAAGCCTTCCCTTTTCAGTTAGGAAGCACCATGGCTGCACGCATGCATTGCACAACCACACACACACTAAAACACAACACATCCGAGAGACAGAAATACCCAGAAGCAAAGCAAAGCAAAGCAGTGTAGCTAGGCCTCTCCGGAAAAGGACCGAAAGAGAGAGAGAGAGAGAGAGATGCACGCTTTCTCTCTTAAGCAATCCATTCCCACATCTATCTGATTCTGCATCTGCATTTGCATATGTGTATCTCATTCTACGCGACCTCTTTGCCCGCGGCTGCTTCAGGGATGTTGATGGCTAGCTTGATTCTTCTTCTGGTTTTCTCAGACATGAGAATATTATACATGCGCGCGTTTCCTTCTCCATCGCGTCTAGTACGAGAGCGTTTTCAGCTCACAAACAGACAAGTGCAAGATCACAAGTTTAGACACTAGCTGGAAGTTGCCTGAAACTGAAGGAACCGTGATCTGTAGTGTTTTGGCATCGTCTTGTAACGCCTGTACAAACAACAGGGGCCAAATCTCAATGCGTGGAAATTGGAGGTGATTCTTCTCTCACTTTCATCCTAATTACGAACCATGTGGTACACACACTGACCTAATCTCATTTGGCTGATAGCAAAAGATATTATCAAATTTAATAAATCCTGAGTTTGTTTTCCCATCAAATCCAACAATTACTTCGCATTTTGGAAAAAGAATTTGGCGGTTTTGCCATCACAGAGGAAAAGAGAACTAGTGTTCTTGACAGGTTGTACATATCAAACAATGCTAGTGAGCAAGAAATATCTGCTTGGTCGTACTAGTTATTTTTGCAGCTTACTATATGCAGGCACAATAACATGATAAAAGCATCAGGTCTACCTAATCATGTCGAGAGTGGCATCACTGCAGCTTAAGCATTTCGCAAAACACAAAACAACATACATTTTTTTAAGCGAACAAAATACATACATGAAAAACGGCAAAGAAATGTTTCATACTCTCCATTTGTTTGGCCTTACGCCGTGTGATTAGTGCGAGACAGGTCGCCTTCACATTCGGAGGGCAAATGCAGCGCCATGAAGAAAACAGAAAGCGGTGTGGTCCGGCTAGCTAACCGTGGGGCACCGGTGGACATACTGCCACACAAAGGGTGCGCACCCTGAAAGCTATATCTAGAGCTAGCTAGCACCCTCCATAATGAAACCCTAGCCGTCTCCTAGAATATGTTAAGCAATCATTAACATCGTCTTAATGGCATTATTTTCTTCGAAAACGGATGCTATTGTTTACAAGCAGTTTTGTTTCAAAATACTATGTACTATTGTTTACAAGTAGCACATCAGTATCCATAAATTAATTGGCACAAGATTCATTGTTCAGCTGTTCGAACACCGATGTAATCATGTAGTAAACAAGAACTCTGCATACCTTTGGAAGATCATGCCTGATGATTGATGAATCATTTGTGTTCTAGTTCCTTTGACCTGGAGATAGGAAATCAAGGCATTGGGAGCACTGTGCATGACACTAAACAGTCATAGGCAGGAAACAGAAAACATCAAGCATCAATTCGTAAGGTGTTAGCTAGGTTAGGTAGCACCACAACATCAGGCAATGATTTCCTTCAACACAACATCAGGTAATGATAAATAAGTACACAGAGAGTACATGGACGAGAAATTACACACCTTGCAGGAGGAATTACAGTGGCTTGGTTGGTCGATCAAATGCCAATTAGGAAGGACAGTTCTGCTTTCCCGAAAAGAAAAAAACACGACAGTTATTAATTATGTGCAAAGATGCATCATGCGTGCCAGCTCGAAAAGAAAAGGAAAATCTCGCATCTTGCTATGAACATTGTGTTTTCCACTTCTTCGGAAAGCACGGAAGTACTTTCTGTAGGATTATTTCACAATACAATATATATACGTCACACGTAATTAAGTCAAATGGTTCTAATATTAAAGGGCTAGTGTGATGGTTGCTAGATTAAATGTTTAGAATCACGGGGTTTAAATTCCCTCTCCGCTTCCTTTAAAATATGTTTTTGATGGTTGTGTGCAACTAGCAGTTGTACGTACGTCTGTACTCTTACTTAAGTCAATCATTAATGGCCTTCACGTATGGAGCAAATGTTGATGGAATAATAGTTGTGCAGCCGGTTACTCCTTGTCCAAAAATATAAGACAGCAATATATCTTAAGATTTACAGTTAGATCTATAATATATTAGTTATATGACATAAAAGTGATATTATTGAAAAATACTTTCGAAAATAAATCCAATAATACCATTTTTATGTCATATAATCAAAATATTATAGATTTAATGATAAACCTTGAAATACGTGTGCGTCTTACTTTTTAGATAGATGGAGTATTAATCAATGCAAAAATGTAATGGTCCATTGAGTGTATGCATCAGTTTGCGCTGTATTAAGCTGAAATGTTGCAGAGTTTTAATAGCTTGCTGCTATATATAAGACTCGTGTTCCATCTAAATTAGCGGTGGAGAGTATAAAGAAATACAGAGCGTAATAGAATTAGCTCTTGCTTTCTATCCACGAGCTATACGTGAAAGATAAAAGCATGAGGAGACCACGCAGTGCACACTGATTGGTTGTTTTGTGTCCAATAAAAGATATCTGATGGAGAACTACCAACATAGAGATCGTGCATATCAACTGAAAACTTACACACACATGAAAGTATTTTTAATTCTCTAATAATCGAGAGAACGTTGAAAGGAGAAGGAAAAGAAGAGAGAAAACACTCTATAATGATGGACTACATGGTGTCAAGGAGCGTGTCTATGCTCGGCAATTGGACGAATCAAATGACGTGCAAAAGGTATGGTTGAGTCAAATGTGCTAGAAGATCTCGGGACATGATGATTTTCGTTTGCAGTTGATATCAAAGTATGGTTGATAGCACTTATGATTGAATCAAATTGTGCTAGAAGATCTTGAGACACGACGATTTCCGTTTACACTTTTCAGTTGCAGTTAGAAATTGTCGGTGACTGGTCAGGTCAAAACTTCAACACATACCATTTAGTTGTTGCAAAATTAAATTATCTGTTAGAACAGTGTTGGATTCGGGTGTTCCTCCTGTTGGTTGTTTACAATCAATGCTCCATTGCCGTCGTACTTAATTAGATTTGTACTTGAAAATTGAAGCCGATGTATATGTTATGCATGTCCAGAACAAAGGGCAGATGTCGATAGTCCAACGGAAATAAAAATGGAGGACCAACAAATTTTAAGCAATGGCACTGGTCCATTTCGAAGATACTAGCTAGCAACCGTTATGTAAATATATATTGTATAAAGTATATATTTAAATATGTGAAAAACTACTAAAAAAGGCCGTGCATAAAACATACGTCAAAGAGTAGGAAAATTATTTTTTGGTAAAGGAATCGCTACCGCAGAAACAGCTTTCTCAGCAGGTTAAAAATAGTCATTAGAGCCGATTTTCGATCCGACTCTAAGCAAAAGGAGTTAATAATATTTTTTAAACCGACTCTAAAAGCTTACAATCTCAACCGGTTGAACATACAGAGCTGACTGCAAATATAATTACCTCAGTCGGGTTAGATTACTAAACAGACTACAAATATAGCTACCTCAGTCGGTTCAAAATTTTGAACTGACTAAAATTTTGAATTGACTGAGATGTCGGCTAAAGAACTAAAAAAAAGTGGCCCTCCTCGTCGGTCGCCGAAGCCTACGGTCCATGGCTTGAAGCTCCTCCACGCTGCTGTTCCGATTGCCACGCTCGTCTTGCTCTCGGAGCACCTCATCTTCTGGGGCCCGCTCCCGGAGCACCTTGCCGTGCTCGACCTAGGCGACAACCACCTTTTCGACGTGCTCATGGGCTATGGAGAGGACAGGGGCAAGGAAGTGGGCCGGGAGAAGGAGACGAAGGCGGTGGTCGGCCCACCATGCAGCCGCCGAAGACAACAAGGTGAAAGCAGGACGTATATTCTAGAAGCAGATAGAAGGGAAGGTGGCACCTGACGAAGTCGCCGTCGGAGTCCGAGCCGGAGCTAGAATCGCGTGACCGCTTCACTGACCGCGGCGCGTCTTCGCTCGGGCCCCTCTGCCTTCCGCATGGTGCCTTTGCTCGGGTTTCTTGCGTGGATGGGGTACAACGGTGTCGCTGGATCCGATGCGTCTTCCAACAAGGAGGATGGGGCGTGGTCGCCACAGCGCGGATGGGAGAAGTCGACCGTCATGCATACAGATCAAGAAATGAAATGAAATTGATAAGGTAGAAAGAGTAATCAGTAAGGAGAAGCAAAGAGAAAAACAAAACAACAAATAGATCCAGTGAGGAGAGGGGGAGGGAGAGAGGAATCTATCACCTGCTAGCTCCGGCGGAGGAGAGGGGCAGGGAGATCGGGATCCAATGAGGAGGAGAGGGGGAGGGATATCTAGATCCAGCGAGGAGGCTGGCCACTGGGGAAGGACAAGTGGTCGGCGGCGACCGCTGAGGCTCCAGATGCGGTCGTCCGCTGGGGAGCCAGGTGCGCGGCCGCTCGCCGGTGGCGACGTTGTTCCGGGAGCCACGCGCGTTGGCAGAGGCGAGAGCTGAGGTGAGGGAGATGGGGGTGGCGGTAGCGAAGGATTGTGGAGTTTGGAGGATTGAGCAGTCGGGTGGATCGGGAGATGGGGGTGACGTTGTGTGCATGTAGTTGGCTGGCCAAGTCGGTGTTGGGCCTGGGCTCCGTCTGGTTCGCCATGTGAACCAACTGGGTTTTTTTCAATCGGTTTTTTTAAAACCAAACGAGTTAGGCAATTATTAATAGTCCGTTTATTTTATGAACCGATTGAGATGGTTATAACCGGCTGAGATATCTCTAATACTGTTGGTTTTACCAAAACCGTATGAGATGAGTGGTCCAGAAAAGTCGTTTTGTAATAGCGAATAGAGTATGTTAAAAACCAAATAACAATGGTCATGTATACAAATTAAAATAAGGAGTAATTAGGACGCAATAAGTATAATTAAGAGCCAATAAATATATGAGTGATTAGGGGAGGGTCTAACTTTAGAATTATAAAATTGGATCAAACGTCTTAGATCAAACGTATCACATCCTAACTCACGTTTTTTTTAATTAGCATAGACTAGCAATTGACCACGTACAATGCACATTAATGTTTCACAATATATGCAACATGAATTTTATACTTAGACATGTAGGAAATAATATTTAAAATATAAGTTTACCCTTATTTCTCCCATAAATAACTTGTGCGAAAAATACCAGCCATTAAATGGGGTTCTCCCATCAAATCGATATAAGGGGTAATAAAGTGGAGTTTTCTACCATTAACTTTGTCGGTATGAAGATGGAATTTCCATAGGTCCAACTAAATTTGTGAACTGTATGATGAATTTGGATGATTAAGATGAAGTGTATCAAGTCCTAGCTCGTACTTCTAAAAAGTAGTATAGAAATACTTGAGAATAATACTACCTCTATTATGTTTTACTTATCATTTTGGGCATCGATACAATCTCCAATGTGCAACTTATCTATTAGTATAACTACATGTTAGAGAAAAGAAAAAAAGTCCATTTTTGTCGTCAATTATTGATCAAGTTTAGTTTTGGTCTGTAAGCTCTAAAACTAGACAAACTTCACACTTAATTTTCAAAGTCGGATAGATTTAATCTCTCACCCCACCAAAGTGATTTGACCGATGATATGGTGGTGGTTTCAATACATGGCAACCCAGTCAACACAGAAAACTAGAAAATCAAAAAAATTTAAAAACAAAAAAATTAGGAAAAAATCAGTTTGTAAAAAATAATATGTATATTTATATAAGTAATAAATAACATATTTGGTATCTAAAATTTGTTATATTTAAAAATATGAAAATAAATTAAAGAATCATGAAACAAAGAAAATTTGACCCCCCAAAAAAAATCAGAAAAGCATTTTAGAAAAGTTACTAAAAACATGGAGAATATTAGAAATGGAAAAGAATTCAGTAAATTTAGAAACTAAACTAGAAGTTTCTGGATAAACTTAGGAATTAGTGAAGACTCACAAATAATATATGAACATTCAAAAAATCACCATATTTCCTCATTTTTCATATTTTCTATCTTTCTGTTTTAAAAGTTTTCTTCAATTTTTTTGATTTTTCTAAATTTTCTTGATTTATTTAAAGAAATTATCATATTTTTTGGAAAAATTTCAGTTCTTTTCCTGATTTTTTAAAACATACTTCTTTTTACTAACTAGGGCTACCACATGTGTGAAACAACTGCCACATCATCCACCAAACCACTTTGAGTCGGGTGAGAAACTAAATATGTTTAGTTTTGAAAGTTGAGCGTCAAGTTGTCTAGTTTTGAAGTTTAGAGATAATAATTGAGGATAAAAATAGACTTTTACATAGAATAAAATTGTATTGCATATATAAGAAGATGAAAATATATAAATATTAATGGTTAAACTTATAAGAATTCTAAAATGATATTATAAAAGAACAGAAGAGCTAGCGTTTCACCGCGACCGTCGATTGATCTTTTACGGTTTTACCGCCTCAATGGAACCAGGTGATTCTCAATGTTCAACGGTGGAGAGACATTCACATGAATTTTGCAGGTACCCATGTGGAAGAAGGAACATAGCTATTAGATACAGTTAGTCCTTACAGTTCTGCCAACTAAGTACAGTTAGGTATAGGCTTAAACACTAAATAGTGTGCCAGCCTCCAGACATTAGGCGGTAAGGCAAAGGACATTGTGCACGCATGATGTAGTGGCAGCGACAGAATATTTCTCAAGTAAATGTTCGAATTTTTTAACGATTCGCGTGCTCCGTTAATTCACGGATTCTCAAGTACATGGACGAATTTTTGAACCATTCGCGTGCTCCGTTAATTTACATTCCATGATACTTGTTGCCATGATATTTTATATTTTCATCAAAAACTCACTAAAAGAATATCTTTTAAACAATTCTTAATCTATTTATTAATTAACTTAATCAATGTGCTAGTGCATTCTTTAGGATTTGGCTGACCCATGTACGTACGCTGCATGCAACCGTACATGAGACTTGTGCACATTGATTCATGTATTTTCCATAAGGGTTGGGACTAATTATGTTTGGAAAATAAATATAAATAGCATGGTATTACGAGGGCAAGAGTATAACAAGAAAAAAAACTAAAAACTTGACACAAAATCATAAAATGACAAGCATTATGAAACAAAATTTTAAAACTAAGATGATAAGTATTGTGGAGCGGAGAGACTAACTGTTACCTTATCTCTATATGCGCAAATTATGCATTGACTACAATAGATGAAGTGCAGCAAGAACAATCAAGACAAAATATCTATGACAGTCTATTTAATACTCAACTGTTTTTCTGTTTACCATCAGTCAAATTTATGGACTATTGGATCAAGGTCCAATGGTCCAGATTTTTCTCCTTGTCCTCTCTCTATTTCTCACAGCTTCTCCATCCCGACCACTCTCTCCTTTCTCTCGATGCCGCCACCACTACCCATGCCCAGTGCACTACCACCCACGCCTCGTCAGCGCTGCTCCCAGCTTATTGACCCGCCCTCCTAGCCCGTCCTGCCATGCCCACGACCCGGTGGCACTGTCACACCGTCTAGCCCTAACCAGCTGCCGACCATCCCTCTAAGCTCGGGAAGCACTGTTTCATCTTCAGCGCCAACAACTCTCCACATCAAAACCCTAACCACTCTAATGAGGTCATCATTGCTTCGCTCTACCTTCATTTCTGCTCCGTGTTGAGGGTGGTCCCATCTTCTCTGCTTCGCCACCGTCATCGCTCCGTGTTGATGGTGGCTCTGCCTCAAACCCCAGCGAGTTTGTTGTGTCTTCAGACATGAGCAAGAAGCAAATGGAGGAAGAGCAGATAGGATGAAGGTGATTTCGTAAATAAAAAAAATTGATTGTTGGTAAATTAGAAAACGGTCGACTGACTGTTAGCACATCCGAAATATTTGGTGATATTCCTTCCTAGACTGGATACGTCTCTGCTCTTTACAAAGAACACTCTGCCCCTTTACCATTCTTGTCCACCCCATCAGATAAAAGATGATCTTTATACATGACTAGTTACTTAGTCTTCTCATATAACATCTGCTATATGAAAAAAGAAAAATGATTTGGCATCTTCAAACTGTAGTACGAGTTCTTTGGATCAGTCATGGACAACTTCTGGCCTCAACCTACCGCAGTAAGCACATATAATGATCATTTATCAAGTGTTTATCTTCCCCCCCGACAGAAACAATTGACGTACTGTTAATCCGAGAGTTACCATTATCGTCCTGTCAATAGAACTCGTACATACTTTGTCTGTATTCGCAATGCAAATGCTAAATACCACGAAAATTTTCCTTCTCGGGATGCAATTCTTGTGGATAAGAATATCCAAATTGAAACGAAATTGGACGAGATTTATGCTTCGTCAGGAAGAGTTGTACTACCTCTCTGTCAAAGACCCGTGAATTTCAGGATGAAATCTCGACGAAGACTATTCAGTTCAGAAGCAAGTACCGCGTGCTAACAAAATCCCCACGAAGCACTCACGAACCACGAGAATAGCGCGTAGCCGAGTTGGGAGTGGAATCGCGCGGCGTTGGCGGAGGAATCCGGCTAGCCGGAGCACGGCGGCCGGTGGCTCCCGTTCGCCACTCCCACGCCGCCGCGCGACCTACTCCACGACAAGTGAAGGCGCATTCGCCTATGGAAGTACGTAAAGGGGCGAACGGCGACGAACAGCCCGGCCCGGCCCATGATGCGCGCGGCCCACGGTGTAGGGCTACAACGCGGTAGAGAGTTTGGCCCCTGGTTTCTCCCGTTCTTGGCTCACGTCACGTCACGCGCAGCGCGTCCGGGAGGCGACCACCGGAACAGAGGAAGAAGACGGCGACGGCGGCGATGGCGCTCAACCGCGGTTCCCTCTCCGGCATCCGCCTCCTCGCCGCCGGAGCACAGGCGGCTTCCGCGCCAGGCAAGCCCACCCTTACCTGCTAGTCTTACCCGCCCCCACCCACGATCCCATCGGGGCTTCTTTTCGGTGACGCGATATGATTGCCTCGTTCCCGCTGTTGTTCGTGGCCGTCCGTGTTGCTAGGGGTGCGTGTAGCGGCAGTAGATCCGATCCATTTGTTTCCGAAAGGAATGTTGGGATTGTTGAAGAAATGTTTCGAGTGTTCCTCGCTTTTGGCACAAGATATCTATACGTTTGCAAATGATTGAAGAAATTTGTGGTTTTTTTGCAAAGTATGGCCCTAAAATATATCATGGGGAAGAATGTCCGTTAGAGGAAGCGCTTGTTATTGTTGTCTAGGAGGGTTATATGAACAAATGCGACTGTGAACTCATATTTCTTTCAGCAAGGTAACGATTTTGGCATGTTCTCTTTGGGTAGGTTAGCTGGCATTAGTCTGAGGTCAGAATCAGACTCCATTCGAGTATTGATTTTTATTGATCGGCAGTGCAGATGGTGCTTTCATTGTGCCATTGTCATAGCCTATTAATAATTGTTGCAGATGCTACTATGGTACGTCAGAATGAAAATCTTATATTTCATGCGTTCTGACTTCTAAAGTTATGTCTGAATCCTTTAGCTGTATGATCAATTATATGATCATTTTGTTGTTTTCTCTTTGACAGCTTCTTTATATATTGAATGTGCTGTTTTTTTGGGGGCCACCGTTGGTAGGGCCATTCTCCATGAACCTTTGTTGTAACTTGAAATCTCTGGCGGGGGTACTGCAAGGGGTGAATATTTTGGTTATACTGTATTACTGTGGTCAAGCAGAAAAGGTTACTTGGAGTGGAGTAGTTATACACTTATAAGCTGTTATAAGCATAACTTGGATTGATATAACTGCTGGATGTGATATCTGGAAAAAGAAAATTTGAAATGAAATGAATACATATACCATTCTTCACATGTAGCTTTGATAGTTTTGCATCACTCCAAATGAACTATTTGTTTTTTATAACTTGTTTTCTTTTGGAAATGCCAAGTTGCCACCTTGTTGCAATTGGCTGTCTTTCAAACTACTACAATTGATTGTCTTTCTTCCTTATGTAATTAATCAAGATTGTTTGTCAGATTGGCAATGTATAACTGCATCAGCCATACAACTAATCAAGGTTCTCTTTCAGACTGTCATACTGCATCTATCGTATCAACTCTACGCAACATTTTCATGTTCAAGAATTTGTAGGCAGACCCACATGACTACTATGCTAAGCAGATTACATCATGAACTCCTGAAATGAATGCCTGTATTTCTTATATATCATCGCATAACATTATTAGAGGTCAGCAAACCATCTTGCGAGCATGGAGATTGTTTCCATTTGCCTGTTATTTTATTCATACTTATGTTTCCACGCTCAAATTAGCGTTAGGCCTTGTTTGTTTTACTTTCGTGACTTGTCGTTCATGCCGCAGCTTCTTGTGGATTCCATGGCACTGGTGTGAGGAGGATGGGTCGCACGCGCATGATGAACCATACTACCTCCACGCCAAGCACATGTACAACCTTCACAGGATGAAGCATCAGAAGCTTAAGGCGTCTCTCTCCGTTGTGGCTGCAGTTGGCGTTGGCATTGCGGTCCCTGTGTATGCAGTTGTTTTCCAGCAGAAGAAGACCGCCTCTGGATAAGCTATAACGCCAGAGAAAGCACAGTACAGCTTCAAACACCTGTCCATGAGATTTCTTTATCTTCGGTAACATTTTGAGAAGTTCACAAGGGAGCTTCAGTTTTATATTGGTCATTGCTTGTCCGCCCTCTTTGCGCACGTTCATCCTTTGTTTCCTGTCATTTGACGTAGGAATACTGTTTTTTTTTCTTCTCTCGTGTCAAATAATAAGACGGCTTCGACTTTCCCAAGCCGCGAAGAAAGAGAAAACCACCCTTTCACATGTCCTATTTTTGTCTGTCCCCCAATTTTTCCTTCTCACATGGCTCTATAACAATATTGCTTCTGGTGGTGACTAGTGTGGTCCACATTCTGAACTGTTTGCCACACTTGCATCGGTGTAAGTCGATAAATACTCCACTCATAAAAACTAGCAGTTGGTTGTTGAAATAGAAGTTTAGAGTATCCAACCAAAGGAATAAGATCCTCTTAACTTACTGAAGGCAAGTCAGAGGGCTACAGCTTCTTGACTTTTGTCTGATTCCAGCTGTTGGATTAAAAATGGACAGCCCAGATTTACTGCTATAGTATGTGCTACAGTATGAATCTGTAGTGCGTGCTACAGTGTTGAACATGGCTACAAAACCTTATCTACAGTGCATGCTGCATCAGATGGCTCAAATTCTACGTCAGGCAACTATAGCATCCTAACATGCTGAAGCTATGTTAGAGGAGCTGTGTCCTCGACCAAAGGCTTAGAGTATCCGGGATTCAAAATCCAACGGCTATCTCAGCCTAGAGACAAAAGACTCAGACACTACAGACACGCACAGGTCCATAGTATCCAGAGCACAACCTCGAGACTCTGGGATCGAGACGGAGACCCTCGAAGTCTGCGAAGACAAGGAATCAGATACTCTAGCAGAAAGGTAGTCCGGAGACTCTAGACAAGGACCTAGAAACTCTAGAACCAAGGCAGAGGGCTCTCTAAGCTTCGGAACAGTCACTCTGACACTCTAGAGAAACACTTAGGATTTTTTAGGAAACTTTCCTCTGGATACTCCGAGCCTGAACCCGGACACTCCAAAGACAAGACAGAGAGCTCTTGATGGCCTCTGGATACTGCGGAGGAGAACTCCATGCTCTGTCAACATGCTCAGACACTTCGAATAGCAAACAGTATAGAGGTTTTCAAGATGGATCCCTTTGAGGCAATTAATTATAACTGAGCATTTTGAGCACTAAGCCTTCTCACCAACCCTTGGTCATACCCCTTTTCATAGCATAACTTTTCTTATACTCAATGTGATGTACCGAATCATCTAAACTTAGAAAATGAGGTCTAATCTTTGTGATAACCTTGTTGTTTTTATTTTCCTACTTTTTAAGGGTCGTCAAAGCCAACTAGACTTCACATATGGGATTAAAGCATGTTCACACACTTGACACACACATTAGTTCCCTAATCTTTCACAATTAATCACCAAAAGCCACTTAGGGGGTTTAGATGCACTTTCAGAGACAAGAGGAGATGCCTTGCAGCGATCATGGCGGCAGGATTCGGGATACGGTGGTGGAGAGCTTTTGACTAGGGTCTAGGTCACCCCTGAGTCGCTAAAGTGGCTCAGGAGGACCTAGGGAGTTCTTCCTAAAGCCAGTCCTAATGGTCGTGCGCTCTCCATGAATTAATTAAGGACCAGTAAAACACATTTTTATTGCAAAAGAAAGTCATTTCTATTTCTCCCTTTCATGCTACTTTCAATAGCTAGCTCATGAAATTTTTTCCCTAGCATGTCCTTTCGGTTTGGCAGCCCCCCAAAAACAAAACAGATCAACTTTTGAGAAAATTGCTAACAAATACTCAAGCTTTTTTTTCATTTTAAGAGTACTCAAATTTCTACCTATTTAATTTGTCTATTATTATGAGGTAAAAGTGACAAAGTGCAGATCCGTTAGATGGAGATTCATAAGCTCAGGATTTAAGTACCTTGTTTGCACTGCATCCATATAATGACCTATTTATCATAAATTTACGTCTCTTCAAAGACGTTTATGTCTTAGAGCTTGTTTAGTTGGATTGTGACTATTGATAACGTTGTTGTTAGCTGGTTGTTTGAAAAGCTATTGTGGCTATGAAAAAGTGAACATATGGCCTTGGATTGATCCAAACTATCTACAATATTTTAGGAAATGAGCCCCGAAGCTTTAAGACATTGTAAAAGAATTGGGAAAAGATAATTTTTCTAAATAACTAAATTTATATTACAAAATTTATGACCACTATTGATAAACGCTACTTTAAATCTGACTATTTAGTTGAACAATAATATTTTTCAGCGAAAAACTACTGGAAAACGAAAAAGCTGAGGTATGCAGTCCAGAGGCAACTAGTACCGGTGTGTTTACCACGGTAGCACTAGTCCACTATCACCTCCGCTCCGTACAGGAGTAGCCGGCGAGATCGAATCGAGCGCGTCCATGGCGGTGGGCAAGCCGCTGCCGCTGCGGCGGCTGCTTCCGCTCTTCGTCCTCGTCCTCGTGCTGCCGCTTACGACCTGCTTGGCGAGCGGCGGAGGGGAGCCGGCAGGGTTCCAGATTCCCGGGGACGGGAGCGGCGGCGGTGGACGCCGTCGACTTCCTCTTCGTGGACTTCTACGCCCCTTGGTGCGGCCACTGCAAGCGCCTCTCCCCCCAGGTACCCTACCCTCCCACCCTTCCATTCCATTACGCGCGATCCACCACCACCAATGCTTGCTAGAAACTTCGGATTCCTAGGAGTTTGCCAGGAGAAATGCGATTCGATTCATGTAGGCTAGTGTCAAGTAGGTTAGTGCGAACTGGGAAAGGGAGATCCTTCAATGATGCTTGGTAGTGATGATTGTTTAAAGACATGGATTGCATTGATTTGTTGTGGGAAAACGAAATTGGCACCGGCGCGTCTAAAATCCAGTCAATCCATTCTTGATTGTACTATGACTATCACCAAGACAATGACATTATCCCTTTGTCGTATATTCCCGCATGCGTGCGGCCTGTCTTTCGCAGTTGGATAAAGCTGCTCCCGTGCTTGCTGGGCTGAGCACGCCCATCGTTGTCACCAAAGTAGATGCCGACAAGTACAAGAAGCTTGGGAACGAATATGGAGTAGAGTAAGCAATCTGAATAGCTCTGTTAGTTCGGTTACACCAGGCAGGACCGAGTTTTAGATAACCGATTTTTGTGTTTTGATGAATGCAGTGGCTTTCCTACTTTGATGCTCTTTGAACATGGAACCCCCACGGAGTACACTGGTTCAAGGAAGGCTGATTCGCTCATTGAGAATCTTAAGAAGCTTGTTGCACCTGATGTTTCTGTTCTCGAGTCGGATTCAGCAATCAAAAGCTTTGTTCAGGATGCTGGTGTGGGTTTTCCATTGTTTATGGGGTTTGGGGTGGATGCATCGCTCATTGCTGAGTATGGAGCAAAGTACAAGAAGAAGGCATGGTTTTCTGCAGCAAAGGATTTCTCCGATGATATGATGACCGTGTATGATTTTGACAAAGTTCCTGCATTGATTTCTCTTAACCCAAAGTATAATGAGCAAAGTGTATTCTATGGCCCATTTGAAGGTATGCTTGGGATAACTATTTTCTATATGTTTCTTGATATATGTGCTATGGTGGGACATCCTATATTCGTCACTCTCGTTCCTATTGATTGTCTTGTGTCCTCTGCTTTTCTAGTGATGTAACTGTAATTCACCTTGGAGGATGCAGGAACCTTCTTGGAGGAATTGTTGTGGATGCAGGAACCTTCTTGGAGGATTTTATACGGCAATCCCTACTGCCTTTAACTGTGCCCATCAGCTCAGAGACTATCAAGATGTTGAAAGATGATGACAGGAAAGTTCTTACAATTCTGGAGGATGAGTTTGATGAAAATTCTGTGCAGTTGATAAAATTTTTGAGGTCTGCAGCCAATGCAAACCATGATCTAGTGTTTGGATACGCGGGAGTCAAGCAGTGGGAGGACTTCATCAAGCCTTTTCATGATTCGAAGAGCTCACGGCTGCCAAAGATGATAGTCTGGGACAGAGAGGAGGAATATGAAGTAGTAAGTAGAACATCTTTTTTTGTCCCTGTTAGTTTTCGTAATGAGACCATCATCAAATTTCAAAATTAGTAACTTTCTTCACCATGAAAAGTTTGTATCTCTTACACGTATGTCACATGGTATATTGATATGCATTTGTTATGTGGAATTCATGTCTCATAGTGCCATCACAAATTTGTCCAAAGTGATCTCTTTATATTTGTTTGCTTACACTCCAACCTTGAAGAAACTTGACATTGCCATCTTGCTTATCCGTTTAGTTGTGCTATCTGATTGATTGAAATGCTTCTTGTTGAAGGATGAAGGTTCAGAGAGTCTGGAAGCAGGTGACCATGGAACCCAGATTAGCCGTTTCCTCGAGGGATATAGGACAGGAAGAACGACAAAGAAGAAAGTCGGTGGCCTTTCCCCGACACTGCTCGGTGTGAATGCATCATACATTCTCATCTTCTTGGTTGCTGTTCTTGTTGTCATGATGTATTTTTCTGGGCAAGGTGATGACGATCACCGGCCAACACGAGCCCATCAAGAATGAAGGTGTAGTTGTTATTCATGCAAGATTAAACTCAAGGAATTCCTGCGGCAGGGGAGGGATGTAGAGAGGGGAACCTGCAGATGAGGACAAGTTTCTGGTTTTCATTTGACATGCCTTGAGGAGGCTCAGTTTTGGAGTTTGTTTTCAGATTTGAACTCACTGTATCTGTCCTGGTGCGTATTAGCCCTGCCATCTCTTTCATGTGAAGTTCTTTGAATTCCGTTCTAGAATCTGGTTAGTTGATTTTGCTGTCAGTTACAATACTAGGTTTGGATGTCCCTGTAATTGACGGCATATGTCCCTGTGTAATCTTCAGACCTTAACATTTACGACTCCAAGAAAACTAGCAGCCTGTGGAACCGTGCTGTATGAGTCGTTGTAGGTTGTCACTGAAAATGGTAGTACGTGAATCAGTTAAATCAAATAATCTTTTACCTTCTGTTCTAATATATGATCGATTGAGGAAATATAGTTGGTCCCACGCCAAAAAGAGTGAGAAATACAGTTGGTTCTCTAAATAAAGTTAAGGAAGTCCAATTGTATAAAGAAATTAACAGAGTTTAGTTAAAAAATAAATTAACAGAGACGGGCGTGCACAATTTAGATAAGGAATAAGTGTATATTTTACCCCTCAACTATTGTTTGTCAGCCCATTTTATCCCGAAACTCTAAAGTTGGGTAAATCTCACCCTTAACTGTTAAATCCACGTAAATTACTCCCCTGACAGCGGGGGAAGGCGGTTTTGCGCTGACGTGAAATGATTTTGAGCTGACTTAGATGACGTGGCGCCTATGTGTTAGCACATCACTTCCACATCATCAAACAAGTCATGAAATAGTAAAGTTAAGAAATTTTGAAAAAATTAATCATTTTTTTAATTTTGGAAATCCAAAATATTCAAAATAAAATCTTGACCCTTTTTTATTAAAAAATTTCAAGAAAATTTGGAAATAGTTGGGTAAAACGAGTCCCGAGGAAATTTTCAAAAATTCTCAAAATTAAAGAAATTTGGTTGGATTTTTTATTCAACTTTTTGAAAAACAAAAAAATAGTTGGTTTTTATTTTGAATTTTTAAAATAAAAAAGATGGTTAATTTTCTTAAAATTTTCTGACTTTACTATTTCATGACTTGTTTGATGACGTGGAGGTGATATGGCTAACACGTAGGCGCCACGTCATTTAAACCGAGTCAAAACCACTCCATGTCAGTGCAAAATTGCCTTCCATCACTGGCGCGAATTTATTAAGGGCTGAAATGTGATAACCCTAGTTTTTAGGTTAGATTTAAGTGGCGTGAGGTGATTTACTCGCATTGTTGAGTTGACCGAGATTCTACCGAGGAACGTCGAGAGTTAGATTAAGAGGGGGAAATTGTTGTGCATTCGCATCATTCATGACATTTATTTCAAATTTGTCATACACATGTTCATACAATGGAAATTAAAACTTTATTTATTGGAAAGATAATACAAATGGCTTAAGTAAACATTGTTACAAGATTAAATGAAGAAAAAGAAAAGAAAATTACATGATGGAATTTCTACCTATACAAATATCTAAACCTAATCTTCGAATCTTCGAGTTGTAGCAAAGCACAGAGTCGGAGGGAGATAGTCTTCAGAAATGTTGGCGACATCCGAGGTCAATGAGTATGTGCACTCAAAACCGTTGGATTTACGCCGTTACTATAGGAGGCAAAGGTTTTTGAAAACAAGGGTTGAAATATATGCGGTCTCACCGGCACAGTTCCGCCAACATCCGCAGGTTTAGTTGCGGGGGCAAATTAGTGCCGAGTGAACCTAAATAGTTTTGTAAAACAGTTTTATTTTTAAAAGTGTCCGAGAGCCACGTGGCTAAGACCTTCATCGGACAAATCTATATGTGTATACTTGTATAAGGAGAAAAGAGGTGAGAATATAAAATAATTTTATTTTTGTCCTATACTACATTTGCCTCCGTAGTTTTTGTTTTAAAAAGAATCATATATATATATATATATATATATATATATATATATATATATATATATATATATATATATATATATATATATACGGTGGCGCTAATATGCTCGTGAGCGCAGAATAAGCTATTCTGCGCTCCGGCCGAAATGCGCCAGATCGAGTCAGCCACGCGGGACAGTAATTTTATGTCTATCGAGCAGTAATTTTCGGACGGGATTTTACTGCTGAGATTTTAGTGTGACTCAGAATTACTACATTTTGCGATAGATTTTACGATATCTTATACACAACTTTACTGCCTCGCGTGCATCTCGACTGTGAAAACCTTCTGAGTTTAGCAACTTTCTACTACCTTTTGTGATAGATTTTACGACATCCTATACAGAACTTTACTATCTCACGCACATCTCGACAGTAAAAAAATTCTAAGTCACGCGCAGTCCGTTTTATAATTGAATAATAAATAATGAGGTGGGGAGATTCGAACCGTGGACCTGATACACGTTATTCTTCTCTTCTAACCAACTAGACTATGCAAATGACTGTGAATAAACAGAAGAAATATTTCCATTATAGAAGAAATATTCCCCTAATCCGTTTTAGTTGAAAAAATAAGGACGAGGCGGGATTTGAACCCTGGACCTCACGCACGTTGCTCTTCTCTACTAACCAACTGGGCTACACAAGTGATTGTGAACAAATGGAAGAAATATTTCCTTTCTAGTATAGAACGATCAGACATACAGTAAAATGATGGCCGCGAGATCGTAATATCGTGTACATATAATCATAATTTTGCGACACGCTTTATACAAAAATTACTACAGTCCTGAGTTTTACGCTGGCACATGTTGTTTTACTACTCAAAAGACATAAAATTACCGTATTTTACATGTGAAGTTACGTGACTATGAGGGATCTGTTCGACAGTAATATAGTTGGACGGATTTACTATATCTACTGAATAGTTTTACTGTCCGTACTAAAATGGACGTGAATCAAGGAGGGACGTGGTGGGTTTGGGCTGGCTGGCTCGGTCGGTGGTCCAGCGCGCAGAATAGTTATTCTACTCTCAGCTGTAGATTAGGGAATCTATATATATATATATATATATATATATATATATATATATATATATATATATAAAGGTTTAGATAAGGCAACAAAATTCATTGAGAGTCTCCTCCAACAAGCTCCAGCCTTTGACCAAAGTCAAGTTCCTTAGCAAATAAGGCAGCTAGAGATAAGGGAATATCTCTTATAGTTATCCAAGACAAGCAGTAGTAAAAATCAACAGCTTGTAATAGCACAAGCAGGAGGTGCCTAGTGTCCCACAGAAAGAGAGTGACCATATATATACTCAGAACAACAATCACTATTGCCACAAATCCACCGAAGACTAGTACCATAATAGTAGCCATCACCAGGACCAGTTTAGAGCAACCGGCAGACAAGCTCGGACCAGGGAGTATCAATGTCAGCTGGAGGAGGAGCGTAGGAAAGAAGACTATCAGGTGATCAAGAGGATCAAGATTAGGAGGAGAAGCAAAGAAGGAAGCTAGCAACTTACCTTGTTCAAACCTATATAAGATAAGGATCACAAAGACACCATAAACCCTCGTATACATGCATTTTAGCATGATGATGGGGACCCTCAGATTGTTAAATCATCACTGGGTTTTCCTTAGGCAAAATTGGTAACAATCTGTTCTTATCAAATTTTCTGTTCTTATCCACCTTTCTCAAATCCTTTCTCAATTTCTCAAAGAAATCATCATAATAATTAAGGCAACGAATAGGCAACTTGTCATAGTATTTGTTCTCATTTCAATTTTGAAATGCTAAATCAAGCAAGTATATGTCCTTCCCAGTTAATTAAGAGATATGGATTTATGCAAAAAGGAAGAAACAAACAACAACTAAAATCAAGTGCAGTAATCTGTTCTTATACCATTTCTCAAATTCTCTCAGAGAGAACATCATTACAATGAATCAAGACAACAACAAGGCAACATGAGTAGTGTATCTGCTCTTTTCAGTTTTTAGGCTGAATTTGATATATGCAAAATAGAAGAAGCAAGTAATAGGTAAAATCAAGTGAAGTACCTGTTCTTACAATTAAAGAAAACTGATGTGCATGTGCTTATGTTGAAAATGGAGAGAGGTCAAGATCAAAAGTATATATATCTATGCTTTCAGTAAAACAAATTGTTTTCATATACATATATGTGCATCTGGGCAACGGGAAAGGGCTAAGAATCAAGGCACCATTTGTTCTTACTGCATTTAGGCATTACCAGACTCAATCACAAAATAGACATCCCAATTCTATTTGGTTTAAGCAATCACGGAAGAACCCTAGGATTAAGGAATAGATTAGAGGTAAGGAGTTAAGGGAAGGGGAGTGGAGCACTTACCTGGATGCAGCATCACCGCGGTTGTAGCGGCGGTCAAACCCGCTACGTTTGGCGGCGGTGCCGAGTGGGGGAGCAGCGACGTCCCCGACGGGAGGTCGGCAACAGCATGTTGAGACGAGGCACTAGGCGCTGGTGGTCATCCACCAAGGCAATGGGCACGGAAGTAGACTACACGGGCGGCAACGTCCGCGTCAAGGCGAACCAAGGGAGGCGTGAGTCCGAGCCCGAGGCAGGACCCCGTGGCGGCAGAGATGCGCTCAGGAGGAGCTCGAGCCCTGAGGACCAAGCGACGGCGGCCGAGAGCCGTGGTGGCGGCACCAAGTGGAGCGACGAAGGGGCGACAGGGGCTACGTCGGGGAGACTGTCACATCCCGATTTTCCGGAACCCGAAAATTAGGGCTAACAAAAAACTTTTGGTGCTAATAATAATGTCCTCTGAAGTAGACCTAATGAAAATCCTGTCGCCTCTCCCATAACGTTATCATCATCTGGTATATCTACCTAGTACTATCTTCTTCCGCTCGGCAAGTGCGTTCAAACCACCATCACATTGATCCTTTCACCAATCCAAATTTGCATCCCTCAACGTAAGGAAATTTTCTGCTTATCTTTTCCTGCCGGACCTCGTGCGTGCCCACACACGCGCACCTCCAATTCTTCCACATGCATATACCTATGTATGTACGTTTATGTGCCCGTCTATTGCCCGGAGGCCTCTATGTATATGCGAATACCACCTTAAGCGTGCATATACAGGCATACCTCTCCATAGGCACCTTCGCCCCTCTTCTCCCTCTAGGTGCTTAACTTTAAATTCCCTTTTGACTACTATCGAATGTCCCTATTGACTCCTTTGTGATCCTAGCGTCAGAACTTTACACTCCGTCTAACCTTACTCCTGGGGACCTAATCCGCCTAAACTCTAACTCTCGGCGATTTTCGTTTGAACGTGTCGCCACCCGGTGCATACATGCACGGGTACGCGGGTGGCATTTCTCGAACCCCAACACACCACGAATTCCTATGTTATTCTAATCCCGCCGCAATCCTATATATGCTTAAACTTCAAAGGCATGCAAGGCATGTATACTCTAAACACTAGCTCGTTTCTTCCGAGAAGTTCCAAGATCCAAAGCCTCTTGCAATAGTTCTAATATCATCAAGAAATAATACTATGAGTTTAATACGGACATTTCAAGCAATCCTGGAATTACTTTAACCCGTAATCCATTTCTGCAAAGTATAATCCATGTCTTCCATCCAGAATTCTCTCTCGAAACTTCACTTAAAAAAAATATATATATATATATATATATATATCTTAACCATGCAGTGTCCTTTCCTACTGTTGTCTTCCCTCCTTCTCCCCTTGGTTTTCTCACTATTTCACTACTGAACTGAGCCACGCATTCAATTCTTCTGAATTCGGTGTCTAACTCTTTCATCATCTCTGTAGCAGCCCGGCTGAATTTCCCTTGATATCAGCGACGCCTCTGCGCCTGTGACCTTTCCCCATTTCCTCTATGTGCTCAGCAGCACCGGTCGCTTTTTCCCCATTAATGCCCGAGCTACTTCTTCTCAACATTTTCTTCCCAGGAATCCTTCCTCCCGAGTTCCATTACTGTCTGGGACACCTTATCGCCCTGACCTGAAACTAGTGCCTAACTTCCCTGTGCAGCAATAGCACCGCCCAATGCCTCCACATTCCTCTTCTCCACAACTCCTTGATCCTCTGCAGAGCCAGCTGAGCTCATTCTCTTTCTCCCGAGCTGCTCGTTTCCCTTTTTCTCCATCTACTCGAGCTCCTCAGCTGGCTAGCTCTCAATCCTCCATGTCGAGCTGCCCAAGCTCCTAGCTCCCATTCTCATCACACCCGAGCAACCCTCCTCCATTCTCGAGCTACTTCAAGTGCTCCCCGAGCTCACTCCCCATACTCCCTTTTGCTTCTTCTCCTCCAGCACGGCCAGAGCTGCTTCTCCCCTCTCCCCTCCCCAAGCTCTAGCTCCCGCATCCAGCTCCACCCGATCTTTTCCCAATCCTCTTCTTCCCGAGCGCCACAAAAATCCTTTTCTTCTCCCGAGCCATCGCGCGCCTGAGCTGCTCTTCTCAGATTTCCCCAAGTCGAGCTGCTCTGCATCTCTTCCTCCCCAAATCTCCACCAGACCTGCAGCTCCACGCCGGTGAGGCTCTGGCCGCCGCTTCCACCAGGCCCCGGTGTCTTGCACCCACCCTGGCACGGCCATCATCATGCAAGCCATCGCGAGCCGCTGCAGGGCATCTCCTTCTCCGACCCCGGCCAAGGAACTTCGCCACAGCCGCTCGGTGCAACCCTAGCAGCCGGTGACCAAGGCCACCAAGCCATCCATGCCGCTGGTGACGGGACTCCGAGCCACCTGAGTTTCGAGCCGCCGGGACCACCTCTCTACACCCGGTTCCCCGGTGGCCGAGCCCCAAGTCTCGCCACGGCCGGCGGACCACCCAAGCGCGCCGTCGCTCTCCATTGGTAAGGGCCGCCGCGCCAACCACTTATCCCCTTCGGTTGTCCTCTCTCCATCTTCTATTCACGCCGACGCATGTTTCCCCTCCCCTCGAGCTACTCACCGCAAGCCCCATCTCCTACGGCTCCGGCAGAAGCAACTAGTCCCCGAGCTACTCCACGCCAACTCTGCCGGGGAGCCACTTCTGGTCGGCATGTGCCCCACTTCTGGTCGGCATGTGCCCCCTGGCTTCTTCCTCCAGTGACTTAATCCATACGCCTATGCCAGCACCTGCTAAAGCCCGTGGCGGCCCATACGTGCAGCCTGCCAAGCTTTTGACTGCAAGCGTAATCTGTAAACTATGTATCTCCTAGGAGGACATGCATTTCCCCTATTGCATATGCTATTGTACGTAACCTTCTATAGAAAGCGTACCTCAATAACCCGCTAACGACGTCAGCGCCTAAGTCCGCTCCTCTTGCTAAAAAAGTGACTAATATTCAAACCATTAGTCCAAATCAAGTAGTTTTTTTTAATTCGTAGAATTTCATGAGCCTCCTACCAAAAACCATTCTGTCAATTTCTGATTATTTGGAATTTCAGATTCGAATTAAACTTTAAGAATTCATGCACATAGGTTTTGTTAAGTAGGACTAAATCACTTCCCCTACTTCCTGAAACGTCCTCAAATTATTCTAATAACTCTGGTCCCAGTATACTCATCCGAGTCAACTCCTAAATTCCTAGTATTTCATGAGCTTTCAATCATTAGTACTTGCGAAATTCTTGAAAGTATTTAAGGCTCCAGATTTTAATGTTAAACCTTAGGTAATCGCATAACCTGAAGTATATACATCTCAAAGGTTTGGTCCAGAGAACTTCAAGGGCATTCCCAATAGGTATCAAACCTAATTCATCCGTTGGCCTCAACTATATCGTTGAAATCCTAGGAAGTCCTTGGCAGGCTATGAGGCAGAATATACACTCATATACCATCTAAAATGTTAAAGAAAGATTCGTAGAAAGCTCGCAAGTATCTCCATAACAAATCAAAGTCCTTCGCGTACTTGGTACCACGATGGTTCCAAGAATGGCTGATGCTCCCAACCTTGATAAGATAGAAACAGAAAAAGGAGGGGGAAGAAACTGTAGCACGCTTAGTACTCTGCTAAGTGAAAGTGCTCGACTACGTTCCTCAAACCCTAACAACCCTCCGAGACACTAGAACCCTAACGTGGCAGATGCCCAAAGTGGGTACTCTGTCGAGATAGCCTAAAGCACCCTTTTCTAACGTTCTAAACTTCATGAAATCACGATAGCTAATCCAACGTGTTACGGTTGCATGAGTTGATTATTCTGGTTTTGCATTCGATGTTCTTGGTTCTTCCTTGCACTGCTGTTTATACGATGTTCTTTCGACATGTAGATACCGACGTTAGGAGATATCGCGCGAAGGATTTCGGACAATTGTCGAGTCAAGTTCAAGACCGAGCCCCGGACAATATTGCCAGGCAAGCATTCCCACTTTGATCATGTTGAATCCCATATGTGTGAAAACTAAGTGTTTTGTTTGCAAACTTTGCATGCTATGTGAATATCATCGATATTTTATGTAGACCTAGTTATATCCTATAGCTGCATATGACTTAGGTCTGAATATCCAATCCTTGTAACCCTAGATGTATTAGTCGGTTGTTCTATGACCGACAAGAGTATTAAGGCTATAGGCACTAGCCAGCTTAGATCCGCTATAGTTAAAAACTAAATTTTTGATCGGTATACACGAAAACCTTGGGACCTGGGAGATAAAACCCTCGGATAGCATGTGCTTCCCGAGGTGACTGTCTAAAAGAAATGTTTGCCAAAACCTCAAATAAAATTGGAGGATGATTTTGATTCGGGTGAGAATGGTAAGGGCAGTGTAACAGCCCAATTTTTCGAAACCTAAAAATTAGGGCCAACAAAATTTTTTTCGCTAATAATGCTGATTAAAATACACCAGATTAAAACTTTTGTTGAAATCGTGCTTCTGCAAAACCCTAAGTGAGTCCACCAAAATGTTCCCCCTCTATTCCTAATTCCTTAATCTCTGCTCTGCCGAAGCCCTGTCCGGCAGGGTATTTAAACTTTGCTCTACACCTCATCTCCATGCGTGGCCACTCAGCCTTGCATTCCGCCACGAGCACCCCTTCGGCATCCCTCCCCTTCTATCTAGCCGGTGCAACCTAAACCCACATCTGCCGCAAAGTGCCCACATGGTACTTCTGCGAAATTGGAACATATACCCGCCATGAATCTCTTCCGAATGACATGACCTTCCACCATCTACTCCGCCACGTCCTATCGTGAGTATGTGCCCATATATACTGTTTTCCGGTATACGCACATATGCAAACCCTAACCCCTTCTTCCCAAGTGGCGGATCAAAACCCTAATTTGTTGTTAGACTCTACCACAATCCCAGGCATATATATGCATATATCAGTGGCAGAAATCAAAACCACCGCTCACCGTAATTTCGCATGTCTATTCCATCCACATACGAGCCCCATATATGCAAAAATATTCAAGTGTATGCGGGCACATACACCCCAAACCTTGGTTTAATCTCCTCGGTAAAACCCTGGCGTCCCTTGACGTGAGGCAATTTTCCCCTGTATTTCTCCTGCTGAACTTCTTGCGTGTACCTACGCATGTACCTGCAAACTCCCTACATGCACACTCCCATACTTATATGCGTGTGTGTACATCCGCCTATCGTTGTCACGCTGTGCACATAGGTAGGCCAATTCCTGTGCATATGCGCGGGTGAATCTCCCTCGGCGCCCATACCACCTCTTCATCCTCCCGGATACTCAACTCTAATTTTCCACTCCGCTGTCAGGCATCCCCTTTGTGATCCCAGCAACGAACCTCTACTCTTCATCTAACCCTACTTTTGGAACCTAATCTGTCGGGACCTCAGACTCCCGGTAATCTCCGTTGCTCCTGCCACCTATCCTGAGCGTATGTGCAAGTATATCAGTGGCACCTCCTGGAGCCTAATCCCCAAGAAAACATCTACGAAACTTCGCAAAACCAATGACGCTAACCCCAGCAAAGATATAAAGCAATATTGTGATTTTCAGCACCAACTCAGCCCCGGTACCACTGGTCGCGTGCACTCTTCCATCCTTGATGCTCTCACCTTCTCAGGTTTAAAACCAGACCAGGGCTCCATCTTTTCTCTGCTCCGCATTGACACGCCACCTCCTGCTCTGCTCGTTTAATTTTCCCCAAGCTGAGCTGTCCTCTTTTCTCTTGTCCCCAAAGCTCCCCAAGCTCACGCATGCCCCTAGTTTCTTTTTCTCTACTCTGCACGTGCACTGTTGGACCAGCAGCACCAGGCACCTACCCACCTACCTCTCGTCCTCTCTCCTTGTTGCTCCTTCCTATACGCTCCAACCCAGCTCCACACGCCACCTTTTCTCCTCCAAGCAGCAGTACTACAGCAGTCAACCACCCCATCTTTTCTTTCTTATCCCTACTCTTTTCCTTGAGCAGTTCTACACACCATGACTCCCCTTGCTGAGCAGTACACCATTGCTCACCTGCAGCTGAGCTAGCAAGCAAATCAACTACACCATCTCCACAAGCAACAAATTCCCCTGTCCCCGAGCTATCCCTCCTCCCTTTCTTTCCATTCCTCCCCTTCTACTCTAACTTCTTTCTTCCCGAGCTCACTCTTCTCCTCCAAGAAGCTGAGCCACGGCAGCCCAAGCTCTTTCTTCCCTCCTTGAACGCCTCCTACTCCATTCCTCAGTCCGAGCTCCTCCCTTACAGGTCTCTTCATTTGCATCCCGAGCTCAGGCCACTCCCTCAACCTCCCAATTAGCTCCCATTTCCCCCACGTCTCCTCTATTCCTTCCCCCACTCTCAAGTTTTACCTGTCTCCTTCCCGAGCGGCCATTCCTTCATATCCTCCCCAACCGAGTGTCCGAGCTCTTGGCCGTTATGTTTGCTGCTTCATGAGCTACAACCCGAGCTCCCCTTCTGAGCTATTCCTTCCCCCACCCCTCATTCTTCTTCCCTCGAAGCTACTTGTTAGCTCTAGCTCCTCTCTGGACCGCCGTTCACCTGAAGCTGGCCGCAGTTCCCAAGCTGCTTCAAATACCAGCCCGAGCACACCGCAGCTCTTCCCCTCCGCACTCCATCTTCCCTACTTCTCCGTGCTCCTTTCCCCTCCCCTTTCCATGCCGCAGCTCCTCCCTCGCAACTGCCCAGCTAGCAGCCGAAGCTGCCCCTTTCTTTCTTCCCCAAGCTGCCCACTTCTCAAATTCCTCCCTAAGCTCACCTTCTTTTTCCACTCCTTCTACCCATGCCTTCCGCTGGAATCCCAAGGACGAGCTGCCCCATCCCTCAAGCTCCACTCCCCAGGATCTCATTCCCGAGCAGGACCAAGCTCCCATGGGTTCTCTCCCCAATCCCTAAAATTTCTTTTCTCTGCTGCCGCACTCCACTGCCGTGGTAGCCCTCGGGTACTGCTGCAGTCACCTCGCTCTGCCGTGGCAGCCCTCACGACAATCACCGCTGCCGCCTCGCTCTGCCGTGGCAACCCGCGGCTGCTGCCCCGCCGCGGTAGCTCGCGGCAGTTATCGCGGCCACCCAGCTCCTGCTGCGGCAGCTGCCGATGCTGCCTTGCCTCACCGCGGCAGCCCCTCCTCACCTCGGTAGGTTCTTCCTCACCGCGGAAGCTCCTGCCCCACCGTGGCAACCTCTCTCCACCGCGACAAGCCTCTGTCGTTGCCGCTTGTTCCTGCTGCAGCGCGCCACTACCGCTGTTACCTTTCTCCTGCCGCGGTAAAGCAGCTGCCGTTGTTGCCTAGCGTCTGCCGCGGCAATCAATTGCCACTGCTGCCTAGCCCCTGCCGCGGCAAGACCTTGCCACTGCTGCCTAGCTCCTGCCATGGCAAGCCATCGCCGCATGCCACCTTGCTACTGCCGCGGCAGCTCTCGGCTACTGCTGTTGCCACTTGCTCCTGCCGCGGCCGCGAGCCATCGTCGCGCCCCAGCTCATCGCCACCGGCGAGATGCCGCCGCTGCCGATTATTTCTATTTCCTCTACCCGTTGACACTCCCTTCTCTCGAAGCTGTAACTTCCTATTGGCTACACTGTCCTGACTCGAAGACGTATCCCGAACTACCTTCTTCCGGGTTTACACTTCCCTCATACCAGAGACATACCCGCTCGCCTATCCTCTCCTAAATACGGTTCCTAGTTACCAAGCTTTTTTGTTAGGGTAAACTCGGGTACTCTAAAATTCACAAAATGCTACAAACCCTTATTCGATAAGGGCATACCTAAAAACGTCCGAGGTGTTTGTGCAAGCTTATAAAATGTGTTTAGACATTAGGGCTTTTTGGTCCCAGCAGGATCATGAAACCTATAAACATCTAGATTTTACAGAAAAATCTTGCCTTAGCTATATTGAATAAATCATTATTTCATGCAAAACCATCTTGGAACCTCCCTGTTAAAAACCTCTAAGCAGGTTAGTTGCCCCAGGTATTTTTGGGTCAAGTGGCTTGTGTTGTTCTTTTGGTCTTGTTAAATTCTTCCTCGCACGTGGTTTATTGGTGTTTTTTCGACGTGTAGATACGAGGTTACAAGTTACGCGCGAAGGATCTTGGACCATGGTCGCATCAAGCTTGATATCGACACTCGGCCATTATTGCCAGGCAAGCTCTCCACCCTTGATCATGTTGAATCCCAAGTTTACGAAATATATTTTGTTCTACGAAACATGCATGCTATATTTTATACCCGTTATTTTATGTAGCCTAGTTATGTCCGACACTTAGAAAACTCTAGCTCGACCCTGTATTCCTTGTCACCCTAAGGATTACGTATTCCGGGGAAGTTACCGGAAACTAGAGAGTATGTATGTATGCTTAGCCCTGCAGTAGCAAAATTATGTTTTCAAAATAAAAAGGGAAATACCCCCATATTTCATCTGGCAAATGTTTGGAAACGGACCGTCGTGTCCGGAGGTGTATGAAGGTAGAATATCCATGGGTGGGATGTTTTGCCGAAAAGAGGTTTTGCTAAAAACCTGAAAAACAAAAATGGAGAAGATTTTGATCTGGATCGGAAATGAAGGACGAAAGCAGGAAGCTTGTTAAAGAACGAGGTAAGGCCCGGCATGGTTCTCACTGCCCGTTTACGGGAGTGGTGTGGAGTCCTCTCGGATCACCTAAGGACCGAGTTAAGTGTCGTTTGGCCAAGTCTTACCGTACGTCCACATGTCCTTTATGGGAAGGACTTGTTCTAGTACCCGGCCTGGACCAGCATGAACCCGTAGGCAGTGAGCAGTGTGCAGATGAGGTTGTAGCCTCTGTAGAGAAAATTTTCCGCGGGAAAGCGATGGCTTGTTCGCCACAAAGTTAGAACACCAACCTCCTTGTAGCGATGATACTGACTCAAGCTAGGTTTGGGACATGTCCTTCTGGTGGGTTCATGGCTAGGTCTACACCGGTGAAGAGTCTCGTTGTACTAGCCCTGTCAGTATACGGGCCCAGTGTACCCAGGGTGACCTACATCGTGTGGGTAAAGCCGTACCACCTCTGCAGAGGGTTTAAAACTATTCGAATAGCCATGTCCACGGTCATGGACGAACTTGGTTAGGCCACACTAAAGTAGACTGACTTTCAAAGTCAAAATGGGTTATGGGTTTAAGGACGCGACCCACCATGATCGCAGGGTAACCTGCAAAGTTCCCGTTATGTCGGGAAGAGTGAAGAAGGGATTTCCCCGTGGACTCGGGCAAACCCTAGTATCCCCGTCATATCAGGTGAGCTGAGACTCCCCGCTGGAGTGGGTGGTCATCAGGCTTTCTGGTGTAGTAGGAAAGCACAGATATGATTCCCGTTGTTGTAGGGAAGACAGATGGAACAAATGCTTGTCTCGCAATACCGAGGCATTTTATGAAAACCGCTTTAATATCTATTTATGTAGTTCATGCAAACTTACTTTCTCGCACAATATGAAACATAAGCTAGAGCCTTTTCTTGAAATACCCCTACATGCATTTACCACCGTATCAAACTCCCGGTGGAAAGTTTGCGAGTACATTCAATGTACTCACCTGGCTTGTTGATTTGGCCAGACTGAAGGATCGACAGCCCACAAGCAACATCGGTAACTGCGAAAGCTAGGGCGTAACCCCAGTCAGTTGCCTGTTGGGAATGGCATACTGATGGGCCACATCACAGTTTGATTTTCGCTGCAAGATTCTTAGCCGTTGGGCTAAAGGTATATTCTCTCGATCTCGAAGATCAGATTTATATTATATTCTAATTAGTGCGTGTATGACCTTGATATACAGGTTAACTTGTGTGTACCGGCTACTGATTATGGGACCGGTACAGTAAACACAAGGGTTTATCTGGCCTTAAAACCGGGTACGCCATAGGCAGCCTGGGGCTGTAGAGTACCTGATGGTGGCATGGTCGTCGAGGACAAAAATGGAGTCTTGCTCGAATCGATCAAGGACCGAGCCTAAGTGCCGCTAAACCAGTTTCTCACCGTACATCCACATATCCTTTATGGGAAGGACTTGGCTTGGTACCCCGGCAAGTACTAGAGTATGGACCCGTGGGAAGTAGGAAGTATGTGACTAGGTGGTTAAAGTCCTAGAGATCCACTACCGCTGGGCGTTTGAGTGTTGATGCGACACAAAGGTGGGGAGTCCCATTTTTGGTCCGGGACGCAAAAGTTGGGTTAACCACCTAGCGGGTCCAGCTCTAGTATAGAAGCGGGCGAAGGGTCTCGTTGTAATATCCATGTCAGTATACGTCGTGAAGTATACCCAGGGTGACTTACATCTTGTGGGTAAAGCCGTACAACCTCTGCAGAGTGTTAAAAAAAACTATTCGAATAGCCACGTCCTCGGTTATGGACACGAACTGGTAAGGCCACACATTGGTTAGACTGAGTTTTGTTTATGAAAACCTGGGAATGAGATTAAGGACGTGGGCATGACGTGTCCACAGTGAGTAGTTTAAGCTACATTCTGGTAGTGAGGAACTGCAGAAGAGAAAACCCTAGCCCGGGCCGCGAGACGGTAGCGCGGGTAGGTTGTAAGGATTGTTCGAGGCGGTAGAAGAAGCTACCGGCCTCTAGTTGACGACTGTTCTGCTGGATTATCCAGCATCAAATGCTGTCTCGACAGAGACAAATTTGATTTCGAAAATGCTCTTGAATCTACTATTCTATATTTCGATTAAGAACTTATTTTTCCGCACAACATCCAACCTAGTGTAGAGCCACTTCTTGAACAAGCCTTGCATGAAATACATCTGTTATTTCCCCTGTGGGATGCTTGCGAGTACATTCAATGTACTCACCTGGCTTGTGATTTGGGTAGACGAAGGAGACATCAATTCCGAAGATACGATAACGATCACGAAAGTTAGGGCGTAACCCCAGTCAGTTGCCTGTCGGGTATGTCATACTGATGGGCTTCATCATCGCTTGATTTTCGCTGCAAGTTTATAGCCGTTGGGCTACAGGTATCAGACAATGGACCTTGACGGTCTACTTACCTAGCGTAAACTAATATTCGTATGTATGACAATGATATACAGGTTAACTTATGTGTACCGGCTACTAATCCAGGGACCGGTACAGTAATCACAAGGGAGTATCCAGCCTTAAAACTGGGTACGCCACAGAGACCGAGCTCGAACCCGGAGGGCTAAGGCGAGGCGGCGCCAGTCTGAGCAGGCGGTGGAGGCGACGGGGCACCCGCCCGAGGCGGGTGGCGTGCGTTAGGAGGAGGAGAAGAGAGGTTGGGCGGCGCCGAGATGCGCGAGGAAGAATGAGGGGGAGTTTAGGGTTAGGTGGGCCTTTTGGGCCGAGTGAAGGAAGCCGCCAGTGGTTTGGCTTTAAAAAAAGAAAGAAATTAAATATATATACATAATTTTGTTTTCTAAAAAAAAGAAAATGAAGGAAATAAAGAACTAGAAATAAATGTATATGTATAGAATATTAAGGAGTAAATTCAAATTTTAGATTGTTTAAGTTAAAAAAGAAAAAGAATGAATGATGATTGTTTCTTCTTATGGGAACGAAATTAAACATTAACTAAAATGATGAATCATTCTAATTGAGTTAAACATATTCTTCTTTTATAGGAAAGAGGATGCAACTATATCTTAAATGCTTAAGTAAAGTAACTTGTGAAATTTTGTTGAACCAAGCTAAAAACAACCTGAGATTACCTAAATTAATGTCTTTTATATATATACATACACACACACACACACACCACATATATATATATCCCTCATACTAAGGAAAACCTTAATAATTAATAGATGCATACAAGTATTTCATAAGACATCTAAGGAAATTATGGGCTCTAGTTTTTGTATTTAAGTTTTTCCATACATGCATTGCCATATCATTTGCATTCATTCTTAGAATCTTTCAGATTAGTCCTTATCAGACTGTACTATTTTTCTTTCTTCAGAAACCGGAGTTCAGCCAGCAGACCAATCGAACTCCACTACCTATCTGTTACCAGACAAGTCCAGTTTATTGTTCATATCCGTTGAGAACATTTTACAAAATTTCCTTCTTGTCTATAACATGCACAAAATGAAAACCTATTTTCTAAAGATGAATCAATTGTTGTTTTATCTATTGATCGTCAATTTTTTGGACGTGATCATGGTGGGTGGTGAAATCCTAGAAAGGTGCTTAGAGCACATCGGAGGTGGATTTCATCACACGGGTTTGTTCATATAAGGTTAAGATAACAAATGATCAATTATGCTTAAGCGCCATAGTGATCGTGCAAACCACATACCTTGTATGGGCAGGGCTGAGACAAAGTACCTTTGCCATAGGTCATACTCCTCCGGAAAAGGAAGACCTCAATAGTTGGATCTGGAGTATCAACTGTTGGGAAGGTGGTGTTAGCCGTTGGTTAACCATGATGCGTTGGATCTGTAGTATCAACATGAGATCGGTAGTACCTGACCTGTTGTGCGAAACTACGATGTGGGGTATGACTGAGCGGGTGGTGAAACGGCTCTGTGATCTTATGGTCTGGTTGTGCATGTGATGACGTGAACACCACGACTATTGGTCGTTTGTGAGTACAGTTGTGCACCTCTGCAGAGTATAAGAAAGTGTGGCTGAGTCACTCCATGTTCCTAGTTGGAACTGCGAACGCGGCAGGAAAGGGATCCATCGGGGATCTTAGCAGCCTGTAAGGCATGAGATCATAGTCTGTTAAAGTAAAATTTGACTCTCTTACCTTACAAAATTACATTGCTTTTGGAAAGCATTGCTGTTCTCAGTAGATAGTGCATCAAACACCTCTTTGCTATTCCTGGACTTGTTGAGTACCTTTTGTACTCATCTCTTTACTCTAATTCCTTTGACTAGACTGTGAGCCGACGGCGAAGACGGAGGTGGTGTACGTCGAAGTCGAAGAGGAAGTCCCTGAAGAGCAGACACCATCGAAGGAAAACAAGGCATCGACTACTATGTTGAATTCCACGACGAGAATACTATCGAGTAGAAGAATAGGTTGTGTGAGTCGAGAGTTGTAGATAAGGCTTTTCCTGTAACCAAGTGATAACGGTTTTAAATTCCTCGTATTTTTGGAACAAATTTGTAAAACTTTAGATTTGTTTTTCAAGTTTGTAAATTAAGTTTGTAATATATGGACCGCTGCAATGTTTCTGATGTGCTACTCTGTACGATATATTGTGGATGAGAAGGCACTTTGTCTACAATATGTCAAAGACCGGCATATTATCCAAGAGGGTAATATGTGGGTCGCCGCATGAAATATACACTTATTCCTTTAGATAATTTCCGAAGAAGGCTACACTACTTCTTGGGTCAGTAATGCATAAAGTAGTGTGCGAACTGCAAAGGCAAATCCATCCCCAAATCAATCCCAAATATATAGGAATAGAAAAATCGTAGGATTTAAATGCTACGATTTCTTTTTCTTTTTTGAGAGGCATGATCTGAATTTATTGATTATGTAAAGAAAAAACAAGAACAACAAACACCCTTGATAGAACTGGAAATTACATCAACATCCTCTGAAGTGGACGTTTTTACTCCACCTTTGGCATCTCAGTGTTTCTCTATACCTCTGGTGAAGAAATTGCAGAAGACCGAACCTACACAAACTCGACTTACTCAAAAATTTAAAGAGCCGCATAAGTCATCAATCTCAAGAGGTGGAAACCTAAGAACCTGAACACACTATGGCCAAGGACATAATCCTCGCAATGTAGGTTGCACAACCACTGTTTCATTGTCGGACTGTCAGGAAAGATGACCAAGAACGCGAAAGGACGAAAGGGGAGAACTAGAAACCAATACAAAGTTGACACCACCAACACCACAAACATCGCCAAGTCAAACCAAGGCACCAGATGACAATCCACTGGTTTAGGAGCCGTTGATCCACCAGACCAAAACATTGGCTTTTCAACGTCAACCACGATGGCCACACCAAGACGTGGATGGAGACGAAAGATCTTTATTCTATACGCCGCCGCTTCCACTGCTGAGGCGTCACCGCCAATGACAAGCCTAACATAGAAGGTACCTAATCTGCACGTAAAGAGTTGATGTAGGATTCCCTTGCCTTCTGGTGCCAGTCAGCCATTGGAGGCGAGGGGAATCAGCAAGGACACTGGTAGAAGAAACGGAAAACGGTGACGCTGGTAGAAGAAACGGAAAACGGTGGTCATCTCTCGCTCGCCTCACCCCTTGGCTAGGGTTGCGTGTTGAATCCTATGAAAACAAAAACACAAAAATTTACAACTAATAAATTTCAGATAAATAAACTCCATTTAACTCACACAAAACAGCTCTAAGTGCCGAGAGATCATTGTTAGTGCCATCTATACCAAGCTTGAGGAGCAGAGAATCAGTTTAGCATATATTCTATACCCATGCCTTCTACTAGTGCCATGCGTCGGGTTTAACTGGTTCCGTAGCCGGCCAGCGCTGCTAGCAATCACATCGCCTGTTTCTTCATAGCGTATGACAGCCCCTGAACCATTCTCTGCTAGGAACAAGCCATCAGTATTGATCTGATGATCCCCATCTTCGCCGGCGCTTGCCGACGCTTGAGGATATACTTCGATTTGCAATGTGTTCGAATCTTATTAGCTAGAGCAGTAGACTCTAGAGCAAGAGGCATTCTGCTCTGCGACTTCCAGGATCAGAAGATGATGCTTTTGGCCACCCGCTGGACAGGATCCTCAATCACATATTGAGATGTTTGGTTTAAGAAACTGGATGGTGAATTGACCATGCAATCCTAGCTCCCTTGTTTGGTTTGAGGAATGAATAGAATAGGTTGGTCCATGACCATCTCATAATTCCTAAGCATAAGTCTAGTATAAAATAAGGGATTAGGTCATGCCACCAATTTTGAGAGATCATCCCATGATGGACCAACCCATGATGTGTGAGGTGATCCCTCAAACCAAACAGCCCCATAGTTACCTTACACAATCATCATCCTTGTGATTGTGGCATAGATCATAACTGAAAATATGCCCCGTAGAATTCAGAGTAGAATCTGGCAGAAATCTGAAGGACTCAGTTTCTCTACCACTCTGCTAAACAGGTCTGCCCAGATAAAAAGTAACTGCACCAGAAAATTGAATCAAGGATGCATGCACCTTTAAAGATATACTTTGATCTGCAGTATGTTTGAATCTTATTAGCTGGAGCAGGAGAATCTAAGGCCAAGAGGCATTGTGACCACTAACATGGATGATGCAGAACTTTGCTTACTGGTCTTCATCTAGGTGCCGACCAATATCTTGACGAATCTGAAAGTACGAGTCCCCTATCCTAGGACACTCATTTGGGTGAAGCAAAAAAGAACGACGGTGCAAGGACAATGTGCAGGGCTTTAATCCCAAATTGTTTATTTCACTAATACCTACCTACCTAAACAAGCCTGAAGTGTTGGTCAAGAGAATGGAGGATTGGAAGTGCTCGCTGTCTTTGTGAAGGTTGTGGTGAACGGCCCTATTGCCTGTGCAGAGTTCCATGCATGCAGGCAATGCAGAGTGGTCAGAAACTACAGGAGTGCGAGGTCTACCAGACTAGATTATTTCTGTTGCCCAATCGTATGCACTTGCCAGCAGGAATGGGGAAACGATGCTAGTGCACTTACTGCTTTAAGTACGTAGCTTTTCCAGTGTTACGTATAGCGTTTATATACTGTTTTTCCATTGCAGTTTCATTTGAGCAATTATTAAGTAGGCATGTAATGGAAATCTGAAGTTCTATTAAAAAAAAGGGGTACTTATAGTACAATACAAGCCGACAATGGATCTTTACCTATTTATTTTTCAGCTATGATATCTGTTACTGTACTGCACTGCTGCCATCACACTACAAATTGAACAACATTTCCAGATATTAAGTGGCATATAGACCATGACCCTGTTATTGTTAGTTAAAACAAGAAAAATATATTCCGTCTCTTAAAAAATATCTCACACGATTGGATTGTGTGGGTACAATAGTTAACACCACAAAAAATCTCATACATTCAATCAGTCCACAATATAACGGCGACGAGAGTATCTACCGTTGTTGCATATGTGCCATCTTTCAAGCTTTAATGAAGGCATCCTTTAATCATCACATTTAATCACAAATAAATAATTTGCCATGACACAGAGATAAAAGCATTAAAATGCTGAATTGCTTCCGGTATCGATAACAACAGGCACAAACTTCTAGTCAAACACATGACTTCCACATGATAAAGTTTCAATCTTTCAGCACATATACTAAATATTATACAGTATGTACGGGTAATCGAAACATGTACGATCATTGCATTCAAGAATCAAAACACAGTGTCACAAATTCCCCAGTATTTGTTACCCACATTATACATTCAGGTTCAGCAAATCACTAAAACTTCACAATTTCCATTGCTACCAGAGAAAATCACTAAATGCTATGGGAACACGGCAATCAAATTCCAGTGTGTGGAGCAACTATGCAACACCCATACCTCTTCCTAAGAACAGATCGTAGCAGCAGAGTGAAATAATTCAAAGCTGAATGCCAGTACCTCCTACATGCGCGTGCAGGACTTGTCGAAGTCGTCGGGCGCGACCCTGGCGATCCAATCGGCGAGGGTTCGCTTGACCTCGCCGTGGTTGACGTAGGCGAGCTCGTACATGCTACACAGGTTGACCACCACCGTCTCGTTGAGCGCGGCCGTGGGCACCCTCTCCAGCGCGCCCTCAAGCACCTTGATGGCGTCGCCGAGGTCCCTCGAGTACATAAGGCACAGCGCCTTGTTGTTCAAGGCGATGGCGTCGGCGGGGTCCGCCTCGATGCAGCGCTCGTACTCCCGCACCGCCGCCGCATAGTCTTTGGCCACGATGCACTCGAGCGCGCGGTTACGGGCGAGGAGGTTGGCGTGCGAGGGATCGTCCGCCGCGACGGATTCCACGTGTCGGAAGACGGCGGAGGCGGCGGCGAGGTTGCCGATCTGGAGGTGGGCGTAGGCGAGGCGGAGAGGAGGACCGAGTTGTCCGGCTCGCGGGCAACGAGGTCGGCGAGGAGGGCGAGGGCAACATCGAACTCGCGGTGGGCGAGGTGGTCGGAGGCGAGGAGGGACGCGACGAGGGCATCGCGGCGGCGCCACTCGGGATGCTGGGTGTCGGGGCGGGCGCGGACGGAGGAGAGGAGGGTGTAGAGGCGGTCAAGCGCGAGGGGGCGGTCGGGGAAGAAGAGCGGGAGGAGAGCGTGGAGGAGGCGGAGGAGGAAGGGCGGCGGCGGGCAGGCGGGATCGGGATGGAGTGAGGCGAGGAGGGTGGCGGCGTCGGGGAAGCGGCGGAGCTTGGCGAGGGAGAGCGCGGAGAGCGCCGAGAGGAGGAGGCGCTGGTGCGGGTGGTGGTCGTGAGAGGGGTGGGAGAGGTGGGCGAGCAGCGCCTGCCACTGACCTCGCGTGGCTAGGTCGTATGGGATGGAGAGGTCGGGCGTAGCGGCGGCGGCGGCGGCGGAGGTCGGCGGAGGAGGGGGAGAGGCGGGGGAGGGATTGGCGGACATGGTGGGATCGAGATCTCGGGGACGGAGGCGGCGGAGGAGGACGGCGTTTGACTTGGACGCGTAGAGGCTGCTCGATCGAGTGGGCTGGAATTGCACGCAGGCATTACGTTCTGGGCTATGTGTAACTCTGTGGACTTCGGCCTGCAATTACTTTTACTGCTCGTGTTCTAATTCTATGTAATGGTGTATTTTCCCCCAAAACACATGTAAGCGTATTTTGAGTCCCCTAAAAAAATGTAAGCGAATTTTGAGTAAATAGAGATTTCTCACAAAAAATAGTTTATAGCGAAATCCCATGTACCATGGCACACATTGCAGAAAAATTCCAGCATATTGGTAAATGGCCCCTAACTTCAGGTATTGCAGTTCCAACTTTTAGAACCCAGACATATTGGTAAGTCGCACATAACCATGTGTATTGTGACATAAACGTTCTACAGAACCCAAAAATGATTTATAAAGTTTTGACATCTTTTCTTGAACACAAATACAATGTCAAATTTACAAGAAAGAAGCACACAACGCGCGCTTTGTATGACTCGTCTTCAAAGGTTAGGCAGCACATGCGATGCATATGCACGCATATAGCAGTGCAGAAAAATGGAGCAATCTTTATTCGTTAGAGTAGCACTTCTATTTCATCACAGGGTGCCTATTCATCTGTATACTCAACTCATACAACAAAGTTCGAGTGCAACCAAAAGGATACTTCAGGATGACTCAAGCAAGAATCAGAGTATCTTCTTACAACGAGGGATTGAGGAAAAACGAAAGGAAACAAAATGCCCATTTCCGCAATTGCTTCTTTTCCAACTCGAAATGAGCTGAGATATTGTACAACTGAGGAATCCAGAGTCAAACAAACCTTCCCGGTTAGGAAAGTCAAAGAAAGGGATGAGCAGAGAAGTGCTACCCGAAGAATTCGTGTTCTCAATCCAACTTTGCTCCCCTAAAAGTTTTCGTCGATATCTTAGTTCGTCCATGAGGCGGACCTTCTCAAAACAGGCTTCATTGCCTTGTCCTCCTCCAGGGATATCATGCCAAGATGCGAAGGGTCCTCCAGCATCATCTTGGCGACCAAATACCCAGCAATGGACCAAGTCTGAAACTTCCTAGCCTGCTTGCCAACATATCTTCCAAGCTTCCCATCATAATACTCGGGCCAGCCATCCTTCAACAGCCTCCTCTCAGCTAGGTCAATTGCTCTTCTAGCAATTTGCGGCCGTCCAGTCTTGATGCTTGCTGCGGTGAGCAGCCAGAGAAGTACTGCAGGAAGAATGTTTAATGCATGAAAAAACTCGTATTGAATGGTTGTTGAAGCTACTCAATATGTCATGTTTTGGATTTCTACTAGAAAGATCAGAAAATTAGAACATCAAAAAAATTAGAGGACTAAAAGAGTTCCCTGGTGCATAATCATGTAGATCTGATGTAAACATTCATAAATGCAAAAAAAATATAGGCATCAAGCTCGATAGAACAGAACGAAAGTAGGACACTTTTTCAAAGATAATGTTATCATGGTTATCATTTAATTTAATTTAGCATCCAAATCAAACAAGGACAGAACAAAAGCAGGATACTTTTTCATGTATAAAAACTAGAAATAATTAAATGGAGAGATCCAAATAACATGAAGCTTGCTAACCTGGCCAAGATCCTCCATTGTGGTAACTCCATCTGGTATTTTTTGGGTCACATCCAGTCATGATTCGCCATTCATGGTTCTCAATAGCTGGATAGCATATCTTCAGAGGCATTTCACCAATTAGCTCTTCCCAACGCTCCTCAATGAGATCCATTATGGCCATAGATTGCTCAGGTGTAGCAAGAGATGATACTATGGCAATCATGTTTCCAAGTGCAAACCAACGGAAGTCCATCCTTGCAGGACTGACATTACCAACAAAAAACCCACCCTGACAAGGCATAAAATCAAATAGCCAGTCCGGAATAGAATCTGGAATAACATTGAATTTGTTGACAGCTGTGTGGGAATATTCTTCCGTCTTGTAACGATAAATATCATTTAGCTGCTGGAAATCCAGCCAAAAATAACTCCGCATGTGATAACTTAAAGCATGAAGACGAGTTGCAATCCGCTCTACAAAATCCTTCCCTTCTGTATCATGCTTAAGCATTAGAAGAGCACACCTCAGTGCCATAAAGAAAAGGGATTGAATCTCAATGGGGTAGCCATACACACCCTAGAAAAAAAAAGATTGATAATGAGCATGAGTGAAAGAAGCTCAGATAGAAACTAGTCTGACATTTAAATTAAGCAATACAGAATCCATATCCATCAGTAACTCACAGAGGACACATGCATATGCAGAAGTCAGCAACAAGGAAGGCAAAAAATAATCGAATAAGTATCATTCAAGAAATGCTTGCAAAGCCACTAAAAAAAATAATCATAAACAACAAAACGGATATTTTTGTATTCATCATCATTCTAATCTGCAGTTCTACAGAATCTCTGTAAGACCTGTGAGTTCACACATCACAGCCGGAGTTAGGTAGCAGAATTCAAGTATAGTGCTTTATATGTCCTAGTATTATGTCATTGTCCAAAAAATACAATGTAATGGTATAGCCATCGGAAGAATGCAAGAGACAGGAGTATTAGTTTTCATGCAAGGTTATTATTCACCTGCAGATGTAATAGCAGTATGTGGGTGTACCAACTAGAGGTGGTAACAGACATGGGTAGTCAGCCAATGGACATATTGAGCATTGGAAACGTGGTAGATTGGATATTATTCGATTTGGATATCTAATTGGACCAAGCCAGATAAAAAGCATGGGTATTTGGATATATCTGGACTGGTTTTGCAAGTGTTCCAAAGGACACTGCACTCTGGAGCTGAGCCATGAAAATCTCAAAGCAGCAGCGTGGTATCAACACACACACACACAAACGAAAACTGAAATTTGCAAGTTCACTATAATGAACAAACATGCCGCACTGTATGCATATGAAGGTACAGTCATTGAAATGGCCAAAAAGCTATGTTGGTTATATCTTATAAACAAGCCTTGGCTAAACCTGGGAAATCTTAATTCCATAATGCCTCAGGAGTCGGGACAGAGAACACAGAAATCAAATAAATCATCATCAAACAACCAAAATCTTGTGTGATTTGAACAACAATGTTAGAGCACTAAATGTAACAGTGAAATATCACGACTTTCAACCAGGAACTCAACATGACATTAGGTGGAAATGGATGCAAGACGGATGCTACACGGCCAAATCAGAATACGAGATCCAATTTACAGGGACCTGCTCCAGGTTCCCTCAGGAGGCGGTTTGGAAAGCCAAGATGGAAGGAAACTGCAAGTTATTCACCTGGTTAATCATGCAACACAGGATCCAAACAGCGCAACACAGGATCCTGATGGCGCACAAGTTGCAAAGAAGAGGTTGGCGAATCACAACCTTATGCCCCTTATGCGCCACCCAAGTGGAGACCCCGCAACACTTGGTTTTCCAATGTGCCTTTGCTAAACAAGTGTGGCGGAGGATTGCACATCTTGGACTCAAAATCATGCCCTGCTCCCGAGCATGAACGAATTCCATGTAATCCAGGATAGGTTGGCACAATAAGAGAAGCAAATTGCCTGGGCCATGACAGGGAGACGACATGGGATTATGGCCTACACCATTTGGAACATTTGGAAAAAGAGAAATAGGCGCATTTTTTTCGACCGAGTACATCACAGTGCGGCAGGTTGTCCATGCAATTCAGGAGGATGTTGCTAAACGATTTCTAGCTCTCCTATCAGGAGGAGAAAGTGTAATCAACGAGTAATCCACTCATGTAATCCGGTCGATGGCCATAAAGGGCCGCAGACTTCACAATGGGAGATTGTATCAGTGACTAATTCCTTCTTAGTAGATTGGGCAAATGGATAGAACTGCTGTCTTCTTCGGAAAAAAAAATATGAAATATCACAATTTACAGATATAAGGCTGAAAGTTTTATCAGAGGTGTTAGATGACTCTGACCATGATATTTGCTCTCTAATTTAAAAGAAGTGATCAAATCCGAAACATAGGAGTATACTTTCTCTGTTCAACAATACATGTCATTTTAGGTTTTGGCATGGTCTACAGCATGCAACTTTGACCGTTATTTTCATAGAATATGTTAGTAAAAAATTAAAAATTATGATATTATGAAAATATTTTTCATGACAAATCTAATGATACTTTTTTCACTTGACCAATCCAAATAATTTTTTATATAGTAATAGTCAAACTTAGATAAGTTTGACCGCACGCATTCTAGGTCATCATCTATTTCTGAACGGAGGGAATATTTCACAGAACTACCATTACTTTGTCCTAATAGTCAAGGAACTAACACTTCTATTACCAATTTCACAGACCTGCCATTACTTTGTGTAAACATCTCACAAAACAACCACTTATTCTGAAGTTGCTTGAATTCTATTCAAAATTATGAAATACTTTGAACTTTGCTGAAACAGACATGCAACTTGTTTGAACTTCTCTGAAACTTGCTGAAGAAAACATGTCAAGACTTGCATGTGTATGACATGGAACTTGTTGCAATGTTATCTCACATTCAGCTATTTACATGATTTGAGTAAATTTCATAAACTATAGTTGTATGATATATGATGCTTGTTTCAGCAAAGTTCAAACAGTAGTTTAATAATTTTGAATGGAATTCAAGTAACTTCCTCAAAATTGGTAGGTCTGTGCAATGTTAGCCAAAGTAATGGTAGGTATGTGAAATGAGTCATAGAAGTGGTAGTTCGTTGATTGTTAGGACGAAACAGTGGTACTTCTGTGAAATGTACTCTTTAACTTTCGAATTGAAACATATTGAAAAACTAGAATATCAGTCTATAGCTCACCATTCTGCGATCTATCATGCAGCAACCATCGGCGCATAACAATGTCGGGAAGGTATCGAATCCCTCAGACAAGCACAGGCTCAGTATGAGCCTCATCGCCTTCTGGCACTCTGGCGTTTCTGCAAGCGTCAAATCCCCGGTGGACTTTGTGTAGGCCCGCAAGAGTATGATCCACCAGAACCCCGAATCCACCGGGGCAACCCTCCCGATTGCGCTCTCGCCAAAATCAGCATGCAGGGTGTCAACACCCTTCTTATCGTCATGAAGCACTTTAAAGCTTGCAGGCATGGCCCCCTCCCCGAGCTTAAACCGATCGACCTTCTTCTCCCAACCCTGCAGCAGCACGGTCTTGAGCAGGAAATTCTTAACGATCTCCGGCTCGCCATTCATCAGGAACGCCATCGCGCTGGGCACGAAATCCCTCACGAACACCTGCCCGGGTTCCCCAAATCAGATAAGCACAGGCCAAAAACATGCAATTCACAAACTTCGAATTCAAAAATCCATTCATACAGTCTGTAGCTACCTGGTCGTAGTTGAGGACTTCTTCTGAGGCATGGTCGAAGGCGGCGATGGTGCCGAGCGGCTGGCCGCGGAAGAAGACGAGGGAGCGGCGGAGGGCCTCCCAGGCGTCGCCGACGATGGGGTGGGGCTCGAAGGAGTGGAGCGCGGAGGAGGCGGGCGTGCCGACGAGCGAGCGTAGACCGCCGCCGGGGGAGTACATGCCATCGAAGCCTCCCCCTCCCCTGGCGTGGCCACCGGAGTAGGAGACGTCGCTGAGCGAGCGGTCGTCGAAGGAGCGCTGGCGCTCGACGTTGATCCGCGGCTTGTTGAGCAGGCGCGAGAGGTCGAAGTCGTCCGACTCAGACAGCGAGGTGTGCGACGCCGACCGCCGCATTCCGCCCGCGCCAAGCTCCATGGCTCCCCTCCCCTCCCCTCCCCTCCCCTCCTCAGGAATCTCCGGCCTGCGTCCGCCTCCTCGCTCCGGCCAGATCTAGCGCCCCAAGCGCCGGAGAGAGATCTAGCTTCGGACGCTAAACAACGGAAGCGCGGACCGAGAAGAGGCACACGCAGACACGGCCGCGCGAATCTCGAGGAGATGTGTTGGGGAGGTGAGTGGGGGGGCAAAAAAGAGGCCGGAACCGGAGGGTCCCGTACTTATAGCGCAGCGGAGGGGTCGCCGGCGGGATGTGGGCGCCGACGGGGACGCGAGATGCTGTCCATGTCGGGTGGGACCATCTCGGCCATGGCCCCGCAGTCGGCGAGGGTGGGTGGAGGTGTAGGAGGTGGGTTTGGGCGGGGAGGTGAAAGGGTGACCGGGTGCAGCCGGTGAGGTGCTGTGCTGCACGTGGGGTGGTTGGTGGCGGGGCGGGGGGAATTGGGGATGAGGGAGAGGACGAGGCGGTGACGTGGCACGGCGACCGCGGTTGAGTGCTGGGGATGGTTGTTGGGATCAAGGAAAGGCGAGCAGGGTGGTGGCCGACCCGGAGATCGCTGCCCGGCGAGTTCCGGAAGCGCAGCGAGCGACGGTCGCGAGCCCGTTCATGGCGCTTTGCTTGCCTCACTCTCCGCCGCGAGTAAGATCACCATGTGAGGTGAGGTTAGCTAGGTAGCTTGCGACTGGTTTTTGATCACGCGTCTAAATTGGAGCGAGCATTTTGGTACTCAAAGTGCCCGGCTACGTCTCGTAGAATCCACTCCCAACGTCTCGATGGCTTGCAATGACCTTCTGTGTAAATCACGTTGGTGTCTTTCTACTGAACTGGTCCTATACTATCACAGTTTTTAGCAAAGAAACTGTATAGCAACGTAATACGAAACCCTGGTAAAGCAACACAAAAAAAAAGAGACGATAACACCACTTCCGTCGTCTCGTCAATTAATTACTTTAGGGCATTTAGCTAAACGGATAGACAAATTTAGCAACTGTTTAGTTGTAGACAAAGTTATGGTACATCACACTTTTATGATATCTCATCTTATTTGTCATAGATCCATTTGTTAACCATTTTTTGTCACAAGTATGGTTATAAATCTAGCTTCACAAAAACTATGGCTTCACATACCTAAATGCATAACATTTAAGCATGTTGCACTTCAACAAAGACAAATAGAAAAAAGAACGTGCTATCCATATTTATTATTCCCTCTAATACAAAATGTAAGTAATTTTAGAATCTCATACAATTAAATATTTTTACGTTTGACCACCAATAAAGAAAAGTTACAATATCGGGAACAGCATATCGGTACTACTAGATCCATCATGAAAAATATAATTTCATAATATGTCATTATTTTTATTTGAATCAATATTTTTTTTAAACTACTCTCTCTGTCCACAAATATAAGGCGTGCACGGAATTTAAGGTCTAACTTTGACCAATAATTAAGCTAATAATATTAAATTATATAATACAAAAGTAATATCATTTAAAAATACATTTGAAAATGAATCCAATTGTACCACTACTATGTCATATAAGTCAATAGTATTGGTTTAATTGTTGGTCAAATTTAGACCTTAAATTCCGTGCACACCTTACATTTGTGGACGGATGGAGTAATGGTCAAAATGCCACTTTGGAGATCGTGTAAATGTCTAAAACCACTTAGGGCAATCTCAATGCTCCACCTCAACTGCCTCTTAATCCATGCCACCTAGGCAAAAAGCTTATGTGGCGAGGTAATTGTGGACAAGAGAGAGGGAAGTTATCTCTTAATCTAGAGATGGCTCTTAGTGGTTATGTGGCTCACATCAATACTACTATGTACTAGGGTTATGCCACAAACATGTTACAAGATTAAAATGATAGTATTGATTATAAAATATAATAAATAAAAGTTTTTTAAAGATAACACTAAGATATAAGTCATTGAGAAGACTGTATCTAAATAGTTATTTAATATAGTAAGATACAATTTAAAATATAATGTATTGAGATTGCTCTTATACTTTAGATAAGATATAGTAAGATATTTATTATTGCTGTCCTTAGTATACCGTGGTTAACACTAATCAGGTTTTGTGTTATGCGTGAATACAAAGCAGTGAACTCGAGTGGTGGCAAGATTCAACTTTCGAGGACTCGTCATCTTGACGTAAGTAATAACAAAATAGAATTTGAGTTTGATCGGCTGCGTTCACCGAATCAACACCTTTGTACCTTCCGTCATTGTAGCGATGAAAAAAGGCGCACGTACGGGTCCAACTTTTATTTGACTTCCTTATTACAAGAGACTATCATTTGACTTTGCTTTATTAAAAATCCATGCAACAAAATGATACAACAATCCCGTCTTCTTTTTATAAACAACAATCCATCGGCACAGCGGTGTATAACTGACAGCTAATAAATCACAGTTGGACAACTCCTATTTGAAACATAGGCAGAACGTACACGTGGGGTTACGTTTGGATTGTGGCCAATATCTATCATACTAATTTTTAGTCATGAAAGAAATATCTCATCTTCGTTAGTATGATTGTCAATTTTTTATCATGTCAATACCCTTTTGCCCACTCTAATTTTTCTTTTTACCAACACTGATCAAATAATTGACAAGTAAAACCTCAGCTAAGATTTTGACTAACCAAAATTTTGATACGATAAATTTGAGCTCAAAATTAAACACATCGTAGAATTTCTAAGCGAGAGAGAGAGAGATCATCTTGCCCAACTAGATGCATTAATTTCAGTATAAAAAGCGCCACGATGAAGAAGCACGCGTGCGTGCGATGCTGCCAAGTACATATATTGAAAATAATATAATTGGAAAGAGAGGGACTCATGGCCAATGACCTGCAGATCTGCGGGCACAGTACGTCATCATTCGCCATGCATGATGTGTAATTTATATGTTTAAGATGTAACAAAAAATAAAATGAGATCCGTGAGAGCAAACTTTGAAGAAATATTCTTTTAAGGGATCCCTTGTTCTCGTATAAAAACAATGGTTTTTAAACCAGTGAAACGCACACACAAGAAACACAAGAGAATGAAAAAGAAGTGGGATAAATTCATCGAACCGGCCGCCGCTCCAGGTTGGACAAAGGACAGGCTGCGCTCAAATTGTTAATACATGGTCGTCCTTGTTTCGGAGTATTTTGTTTAGCGTCAATTGCTGATATAGACAGCTTTTTGTCCCATTACCTGCACTTTCTCGAGGAGACTTGGGAGTCCAATCAGAGAAAGAGATGCTCCTACGGTCCTACGGCTTGATCCTATCGCCGTTAGGGGAGCTTTCTTGCACCATGGTAGTATATCTTACGCCCCGTTTGGATTGCTCAACCACGATGAAATCCTGGAAATTCATGGGTGCTTTGGATCGTTTAGACTTCCGATCCTGTAATTCGACCAAAGCTGTCCATTGAAGTTGCTAGAAGATAACCCTTCACACTTCGTACCCAACATGCTACGACTTGGCCATTTGGACAATTCCCACGAATGGAAACCAAACAACATTTTTATGCAATTTCCGTACAATATTTGGGTTTGAATTTGATTTAATCCTACATTAAAAATTCATAAAATAATCCAAACACTTGAACTGGACTAACAAACTAATTCCATTTCATCGCGAAATCGAATTAGATCATCAAACCCGATTCAATTGAAAGCACCAAGAGCTCCTTGTTTTCCATTAGAAGCACAGTACGGAGAGAGGCAGGAAATGGCAACGACTGCACTCTTGAAACCTTGATCACATCGAACGACGCCGACATGAATCATCAAACAATTGTTTAACCGGGAAAATAGACCTGTGGTGAAAAGGACGGAGCAGTTGCAATCCCCCAAATGGCCAAATTTGGTATGCTTAACATTTACAAATCTTAAAAGTGCGGCTGAGACAAAACGCCGGGGAGCTAAACTAGGCTAGAGAGCCAGCGGCAAGAGAGAAACTGCAGTCCGGAGAGAAAAAGAAAGAGAAAGAGAAAAAGAAAAATAAAAAGAAAGAGAAAAGAGAAAGGAAGGACACAAGCGCTGCGTCCAAACGAACCGGACTCTTTTGTCCTGATTAACCCTTAAATCTGGCACTTTTAGCGCAACACTCCTGCTCCTTAAATTAAAATCACTCTACTCAAAATTTTACAGCCGTAATCACCGGAAAAGGTGGGAAGCTAAAGTCAAAGTGGTACGGTAACGTCGAGTACGAACGGAGAAGACGATCTCCAGATGGTACACGGACGAGCGAGCTCGCCGGCACGAGGCGTGGCGAGCGGGCCCCACCGCGGCAGCAGCGGCACCGGCTGCAGCCGGTGGTGGACTGGACGGTGGAGGGGAGGCCGGAGGTGGGAAGCGGGCCGCCGGCCAGCCGTGGGTCACTCGTAGGTGGTTGGCTCAGCTGCAACGGGCCGGCGACCACGCGGGACACGCTACGCCGTGTCCACACGCCACAGCCAACCCCCCCGCACGTGAGGCCACCGCCAACGGACAAAGGAAATTCTGCGTTATTTCTCTCCGGTTTATTGGAGTGCGGCGGACTCAGCTCAGAGCAGACCGGCCTGCCAGGTGGACCCCGCTTTTCGTTTAATTAAAGGTGATCTGATCCAATCAATGAATCAACAATCCACTTGGATGAGGTTATTGGGACCTTGTCAGAGATCACGTACCGCTGCTCCAGCTGCGCCACTCCAGGCCTGTGCCATGCTAGCCAGACCAACCAGCCGAGAACGTACATACTGATACCGGTATATAGATGATACCATGATATTAGAATATGTTATCATCTTCGAAAAGTCAGGAAAAACTAAAAATAATTCATAATACTGACATCACATGTATCTATATGCCACAAATTTTTAAATTCAATTTAATCAACAACTCAAGGAATGGAAGAGATAAATCCTATCATGAGTAGTACCAATTGAACGCAATTCACTTCAGATTTGAATCTGGTACTATGTACTAAGTATATTTGTTTTTTTATTTCTTATGCTGTGGGTCATCTATGCATTTGAAATTTCGTAGCATTATATACATATATACTATCAATGTTGTAACTTTTTTTTCAAAAATGACGATTTTTTAGGATGATACACGGTATCATCTAAGAGATGGTATCGCTTGATATCTTTTGAACCAGCCGTCTCGCTGTAGCAGATGTTTGCTGCCGACCTGCAGCACTGCTTGCTGATACACTGTTGCTTTCAAGCATGTGGAAAGCAATGGCAATATTACAGATGAAAAACACAAAGAAAGAACAGGATAACAAATAGGCACTTTCTTAAAGCGGCCATTAAACAAACTCATCCGATCTACAAAGATCAGGATGGTTAGCTAGCACGCAAAGTGTGGACAAACCTATATCACACCAAACGAGTTTAATATTGTTTTGCCAGAGTGACCAAACTAAGTATATATATCTGCATCACACATATGAAGCTTACAATACATGATGTTTGCAGCTTTATTATTTTGGGTTACAAAAATGTTAGGACACAATGGTAAATTTCTCATAAATTGTGATCTTTGCCAGAATAATTATGAATTATCATATATGTGTTGTTCCACACCATAGGGACTTCGAGGTGACATTCGTAACATCATGACATCGCGAAATTACAATTGGGCATGATTTTCGTCGAGGGAAAACTGAATTGACTGACTTTTTGAGCAAAGACCGAAATGATATCGTACTTGTTAATATAATTCCACTTCGTAGGTTGCCGTTTTGGTTTCCTCCAATACTTCAAAATTTCACACCAGCCACTCAAAATAACTTCAAATAAACTATTTATTTCATTTGGGAGGAACTTCATGTAAACTTCCCCTTTTAGAATAAATATGTATGGCCCCACAAAGAGAAGGAATAAATATGTAAGGAGGAGCATCCGAAGAAACTGTTAATATTGAAGTGCATAGCACTGCTGAAGGAGGGATCGATGTAGGAGGGATCAATGGAAAATTATATTCAAAAGGAAAAAAATACAAATCTCTAGGGGACAAAGAGCACTCGGATAAAGAACTCAAAATTCTCAAAATATTCAATGGGCAATATAATTGTAATGAGACCCTCGTTTAGAAACTGCAGAGTAATTGGAACACAGGGCTGAGAATGATCAACCACACGAGTGTGGAAGCATATATAGGAACTAGGAAGCATAGATCGATACAGATTAAGGCATACTAACTGCGTTGCTACATGCACGCAGGACACATTCCAGTTGGATCAATTCTTCAGTCCCTGCAGTGAAAAACGCATGCATACTAACAATGAGAAAAAGTGTGGGTAAGATTAGAATGAGCTGACAACAACATAATTTTGCCATGACTTAAGACCTTAAGAGGCTGCTGATACAATTAGTTCAGATCACTCCTGAGATGAAACTATGAAAGTGCATGTTAACTATTGATTGTTTAGTAATGCCACAAGGAGTTCAACAATTTGCTGTTATTTCATGACGTAGATAATCTGAGCTTGCACCTGCATGTAAACTGATTTTAGATAAGCAGAAAATGGTAGTCTTAAGTCATAACCATACACGTATATGCAATAGAGAATGTTCTATCAGATCAGGCCTAGCAACGGTTCTAATTAACGGGCTTGGATTCACTCACCCAAAGCTTTCAGCCCAGCTATGTATGTACGGATTGAACGACACAATAAAACAATGAAAAACAATAGTAGCAGAGTTCGATCTAAAATTTTAGTTTAGAACCATTTCTATAAGGAAAAAGTTCATTATTGGTCCCTATTGGCTTAGTCTAGTTTTGGTCCATAAACTCTGAAGTTAGAAAATTTCGACTCTTTATTTGATCAGACAGTTTTAGTCCCTCACCTCACTCAAATGGTTTTGACTGATGACATAGTGGTGGTTTTGCACATGTGGCTACCCACTTAACACAAAAGAAAGTAGAGAATTCCTAAAAGAATAAAAAAATGGAGAAAAGGAAAAAAATTGAAATTTTATATACAAAATCAAGAAAAAGTTAGAAAAAATAACAAATGAAGAAAAAAGTAATAAAATTTAGCAAAATATAAAGAAATAGAAAATTTTGAAGAAAAGAACGAAGTCGAGAAAATACACGAGTAGTTTCTGAACATTCACGAAAAATTGCCAGAGTTTTCATAAATGTTCCTAAACTAATTGTGAGTTTCTCGAAACCTAATTGTCCATAATAATTCTGATCTTTTCTTTTAATCTAAATTTTCTTTTTTTCCATTTTAAAATTCATGATTTCAATATTTTTTCTTCAAACTTTCAGTTTTCTTGAACTTTTCTGCGGCGACCCGCGTACTACCCACCTGGATAGTATACTGGTCTTGGACATGTCACAGACGAAGTGCCTTCTCGTCTACAATACATCATACAGAGTAGCACACAGAAGCATCGTAGCGGTCCATTTTTATTACAAACTTAACTTACAAACTCAAAGAACAAAGTGTAATTATACAAACTAATCCTCAAAAGTACGGAAAATTTAAAACCGTTCCAGGTGGTTACAGCAAAAGACATATCTACACTCTCATCTCACACATCCTATACTTGTACTCTACGCTTCAGGGTCTTCACCACAGTAGTTGAAGTAGTGGTTGATGCTTTCGCCCTCCGTCGCCGTCGTCGGTTCTTCGGAGATTTCATCTTCAACCTCGATATGTCTTGATCCGTCGTCGGCTCACCGTTTAATCAAAAGAATTAAGATAGAGGGATGAGTACAGAAGGTACTCAACAAGTCCAGGAATAGCAAAGAGGTGTTTGATGCACTATCTACTGAGAACGGCAACGTTCTCCAAAAGTAATGCAGTTTTGAAAGGTAAGAGAGTCAAATTTTAATTTAAAAAACTAATGATCTCCTATTTCACAAGCTGCTAGGATTCTCGATGAATCCCTTTCTTGTCGGGTTCACAGTTCCAACCAGGAACATGGAGTGACAATGCCACAACCAGGAACATGGAGTGACAATGCCACAATTCAGTACACTCTGTAGAGGTGCGCAACTGTGGGAACCTGGTTTCAACTACCAGATCCCCCTTGTATACATTCTCGTCAGTCCCAGGATCATGCTGACGGTATACAAGCGAAATGAATAACATCACATGCATTCAAGATAAAACTTAATTTGAGTACAATATGCCACATGGCTTACAAAGTACTATGTCTTAACGACATTTATTACATCAGAGGCAAAACAGCGGAAATAAAAGCGAAGTGACTCCATCCACGCCACAGGCAATTGACGGCAGCCACGCGACCTACTTTTCGGGCTCATCGTAGAAGAAGTCTTCATCAGCTCCTTCCTCAGCATACTCCTCTGCACACCACCATAAACACATGCATGATGAGTACTTCGCGTACTCAGCAAGCCACCTAGCAGCAGATGGTCCTACCATTCTATATGCAAGGCTTAAAAGGAAGGCTGTAGGGTTTATTTGCGTAAATGCGGTTTTAGTTGAAATATTAGGGTAGATTCGAAGGCATCTTTTGATGTAAAACAATTTTATTATCAGGGGTGTTTTCATCAGGTGTGATCCACGACCAACACACTCGAGTAAGGACTCCCGCCTTAGCTCGACCATAGGTTCATCAGCAAAGGGGTAGAGGGAAGTAGCAAGGGGGAGAGGGACAGGTCTTTTTCATAAAAAATGAGGCATGTGCTGTCCATGACCGTGGACACGGCTAACCGATTAGTTTTAACTCTGCAGAGTGTGTACACTTTACCCACATGACACGATCATCCCCTTATGCCAAGCTGCGCAGGCTTGTACACACGCCCATCGGTGTGTCGGCAGGGTGACCGTGACGAGATCTTTTAGCCAGTTTCATCCCGATGTGACATGCCCACTAGGTTTCGACACGGAGGAGCGTTTACCCGCTTACCCTACGTGGCCCCCTTTTGTGCCGAGGTCCTCGTAGCTACGTCCACCCTTCTGCGGTACGGCAATGTCGACACCAAGACTCAACTAACCTACTTAACCAAGCCAGTGCCCATATAGCATGTGGTTGTACTGTTGTCACAATTCTCCAATTACATGATTTCGGCCTTATGCGGTACGGACGACCAATGGTTCCTTTAAACCGGCCTTCTGCGGGTAGGCAACCATATGCTCCTTCATCACATGATCCAGCTGTCGCCCGCACCATATTAGATGGTAAGTTTCACCCAGAGTAGAATAGGAAGAATAGAGAGAGAGGGACAACATCGGGCATCCGGCCCTAGCTCAGCGAGCTCAACAAGTTTCAACAAGGATCATCGATCCAATATTCATTCCTCTGTAGAGGCAAATCAAAATAACCTAAAGATGTATTTAAGCAGGGCTAAGCATATCTCTACTCTACTCAGAATAAAATCTACTATACTACTCAGGGTATCAAGGTAAAAGGGCGACAAGCGGACATGGTAAAAGTGTGTCAGTCGACACGCTAGCTACTAGAATAAAACAGCATGCATGTTTATGAACAATAAAATATAATGACTTTAAAAATATATGATCAACATGATCAAGAAAAGATGGCATGCCTTCGTTGTAGAACTCTCCCTCTTCAGCTGCTTCGGTCGTCGGGTCGGTCTCTTCACTCCTTATTGACGCAACGCAACGAGCAACATAAATAAACAACCAACTCCAGGAAAGCATTCCGAAAAGCAACACGAGAGAGAAGCCCGATGAAGGTAAGGTGAGGTGGAATGGAACGATGACGCGATAGCGTCATCGCGAAGAAAGAATGGTCTTCTAGGGTTGGCCATAACCATAGACATATATATATAGTATATAACCCTTATTGGGTATATTTAATAGATATTCAATTATACATACACACATACACCTTAGCATGCTAGTAATTAAAATAAAAGGACAAACAATTCATAATTAACCACAAATAAATATTTAGGTGAATCCTAAATATTTATAATGGTTAATAACAGTAAGAAAATAGATTATCAACATACAACTAGATTTACACATGCTCTTCCATTATTTCCAAGACTAGAACTTAAGCTAAATTATATTCTCTACTCTTAACATGAGCTAACTAAGCATGAAACATCTTGGAACATGTTAACAGTACTGGAACAGTACCAAAAATTATTTAATAATAATTTTTTAATCTGAATATTAATTAATTAAAGCATTTTCTAGCATTTCTAGTGTAACAAATAAGTAGAAAATACTAATTAACATCAATAAATCATGAAATTGAATCAACATGTTATTATACTGATTCCAGAAACATTTCATGTCTACATGCGTTCTGAAAATATAACTTAAGCAATTAAAATCATTTTTCTAAGCATGGAAATTACATTAAAAGCATGGAAAACATTAATAAATTATCAAAAATGGTTCTTATGACTTTCCAACATTAAAATAATATAATATGAATTATTGGGTACTGGACATGCATTTTTAGAGGTTAAAACAGATTTATAATGGACTTAGTACTAGAAACAGCATTTAAATAACAATTTAAAATGAATCTAGAACACAACTTGATTTCTATAGCATTAACCATTACAGGGAAAATACTTTGGTTGACATGGTAAATTGTCTTTAGGGTTCTCTGATCCTAAAATAAAATTGAACAAAAATAACAGAGATCATTACCATTTTTAATAATTGATTTAAAGCTTATTTTAATTCTAGGAAATTCTACATTAATCCAAAAATCAACTAGGGTTAGGGTTAGGGTTACAGAGGGCTAGGGTTTATACTGTAGCATATGAACAGTACACGCGAGTACTGTTCACGCTACAGTAACAGAGAGCAAAATCTAGGGTTTGGGGAGAACAACACAATCTAGGGTTGGATCAATGGAGATGGGTAAAATTGGTTGAGGTGAAATGTTGCTCGGGTTGTGGGGAGTCTATCTCGGAGGGGAATTTGAGAGGGGATTACCGAGGGTGAAGAAACGGAGGAGAGAGGGAGATCGCCGGAGTTGAGGAAGAAGCTCGCGGTACGGTCGGTGTAGTGGAAGAAGCTCCCGAATTCTTGCGGTAGTAGATGCGCGACGGCGTGGGGAAGCTCCAACACGAATCCTCGGTGTAGGGGTGCGACGGTGTGGCTGGAATTGCTCGCCGGAGTTCCGCCGGAGTTGAGGAAGATGAAGTGGTGGAGAAGAGATGTTGGGGAGGGAAAGGCAAGGGAAATCCTAGGGGGAGTGGGGTTTATATAGGGGAGAAGAGGAGGAGATAATGCAGGAATTTGCAATTTAAGAAAAAGGAGATAAGTATAGAGATTAAAAGATAATCACTAGGATTAAAAGATAATCACCAAGATTAAAAGAAAAAGAAAAAAAATAAACACCGGCGCCTAATCCAGTACGCACCACGGCTGCCTGGCTGCATGCATGCATGCTGGGGCCCACACCTCTTTATTTAATTTCGGATTAAATTAATAGAGAAAAACAAGGTAATTCAAAACTAATTTGAATGGGTTCCAAAAATTATGAGAAAATTCCAGTAAATCAATTTAGACATGGGGAATCCAATAAAAATATTTTCGGAGCAATTTTTCAAATGATGATTAAATTAAAAATCAAAAACACACTTTTTTGCTCTCAAATTAATTCAAAAACTTGAATTAATTTGAGATAAAAATCCAATAAAATATTTTTAACATATAATACATAGTTGCACATCCTTTTCTCTTAAAAAAAAATTTTCAAGCCCGTAAAAATTGAGGATGTTACAGCAACTGTACCCACAAACGATCATAAATATGTATCCGAGGTAGCTAATCTCAGATCACGTACTCATGATCACAGAGCCATTTCGCCGCCCGATCAGTTATACCCCTCGTCGTAGTCCGTATAGGACTACCGGTCTCAAATCAAAATGTGAGCAGCCCAGCGGTCAATGTCACATTAACAAGAAGTGAGTAGTCCGGCAGCCAATATCACTTTAACAAAATGTGGGCAGCCCGACGGCCAGTATCACCTTCTCGGTAGTCGATCCCACTACCGAGGTCTTGCGTTCCCGGGGGGTATAGACCTAGGGCAAAGGTACTTTGGCTCAGCCCCGCCCATACAGGGTATGTGGTTTGCGCGATCACTACGGCCCTTGAACACATTTGATCATTGGTTACTTTAACCTTATATGAAACAATCACGTGTGATGAAACCTGCCTTCCAATGTGCCATCGGCACCCCTTACCAAGGTTTCATCACCCACCATGATCACGCCCAAAAACCAGCGATCAACAACTCCAAGTTGATTCAATTTAGAAAATAAGTTTTTCTTTTCTGCAGGTTATAGACAAGAGGGAAATTTTGTAAACTATTTCCAACGGACATGAACAAGAAACTGGACTTGCCTGGTATCGGATTGAAAATGGAGTTCGAAGGGTTTACTTGTGGAACTCTGGCTTCTGGCAAGGAAAAACAATAAAGTCCGATAAGGACTAATCCAGAAAAAGCTCAAGTATGAATGCAGATGACATGGCATTATGCATATATGTGAGAATGGTGTACTCAAATTGCTTGGAAAGGATTAAGCTATAAATCTCTTAAGTATTTCTTGAAAGATTTAGAATTTCCTAAGAGAAAAATTTGAATGTTAAATATTTTAAATCTCGCGTTAATCTTTCATATGATAATATAAACTAATTTAACCTTTGACAATTCCACTCGAAATCTTAACATTTCTATTCAAACTATTGACTTTATAGTTGGTCCTTATCCTTCTTCTTCTTTTTAAAAGAAGAGGAATAAAGTGTTTTAGTTTGGATAATTATTTTTAAAACCTAACTTAAGGTTTTATACTAAACTATTTCTTACTAACATAATTTAGACGTTTAAAGTTTATTTACATCCATTGTTAAGACATTTAGCCAACTTTTCTTTCTTCTTATAAAAAAATAAATTAATTTTAAACCATTAGTTCACAATTTCATATTAAATTTTAATTTATAATTTTCTTTAAGATTGAGCCCACTAGACCCATTCGGCTCTTAAGCCAATCTCCCTTGACTTCTCCCCCAATTCTGCTTTCTCTTCTATATGCCGCCGCCGCCGGTCTCTCCGTCGCCTCCGCTTCGGCTTGATGCCGCAACCGGCGCCGCCACACTCCTCTACCCTCTCTCTCCCCCTCTGCCTTGCTCTCCCTCTCGGCTCTCCTTCGCCTCCGGTTGTACGCCGCCGCCTAGGCTTACCGTTGGCGCCCTCCGGCCTCGAGCTCCCGCCGCCACGACCCAGCTCAGTCCATTGCCTCCCCTTGCGCCGCCCCCTCGGCTCCTTGCGCCCGTCGCCTCGGCACCCTGCCCCGGGCTCGGTCCGGTGCCACTCTGGCCCCGACTCCGTCCAGGCCATCTCCAGGTTGCCGCCTTGGTCGCGCCGCTCGGTGCCCCTTGCTTCTCCGCCCGAAGCCGCCGCGACCCGGCGTCGTAGCTCGCCTCCGGCGGTGCTCCGCTGGGCTCGCCCCTTGTCGGTGGCGTGGCGAGGGCACTCATGTCGCCAGCCTCCTCCACAGGTGTCACACCCTGATTTTCAATGATTTGAATTTTCGAAAACCTAAACCTAAGACGCGTATATGCGTATGTGTTTCAATCAAGTGCCATGCGTGTTTGAATTTCAGTTTTCTCAAATCATGTAATTTCATGAGGTCACCCAAGCCGCAACCCCATGATCGCATGTGCCTGAAACCCTAAACCCTAAATCAACACACGCACCGTATATGCACGACACTATCCGAACCCAAACCCTAGCGGCAACCTGCTCATATCTGTTCCTGACCCTCCAAATATAAACCCTAACCTCCCCCATACCCTGCCTCAGTCATGCCGTCGCCCGAAACCCTAAAACCCAATCTGCCGACCTATTTCCCAATCACTCTTTTATCGGGCAGAAACCCTAAAATCCATATTGCATGTATTTTCTTTCAACCAAAAATTCTGGAAAATTTTTATAAACTTCTTGAATCTATTATTCACCCAAATATGAAATAATATTTGAAATTCCAGCTCAAAAAATCTTGGATTACATCCAAATTTGAATTTAGGTCAAATTTGCATCTTGAACTGCAACCCTTCTAAATCTTGTTCAGAAAAATTCCATAAAATTTCTCAATGCTCATCTCAGTACCAATGTTTCAAATGTGCAAAAACCTGTATACCCCCAGTTCAAAATTTTTGCACAAATGCTGTCGAGCACCTTGCTCTATTTTCTTCCTTCTCATGAAATCAAGACCAAACTCTATCCATTTGCTGCCAGACTTCACCAACACCCTTACTTCAGCTCAGCTGTTGTCCCCAGTCTCTTATCTCCTCAGTACCTCAATCCTTCTCTGCAAGTTTAACCCCATGTCAATCCATGCCGACATTGGCAAACCCCCTTAGCTGCCTCTCCTCTGCTAAATCTGCTGCCCCACTCCCCAAGTTTCCTCTCTTGAGTTGTCTCAATCCCAGTGACACGACCAAGCACTTCCAGACACACCAGAGCACAAGTGTGCACGCCCACGCCAGCCTGGACGCGCCCTGGCACCACTCTGGACGCGCTCCAGCGCGCTGCCGTGCCGGCCACCAATGTCAACCCATGCCATCCACTGCCTTGTCACCGGCCGACCAAGTCCTGCATGCCAACTCTCCACCCTACCTCTGGCAAAGCTCTGCACACCAATGCCTTGTCCTCAGAACAACCCGACGCCATGCACGGTCGCCCCTAGCGGCACTCCATCTCCTCTCCTCGCCCGTGGCTATAAGAGAGCCCCCCGAGCTCCCTTCTTCATCTCAGCTCACTCCTTCTTCCCTCCTCTGGCTCAGCCAAACTCCAATTGAGCTTAAACCTCCTCTTTCTCATACCTGAGCTCGAGCCCCATCCGTCGGTTCCGCCCTCAATCGATCCACACCAAGCCCCTCCACCAAATTACGTCCCACCATCAAGTTTCCCTTCCCTCGCTGAGCCGAATCCCCTCCTCAATTTCTCTGATTAGCCACCGTGGCCGGAAGCCCCTTCCCTCGCTGGAGTAACCGCCGTGAGCTCCCGCCGGGCGCAACCCGAGCAGCAGCACCGCCCGTCCAACCGACAGGTCGGGACCACCCGGGGAGCAGCGCGCCTAAGTGGTGAGGGCTGGTAAGCCACTGCATGGCGGGCCCCAACTAGGTCCGGGCCCAGTACCCATTAAGTGGAGGCGTAAAGCGGCTTTCTGCTTTCGACGTCGCCTCCTGAAGCCAGAAAACCCCCGGTTTTCTTCCAAAACCGGTCCAAACTTTGGTTCAGCTGGTTCACCCCCAAAACTTCTGGTTTTTGAAAAACTTCCAAAACAAGAATTGCTCCTAAAAATGTTTAGGAACTTTTGGTTTAAACAAATTTTCAAAAATTCAAATTTTCCTTGCTGTACAGAAAGTAATTCAAATATCCATTTGAATTCCAAGCCATTTAAAAAACCCTTTGAACTTGTAACCTCATTCCAAACTCTTTCCAAGTATTTTTCCTAGTTTCCCTTGAAGTGCCAAGTTTCTGGACTCTCCCTCTAACATGTTAAGCTAGGGTTTCCAAACAAAGAAGCTTAAAGCATGGAACCCTAACCTAATTAATCCCCACATGAAATATAAAGCATCAACTTCCCTTTTTCCTCGGCATGAACTTGTAAGCATGGCATATGCTCCACTCTGACTTTCCTTTCTGATGTTTATGTCGTTTGGTTCTTATTGGTGTTATTTTGAAACGTGTAGTTGACGGTGTGAGGTACGTTCGTCAGGAGGAACCCGAAGCATCCCCGCGTCCGGATCAAGACCAGGAACTGCCAGGCAAGCTTTCCACCCTTGATCATATTGAATCCCAAGTTTGTGAAATGTATTTTATTTTACGAAACATGCATGCTATGTCTTATACCCGTTATTTTATGTAGTGTAGTTATGACCGATGCTTAGCAAACCCTAGTTCGACCCCGAACTCCTTGTCACCCTAAGGACTACATATTCCGGAGAAGTTATCAGAAACTTAGGGTAGTATACATATACCTTCTTGGCTTAGCCCTGCAATAGAAGATTAGGTTTTCCAAAAAGAGAAACAATACCTCATATTTCATGTGGTGAAAACTTGGAAACAGACCGTCGTGTCCGGAGGTGTATGAAGGTAGTATATCCATGGGTTGGGATATCTTACTGCAAAGTGGTTCTGTGAAACCAAAACAAAAATGGAGAAGATTTTGATCCGGGTCGAAAATGAAGGGAGAAAGCAGGAAGCTTGTTAAGTACGAGGTAATGCCCGGTGTGGTTCTCGCTGCCCGTTTACGGGAGTGGTGTGGAGTCCCTCTCGGATCACATAAAGACCGAGCTTAAGTGCCATTTGGTCAAGTCTTACCGTGTGTCCACATGTCCTTTATAGGAAGGACTTGACCCAGTACCCGGTCTGAGGCTGGTATGAACCCGTAGGTAGTGTGGAGCGTGCAGATGAGGTTGTAGCCTCTGTAGAGAAAAGTTTTCGCGGGAAAGCGATGGCTTGTTCGTCACAAAGTTGGAACACCAACCTCCTTGCAAGCGATGATACTGACTCAAGCTAGGTTTGGGACATATCCTTCTGGTGGGTTCATGGCTATGTTTACTCCGGTGAAGAGTCTCGTTGTACGAGCTCTGGTAGTATGCGGTGCACAGTATGCCCAGGGTAACATACATCGTGTGGTAAAGCCGCACCACCTCTACAGAGGGTTTAAAAACTATTCGAATAGCCGTGTCCACGGTCATGGACGAACTTGGTTAGGCCACACTTTAGTAGATTGACTTTCAAAGTCAAAAATGGGTTACGGGTTTAAGGACGCGACCCGCCGTGATCGTAGGTTGACCTGAAAAGTTCCTGTTGTGTCGGGAAGAGTGAAGAAGGGATTTCCCCGTGGATTCGGACAAACCCTAGTATCCCTGTTGTAACGGGTGAGCTAAGACTCCCCGCTGAAGCGGGTGATTGTGAGACTTTCCGTTGTTGTAGGAAAGCACAGATATGAATCCCGTTGTAGCGGGAAGGAAAAGATGAACAGATGTTCGTCTCGGAATACCATGAAAATTTATGAATACTACTTTTAATATCTATTTACTTATTTCATACAAACTTACTTTCTCGCACAATATGAAACATAGGATAGAGCCATTGCTTGTGATATCCTTGCATGCATTCTTAGCCGTAACCAACTCCCTGGTGGGAAGTTTGCGAGTACATTCAATGTACTCACCTGGCTTGTTATGTGGCCAGACGATAAGGAGGAGTACCAGACCGGAGATAGCAACAGTGATTTCGAGGCATAGGGTTTCAACCCCCAGTCAGTTGCCTGTGGTTCGGCATATTGATGGGTTATCTACCGCGTGTTTTTTTCCGCTACTGTTTTATTTCGGCCAATAGGCCTGGATTGTACTATTAAAAGACTAGTTATGGCTATTTGTGTAATGAACGATGTACCGCATGTTTATGCTATCAAGTGATTGTGTGTGCTAGCCACTGATCATGGGACTAGCATAGTAGACACAAGGTATATCCGGCCTTAAAAACCGGGTACGCCACGACAGGTGAGTGTTCCCCCCCTTCCAAATCTCTCCCTTGCCTAAATCCCCAATTCTAGGGTTCTACTCAACTGGGTCCGGTTGCCATGTTTGATTTGATTTGAGCCCGGTCGATATCTTATTTAGCCTACTTTGGTGCTATACCGATTCCCTTGCTTGGTTCAGTAGTTCCCAATTCCTGTTAACTTTGATTAAGGTTCTGCCGAAATCCCCCCATGGACTCTATGTGGTTACAAGTTGATTATTTGGTTACTCTGGATAAAGCTATATCGATTGATTGATGTTCAGCTCGCTTTTGATTTGTGGGTGATTAGTTCATTTGACTTAGCGTATGTGTGCTTATGCTAGATAAGAACAAGTGTTTATTTAAGTTGTGGTGATATATGTGTATATGATTGCATATCTAAATTGTTATGAATAGATGCTACATTAGATCCTTGCTAGTTAAAGATGATACTTGTGCTTGCTTCTATTACGTTTATCTAATTTTAGCAACTCTATTGTGGTTGTTGCTCAGTTCATAGACATGGTTCCGTTGCCTCACATGTTCCTTTTAGCATTTTAGTTTGCTGATAAGTGTTGAAGCTCATAGGTGTAAGCTGGTTTGTGCAACAAGGATCGCTTCCCATTTCTAAGAACATGACATCACACTGGTTTGGTCTACCCCAGGCTACTACTTTAGTTAATTATTTGAACTTAGCTATTGAAGTAGTTCCACACATATGGCTATATGTATATTAAGCTATTATGCTGAAGAGAAGATGTTGCTTTGTTTTTAACTTGTTCCTATACTGATTCCTGCCTAAGTAAGAAAGAATAAGAAAAACAGAAATGAAATTTGCTAAGAACAGATACTGCACTGCCTTCTAGTTGAGTATTGTTTTTAAGATGTTGTAACATCTCACTTCTACTAAGGATCATATGTATTTTTTTCTAAGTTAATAACCGATGGCTTATTCTTCTTTTGCGCTATTATGTGAAACATTCTTGTATACTCATGCCCCTGACCTTAACATATGGGATTTATAAGTTACTTGATAAAAACAGATACTAATCTTGATTTTGGCCTCTTTATGTTTTCTTCCAATACATGCATATATACATATATCAGCTTATTTACTGGTAGGAGCAGATTCACAGCTTGGTTTTAGTTGTCCTTTGCCCTCTTTCTTATGCATAAACCCATATCAGTTTGTTAACTGAAAGAACATATGTTTATACTTGATCCTAGTCCCTCTCTATTTTCTACCTATATATATATGCATGCCAATTTTCTTGATCTGGAAGAACAGATACTACAACAGTTGCCTACTTGTTGCCTTAATAATTTGTGATGGTTTCTAAGAAAAGGAACTTGAGAGTTGGTATACAAAAATTTGATAAGATAAATTAACTACCAAAGTTGCCTAATAAAAACCCTATGATGACCCTTAGCTGAGGACTTTTATTTGAGACATTTCTGATGCCAAAGTAATAAGAACAGATTCTACCAAGTCTCTTTTAAAATTCCTATGATGAGAGATGGGTTCTAAGGGCTCTCTGCTGCTATTCACTCCCAGCTTTATGCATTTGCAAAGCTGTGACAATCTAGAGGGGGTTTTACCTTGTTTCTATACTGGACAAGGGCTTGGCTCCTTTGGTCTTGCTCCTAGGCTTGCTGGTGGCTCCTTGTTCTTCTTCTCGGCTGGTCCCTCTCCTAACCTTGATGGCCTTCTCCTGATGCTCCTTGCTGTTCACTTGAACTTGGTGATCCCTTGGTTCAGCTCCTAAAGGTGGTGATTGTGTTGATGGTGTTTAGGGATGGTGGCAACTATGACTCCTGGACTGGTCCCTTGGTGTTCAGCGGCTCACTAGTACTACTATTTCCTCCTTCCGTTGTTTCCTAAGAGCCTTATATAGCTCTTGATTTCTCCGATGGTGAATTTTGCCACCTCCTGTTTGCTTCTCTGCTACGGCTGCACTGGTATTTCTATCTCTATCGGAGCTCCCTATGAACTCCTTGGCATTGGCATTGCCACCTCATGCTGCTTGCCTTGCTACGTGGCTGCTCACCGGCATTTCTCTAGATTGTTACCGAGGCCTTGTGAGCTAAGTCACCTTAGGGCCTGTTTGGTTGAGCTGTGGCTATTGGCAAAGCTGTTGTTGGCTGGCTGTCTGGAAAAGCTGCTGTGGCTGTGGGAAAGTGAACATATAGTTTTTGGTTGATCCAAACAATCTACAACATTTTGGAAAATTAGCACTGAAGTTTCAACACATTGCAAAAAGCTAGCAGAAGGCAGCTTTTCCAAACAGCTGAATTTGCACTGCAAAGCTTACAGCTACCGTTGGCAAAAACTGCTGAAAAACTGGCCGTTTGGTTGAGCTGCAGTTTTTTCCAGTAAAAAGCTGCTGAAAAGCCCAACCAAACACCCCCTTAGCTTGATAGTTGCTGGATGATTCATTCGGATGGGTTTGTTGCCTCACTTGCTAAAGGACTTGACCTTGGTCAATTTTTTTTGTCGGCTGTTGGACCCTTACTCGATGGATTGATGCCTATCAAATCTAGATATTCACTTAGTGAATATTTGTGGCTGCTAGAAAAAAAATCTTGGATGGATGGTTGCCTTATCTAAACTTTTTGCTTTATAAAATAATTTCTTTTCAAAACAAAATCATGGAGGCATTTTAGATTAGGAAAAATAAAACTATTTTATATATTCTCCTCACCTCTTTTATCCCTAGTACAAAATATTAGATTTGTCTGATACGGGTCTTAACCAAAGTGGCCCTTGGACATTTTTGGAAACAAAAACATTTTTCAAATTATTTTCCAAAACTAAAAACTATTTAGGTCATCGGCACTATTTTGCCCCCGCAGCTAACCCTGCGGATGTAGGCGGAACTGTGCCGGTGAACCACCTTTATTTTAAAACAATATTTTTCAAAACCATTTGCCTCCTACAGAAATCTGCGAGGTCCTAACTGTCCCGAGTTCTCATACTCGGCGGCTTCGGACTTCGTAAATATTTCCGAAGGTCGCCTCCCCCAACATCTGGTGTTCTTCTACAGCTCGAAGCTCGAAGTTTAGGTTAGGTTTAGACATTTGTATAGGTAGATTAAAGTCACTCATGTAATTTTTTTATTTCTTCATTTTAACTTTATGATAGAGAATTGTAATCTTTTTCTTTATACATTGTAATCAATTGTTATATGTCTTATAATGATATTCCTTCCTTAATAAAGTTCCAATTGCAATGTATATGTGTGTGTATGAGTTATTTATGATGAATGCCCTACATGTAATGTATGCACAAACAATTCCTCCCCTTCTATTCTCGCCGACCACACGACTCGACCGGAATCGCTCAACTCAGCAGCGTGAGTTGAGTTCCTCTTCCGCCTCACGTTACTCCGACTAGATCTAAAAAGTAGGGATCTCACATTTTCGTGATGTTTTGTATTTTTTTGAATTTTATGATTTTTTATATTTTTTATGTTGACTAGGCTACCACATGTGCAAAACCATCATCATGTCATGAGCCAAACCGGTTTGAGTGGAATGGGGGGACCAAACATGTTCGGTTTTGAAAATTAAAAGTCAAGATTATCTAGTTTTAGAGTTTATGAACTAAAACTAGATTCGGTCAATAGTTGAGAGACCATAAATGGATTTCCCTCTTTCTAGAATAGTGTTATATAGCTTGTACAAAATTCGCTAGTAGTGGGAAATAGAGAAGACACTAGCTGAAGCAACGCACGAAAGTGCATCTTGTTGTGACCTGCAGCATACATAGTGCATACAATAATTTCAAAACTATAACTATAATCAAATAACATGCAAGAAGTAAATAACTAAAATAATAAATAATTAATAGGTATACGGCATGTAGGATCAACATGAACAACAAAATGTGACTTGCCTACTGTTCTATATACGATTAAGTCTTCGTTCTTGAGGTATCCTTCTCTTTCTGGTCCTGCTTCAGTCGTTGGCTTGTTACTATCGTGTCATATTTATAAAAAGAACCAAACACAGATAAGTCTAGGCTCAACAGATGCGACTTAGGAGAAAAAGAAATTAAATCCATATGTAGAGTTGCAAAACAGAAAGAAAAGGGTTTTGTGGATTTACGGTATTAAGGAGTATGATTTAGGTTAAACGGAGTAGAGAAATGGATTCAGGATGTCAAAAATGGTCAAAATGGGAATATATAGTATTTTTGGGTTCTAGGTGAATAGTAATAGGTACTATTCATTGTGGGTCAAGTTGTAAATAGTCCCAAACTCGCTAAGGATTTTGACACTAGTCAGATAAATAGTACCAAATCCAGTATGAACAGTATAGGCTGGGTTGCTATTCAATGTGGATCGGATGGGTGAACAATGATTAAACCCGTTTAGTTACTGGTAGATCTCGATCATCTACGCTAGATCTAACGGCTCTCAACTGACGTGGCCTGATGGGAGACCAATATTCCCAGCTGCTTTCTATGTAATACAATAGATAATCCAAACAAGAAACAAATACAAATGTCCAATACAAATGTCCTTCAAATCAGGAAAGCCCGCATAGGTGTTACAGAGATGTTCCATTCGATGCCTATGGAACACATCTGTAACTAAAGACAAGTACACGATTTCACGTCTTCATCATTCCCGGCCTTCTCCATCTAGAACACATTCATTTGTATCCTCTGTGTGCAGCCTCTACTTCATTTCTTTTCCTAATTTGTCCCCAATTCCTTCCCCTTCTTACTGTTAATTATTTAACTAGAAGGATGTTCCGCATAATTACGTGAGAAACGTCTTTAATAATCTTCCGTTATGGTCCATTAATAATAAAAGTCCACCAAATAATTGGTTAGATGATGTTTAGGTGCAGTTATAAAAATTTATCGGTTGTGATTAGGTTAAGTATAATTATAAAGATCTATTGACTGTGATATGTTTAGGTACAATTACGAAGATCTATCGGTTGGGATATGTTTAGATACAGTTATGATGATCTATCGGTTGGGATATGTTAAGATATAATTATGAATATTTAATGGTTATGATTTGATTATATACAGTTATGAAGATCTATCGGTTGTAGTATACTAATAAAAAGAAGGTCTACCAGATTAATGCTCGGATATTTTTTATATTTTTATGAGAATATGTAGCATGTCTATTTTTTTCTAATTAACCCGTTATGTACTTTTAATAGCACATAGATAGGTCGATAAATTACTATGTTATCTATGTGCTCTATGAAGTGTAGATGCATGTGATAGTGAACTGTTATCTTAATCTAATTGGTAGTGTCTGTTAGTTAAAATGCTAATTGAGCCAATATCTGTTAGTTGCTGTAACCAGTCATGCACTGTACAATTTCTGTTCAATGGCTTGATCTCGTTCCATGTTATCTCTGTTAAATAGTCGCGACTCCTTAAATTGTGTTAATGAAAGTTGAGTAGTAACTGTGCGGCCTCAGTTAAATGTTTTTAGCTCCTTGTTCGGTGATAAGCACTGTGTTGTGATTAGTAATTTAATTAGTATCCATGTTCTTTTTGTGTCCGTGTGTTTGTGTAGTCACTGATCCTCCCCTTCTTTCTTTTTCGTTTCCCTCCTTGCGTCTAGGGCTCCCTCGGTGCTTCTCAACTCCATCCTTTTCTCCGCACTGTCGGTCGCAGGTGGCACCGGTGCGCTTCATCAAGATCAAGATCATTTTGGCCGGGCTCTAGCTAGGATTCGTCCATGGCATTCAAATGACTGGGTTTGTTCCGGGGTTCTGCTAGCTAAATAGTGCACATCAGTGGAGAATTACTAGCTTATCTTGGTGCACATATATAGTTTCTGCACATGATTAGTTGTAACTTGTAAGGCTACAAGTTGCTAAGACAAAGTTCAGAATGCTTACGTTGCAGGATGACCACAACTTTAAAGAGTATATCCCCCTTTTCTCCATCTTTATTTTCTGCCACAAACCCTTTTCTCCCTCTTGTTCTTTTTAGTTTTAGGAAGTCAAAAAAGCATAGGGCGTGCCTCAACAATCATCATTTTCACCCTGTAGCTAGCTTCAATGGTCCTGTTCAGATTTAAGACACTTGAGTTGAAAGGAACATTGTGGGTAGCTAATATCGGAAAGATTGGTCTAAGAAATATTGCAATGTGATTGTTGATTCTATTTTATTTGAGTTTGTTGGCAAGTTTATACTACAATAAATTCAACAATAAGAGAATTACCTACATGTCACAATAAGGAGCTCAATTCCTTCTATATCACTGACAAATGGCTTATTCCCTAACCTACATATCACCGGTAGATGTTTTGAGTTATCTTCATGCTATTCCGTTAACCTCCTGTTAGTAAAGCTCTGTTAAGTCACATAGAAAATGTTAGTTTTTCAAAAATATTGAAAATATCCCTAGAAACCGAGGACGAAAGTAAAAGTAAGTTGTTAAATACGTGGACGGTTATCCCACCGAATGAGCGTAGCGTATTGGATCTCTCTCCATCCAGTTCCAGTCTTTCTCCACCCGATATTTCAACTCTTGGATTTTACGCAATTGCTTAAGAAAGAAATACCTATATGTTACACATAAGGAGCTCAGTTCCCTATATATCATTGACAAATGGCTTATTCCCTATATATCACCGAATAACGGTTTTGAGTTCCGTCCATACTACTCTGTTAACCTCCCATTATTAGAGCTCGGTTAATTTAGAGTATTACCGTTAATCATGACTTCTAGCTGCTCTAGAGGTTTTATGTCATCGTTGCCGGTTTTCATCATGGATCTGTCCTCTTGTGATGATACCGGAACAGTTTTCATCCGTTTTGCCGTGAATTCTTCGTTACGACGGTTTAGCAACGTTTGTCTTTCTCCCGGCGTGATATGCTTCCTGTGTTTTACATTAAAGGTAGATGTACTTACTTCATGTTCTGTTGTGGTATTTGCAGGGTTCTCCATCGCAATTGAGTCTTTGCTTGCTGTGCTGCGCTTCAATTCGTGGATAGCTGTGATTTGTTCTATTCTAGCTTTCTTTTGTTCTAGCTGCATATTTACATATTTTTGCCTACTTTGTGCGCATATTTTTGTTTTCTTTTGCTGATAGGCTTTACGGCGTTTTTTTCAGTTTTTCCTGCTTTTTTTCATCGGTCAACTGTGCATACCGCTCTCTATCTCTTTTCCTTCTTTGTTCCTTGGCATCCATGACCGAAGATTGTGACCCAAATGGCTTGCCTGCATGAGAGTTTTGGAAACGGTAAGAAACTGATTAGAATAACTTGTGTGAAGACACCATTTATTTGTTCTATTCATTCGTGAAATTCTGAATCACTGATGATAAATTTAATTTATACATGGCAGGTACCACAGTGTTTGTAAAGATATTAAAGGATGTCGTATGAAAACAGATAATAAAAATACCTGATGCAAAGCTGACTTGCTAAGCAGCTTAATTGAACCAAAGCTAGCTAGCACAAGGCGACGTACAAAATTGACTTGCTAAGCAGCTTAATAATTTAACCAAAGACTTAAAATTGTGTATAAGAATCACGTGGAGATTAAAGATGTATTTATAGCACTAAATGTACCTGTCTCTAAGTAGGATTCGGACTCTTTTACCTAGCTAAGTAAGAGCATCTCCAACAGATAGTCTAAATTTGATAGTCTATATCTCCATATAGACTATCATCTAAAAAGATCCATCATCTATATTTTACAGTTCTCTAACAGATAGTCTATATTCACATCCTCTATATTCTCTCTCCTATATTTTAAAATCCCCAAGTAACTATAATTTCTCAAATCCCCCAATCTCTCCCCTACCTCTCCTCTCCTCCTCCACGGCTCCATCACCCGAGCGAGCGGCTCCTCTCCTCCTCCACCGCGCTCCGCCTCGGCCGCCTCCCACCGGCGCCACGGCCGTGGCCCGTGGTGGGCAACCTGCGCCCCGAGCCGCTCCTCCCTCCAACCCGTGCTCCTCCCCGAGCCGCTCCTGCCCTCCACCCCGAGCGGCTCCTCCACCCTACTGAGCAAGCGGCGGCGCGCGGATCTGGCGAGCGCCGGCGCCACCCCATCGCCCTCCACCCTATGCCATCCACCCCGCTGCCCTCCATCCCAGCGCCCGGATCCGGCGAGCGGCGCCCCTCTTCTCCACCCGAGCGAGCGGCGGCGACGGGATCCGACCGGCGGCGGCGCTCCTCCACCCGAGCCCGTCTCCTCCCGAGCGAGCGGCCGCCCTTTTCTCCACCCAAGCGAGCGGCGGCGGCCGGATCCGGCACGAGGCGAGCGGCGGCAGCCGGATCCGGCACCAGGCAAGCGGCGGCGGCCGGATCCCCCACCACGCGAGCCCGTCTCCCAACCCCTCCTCTCTCTGTGACTTCAAAACCGAGCCGTACCTTGCCCCAGCACGCGACGGCGACGTCGACCTTGCCCCAGCGCGCGACGGCGAGTACTCCTGATGGTGGCGGGAGGAAGCCTCGGCTCGGGCGGTTGCGATTTGGACGTCCCTCGAGGCGTCGTCGAAGCGTGGACGATGTGGAGCGATTTTTGGACGATGTCCACGTATAGACGACGCTATACACTATCTGTTGGAGCTGTTTTTTTCCACTCGTAGTCTATATTGTGTTTAGACGATGGTATACACCATCTCTTGGAGATGCTCTAAGATTCGGACTCTTACTCTTCGTAATAAACGTGTGTACTTTTCAGCTTCCAGATACCGAGACGGATAAAGGGACGGCGTCGGTGAAGGGTGGAAGGGTGCTGTGTTTGCTTCACTCCTGCGGCATCTCTTTCCCCTTCGCCCCCTCCATCTCCTTCAAAATTTCACAACCACCCCACATCGCCGTTCCCTTCCCCCACCAGACCTCATCTCCGGCGGCGGCGCGTCAGCGTCAGCGCCGATGAGGGGCGCCGACCTGATAAACGTGGCCCTCCCTGAGGAGCTACTCGAGGACGTGCTCCGCCACGTCGGCACCGGCAAGCGGGACCTGGACGCCTGCGCCCTCGTCTGCCGCCGCTGGCGCCGCCTCGAGCGCGCCACCCGCCGGTCCGCCAAGCTTCCGGCCTCTGGGGCCCGAGCCGACGAGGTGGTCCGCCTCATCGCCGAGCGGCTCCCAGCGCTCGTCGACGGAGACGTCGACGCCGCGGCGGCGGCCGGCCCCGCGTCTAGATCGCGCCACTATGTGAGTACCCTCGATCTGATAGTAAAATGTTCAGCTTTTGGTGATTCCGTACGCGAACTGTGGGAAATCGTGCGCCTTGTGGATAATTTTTGGATCCGGTTTGCCAGGAACTTAAGACTTTTAGTTTCCGTTAAGGTTTTGTAGAAGAATTGGGACACGTTATTGACTTTTGGTTGTTTTTCCCCGTTGCTGGTCTAGCTGCGGTCGATTGGTGGCCCATGCATCAGGCGAACTTCCAAGTTGTTTGCATTTTCATAACTTGGATTAATTTGCATGAGATTTGTAGTGGGCATGGGTTATGAATTTTGATCAGCTTAACGGAGCATTGCTGTTTGTTGACTGGCTAGCAATGCCGCAAAATACATACCCACTTAATGTTCTTCTGTACCTGTATTATTGCAGTGGCATGAATTGCTTGTCAGAGGGAAGGAAATTGTAGATGATGTTTGACTCTTTTTGCTGGACTGTATGTTCGATGGTATAGTACCATCCAGGAGCTTACATGATAGATTCTATCAATCAGCAATTATTTACAGGAAATATCAACTATCTTGGAAGGATTTGAGGCATCAAAATGCTGCGGTTGAGCTGTGATGCCGATGATGGATAACTTAATACGTTTTGTGACTACTATGTTTGAAAACTGTAGTTTGTAGCAGTGTTGTCGTTATGGTTAAAAGGTAAACATGAGAATGCTTTAAAAGGCGAAGGCAGGATCACAGTGTTTTAAATGAATAATTAGGTTAAAAAATACACTATGAACTGCCAATTGAGACTGATTTGATGGTGCAGAGGTATTGAGTAATATTAATGTCTCCCTTGCTTCTATGCCCTCCACCTCCTTCGTTTTGTTATGCGTTGCGCCTCATAAATACAGTCTGGTACGATTCTGTTTCAAATGAACTATATTTTCTTTGCTGGTGTTACTTAATGTAGTTGGTAGTTGCTTCCAGACTTTTAGTGTTTACTTGAAGCCTGAAGGATTAAACACATCAAAACAAGGACAAATGACAGAACTGAGAACTGAACAGGGATGTGTTCCTGAGTAAATTTTCTAGGACCACGCGATGATGTAGTAACGGTAATCCAATGTTGTATCTTGTATGGCACTACGCTTATGTTGTTTCCACTGTACTTTTTGTCTACTAGCCCATGGCATTCTGGTTACGATCGAGTTGATGTACCAGGTAAGCAATTGTGTCACTGCGAAAGTAAAAAATGACTTGGCATTTTTATGAACTAAGGAACATGCATGCATGCCTGATCTTCCAGCTAGGCCCTGATGACATGCACATTAGTTTTTCCATACTCTGTAAACCAGCATGGGTGACAAAATAACTGCAGGTTTGCTTGATCACTGGTCATGGGATCTATTTCATTCAAATTTATGTGGTTGTGCTATCATTGGCTTCTGATCTCATGCTACTGATTCCCTGTTGTTATAATGATATCAGTTCTCGTGCTTATATTGTTCATCTACTAACCGTACTAATGGAAACTTTGTAAATTTGTAGCAATTGAAGGATGGATAATACTTGTCTCAGGAGTCAAAGAAGATGCAGAAGAAAATGATCTGTACGATGCTTTCTGTGAATTTGGTCATGTCAAGGACTTGCATTTCAATCTGGAACGCCGCACTGGATATGGCAAGGTAAATTTAATAGTTCTACTGTAAGAGGCTTAAAATAATGGAGGTTATTTCTTTTGTTGGCAGAATGCAATACCAGCTGAGCCACATGGACAGCAAACACTCTGCTGATAATTTTAGACATGAAACTACGTTTACCAGTCTATACTAAATTTATTCTTGAAGTGGTCCTTGTTGCCATTGGGGAAGGCTGCAAGCTGCTTAGTAATTTGAACTTGCGCTTTGTTGAAGGCACAACGGATGAAGGCTTGATTGGACTGATAAAGAACTGTGGACAATCACTGGTTTCTCTTGGTGTTGCTACTTGTGCTTGGATGACTGATGCATCTTTGCGTGCTGGCAGCGGCGACGGGAGTGTCCGAGTCATCCAGGCTGCCTGCCAGATTGGCGAGGCAATCGAGCATGAGGTGTGTGTCTTGTGGGTGGGACATGAGTTCTTGTTTGTTTCCTGTTGTGCAGTTGCATGCCAAAATGGTTATTTTTTCTCCTGTAACTGAGAATAGTGTGACGAACCTGCTGTGGTGGCTCCATAGCCGCGGCGGCGTTGATGACGGCGTCATCGGGTCCGACAGGTGCTGCTGGTATCGCCAGGAGGCCGTGCTGGCCAAGACCAGGGTGCTGGCGTCGCACGACGACGGCAACACGCTGACGAACCTGCTGTGGTGGCTCCATAGCCACGGCGGCGTTGATGACGGCGTCGTTGGGTCCGGCAGGTGCTGCTGGTATCGCCAGTATGGCCATTAATGGTGCTGGGCACGACTGAGAATGCTCGGATGTCAGCGCGAGGGAGTTGTTGGTTTGCTGAAAGATGCAGAGTGGTTGTCCGTGGTGCGCTTCACGATGTTAGTAGTGCAGTCGTACTTGCAAAACACGTTCAAAGTTCAAACTCATGGACTCATTTGAGATACAAAATTTGTGCATGAATTAGATTCGGTTGGGAAATTGCAAGGTGCTTTTCTGTTCTCCTGTTTGGGCAGCAGGCTGCCGGCGTGATTGTCCTGAGGTTGGAGAGTCAAGATTTGTATCAAAATTAAGCGGTCATCTTTTTCTCTAGCCGAAGCTAGATCAAGCCGACTGCCTGCTACCACACGCCAACTTACAGCAGCAGTCAGCACTTCCGTCTTTCCTGCCAATTCTCTAGGATGGGGGTGAGAATTGGACATCTCTTAGTGATAAGGATCTGTACGCACACCAGCATAATGGTGGTTCAAAAATTGTAGCTGCTGAAGCAAGAAAGTTAACACGTACTTTGTAGTGATGGCATCCCCGGTTTGTTTATCTGTGTGCTAATAAATGTTAAGTTAGATTATGGTTAGGTTACGGAACTGTGGGATTTCATCCCACTTTGTGTACTTATGCATTAGCGATAACTTAGATTTTGCTAATTGGTTATTCAGATAGGCTGCTGCGTGCTTATTTTCTGTATGCAAAGGTCCTTCTGTGTTACTCACTAAAACGCAAATTTGTGCGGTGTGCAAAAAGAGTAAAAAACACAAGTTTGGTGCTACTGTAAAGCAAGAACCACCAACGTCATTGCAAGCCCAGCAGAAAATAGAAAGCCAAGCAGCGAAATACAGCTTCATCAAATATTCAGAATAATTACACTGCAATGGAGTAGCACTTTGCTCTTCCAGATAAAGTGAAATTCAATACATGTTACAGTGAAGCCAAATCTGAGCGCTACAGAATCACTTGAAAAATAATTAAAGCACAGCACTTCCAACGGTGTATTAGTGAGTCGGGCCTGATGATACAACATATGAAATTTACCAGGTAACTACACAGCAAGCAAAACAAAAGGCACAGTCGAATCATCTGCTACAACATCATCTCCGTGAACCCATTCCGATCCTACGACAAGGCAGCATCCAGTGGGATGTACATGTTATCTAATAAAGTTAAAAGAAGCTACATGTGTATTTTTACAGCATATATCATCGCTGAGGGATAACGAATTCACAAGTGTTACCAAGATCACGAGAATATTGCTTCGGGCTTGGTCACTTGGTCTTCACTCTGTTCTCATCAGCCTTTTGCAGGTCCAAAATGTTCTTCCGTTTTTCCTTCCAGGGTAGTCACTGCGGAGGGAACCAACCACCATTGTAGAACCTACTGATGGTTTTGGCACTGGGCGGCTGCCATGATCGACTAACTCACTATGCACTTGTCATAGTAAAAGCAATATTATCCAATATTGCTTAATTCAACCAGCACATTTAGGACCACCCTCATCCACAGCATATAGTTAAAGAGTACATGTTTAAATTTTATGAGAGCTAAAAACTCAAGTTATTTACCCTACTGGTTTACATCTAATGAATCATGAGGCGCGCTTTCCTTAGCTACGTTGGGTTTTCTTGATACAACTAATGAATTCCAGTACACCGGCAGGTATGTTGTCTTCACATTCATTGTCCTTGAATGTTAGTAGTTGTCCTAAAATTTGTTTTCTGAGTTCGTATCCATCCTGTACATTCATATTTTTTGTAAACGAATAAGATTAGTATCACATGTGTAAAATAATATTAATGATTTAAATGGTTATGATATTAACCTTTAAAAATGGCAAATGCGGTTTTTCGTTTTCCCATGTGGACATGAAGAGGGAAACAAGATAACCAGACAGTTCCCTGATATAAAATATAAATTAATAATCAATGCCAAAAATAGTATTCCAAAAAATGATTCTAAATCTGTTCTAAAGAAATGTTACCTGTTGTGAACCGGAATATCATGTAGGATTTTTTGATGCCATAGGAAAACATTCTCGTTCCATCTAGACCCAGGGCATGCCTTTAACATGGCTTTTGGTAAGTATTCAGCAATCCATAAAAGTTTGTGCACATATTTTGCGTGTGGGTTGTATTGGTAAATAGGATCAAGAGGAGTAGGGTCCAAAATGTAGACAGTTTTGGTATCTTTGTCCAATATGAATACAATGAAATCACCGTTGGATTGTACTGGAATATCAATCTGAAATAGGCTAGATATTAGGAGATGTAATAACAAAAAAAAGCAGACAAGTGGGAAGTGCTCTTACCGATTTGTATGTTGAAACACTATAGTTAATACCAGGCCAGCTACGGACGGAATATGCTAGTTGTTCCACATCTAATTTTTTTCGAAAGTTTGGGTGTCGTCCAAAATCACTAATCATCTAGGATATAAGATAAGTGTTTAGAAAGGTCATGAACAAGAATTAGTACACACACACACATATATATAGTAAATGTAAGAACATACCCAGAATTACATGTCTAGATAATGCTTTGATATTTTTCCTCTCTTTTTTTTCACCATTTGAATGTCGCTAAACATAATTTTCCGTATGACCAAATTGAAACAATCACGGTCCATGGGCAAATCTTCATTTAGAATTCTTTGCAGTTTCTTGAGAGTCAATCTAATGGAATATGGCTTAGAGCTTTGCACCCATACTTTCCTGTCAATCATTATCATTAAGGAAAAAGTAAAAAATAACGTATGTTGTCAATTGTATTCAATTACTAAAAAATAATTATATGCAGTAGTAATTTGAAATAGCTTACTCCAAGGTCTCTGTAGAATTGATTGATTTGATGTAGTCACAAAGGCCACCTACTAACTCATGTAGTCCCATGTTAGAAATAACAGATATTAGTGATTGGTATTTATTTTCGACAGATAATGAGTTTAACGCTTTTGATTTATTTTGATCATCTTGACTTTCCAACATTACAACATCATTAGGATCTCCCTCAGTGTCATCTCTTTGATCAAGCATTGTAGTCATTGCCGCCGTGTTTGTTTTCCAACATAATAGTATGCTGGCTAACTTATACCTAAAAGGAGTAATAATTTCCTGCACAACACCAATAAATATTAGTATATATGAAAATTCAAAATGTCATCAACTATATAAACAAAAGAAATATATACCTGTCTAATCGGATGGGATAGTATATCTTCGGTAAAATATTCCATGAATTTAAGCATAAATAGACCACATGATGAGCTGTATAATTAAAACAGAATTGAGTACTCCAGATGGATCACAATATTTCTTATATTGTTATAGAACATATGTGCCACTTTATACCTATCTTTCTGAATAGGGTGTTGTAGTTGTTCTGTAATCTTCCATTTAGTAACATCGAGGTCTTTCCAATTATGCCTAATCAAGTTTTTACTTTTAAAAATGTCCAAATGATATTGTAGTCCTTGTAGCTGTAAAATAATTAGTGATCACAAACAATACACATAAGTGAAGGATCAATTTATGACATTTCACATAATAAAGATTATAAATGATGTAGTAACTAACCGTAATAGTGAGGTCATCTCGGTCAAACTCGCAACACAATGAGTCGAGTACTTGTATCTCACACTTTTTTGCATTGACGATAGCTAAATACCAATGTGTGTTGTTCATACTTATTGGAAGTTCAATCTATAATCAAGATAATGAGTAAAATTATGAATAAAAATGTATTAAACCTACGACATGAAAATTATGGATATGGATGTTACCATCTCATGCTTTACATAGTTTCTGACAATCTCTGTCATAAAGGTACCATCTTTATGTATTCCAAGATTGCCATTCCGTTTTAACAGTGAGGTAACAAAGGGATTCTCAAAATATACTTTACCATCATTTTGGAAATGTACTTGGTCCTTTATACAACATATATATGCGCTGATTACCTATAAAGATTAAAAAAATACATTACTAAGCTTTATTAATAATCAGAAGTTTTTTCCTTGTAAGTAAGGGTACTTACATCATCGTTTAGCCACTTTCTATCGTCTAGTAGGCACAACAATTGATGTTGTTTGACATATATTTTATCTATCTTCACCAGTAATTCTTTTTCCAAAGATGTTTCAATTGCTATATGAGCACATATATCACGGTCGGTCAATGCATAATCTGCAAAAAGTCAAATAATCTGCATAATACATTGCGGTGGCAAGTACTGCAAATATGAATTAACCATGCACATATACAAATAATAATTATTCAATAACAAAAGGGCATTGAAGATGGTAGATACAAAAGTACAAACTATAAATCAAACAATTACCTTGTGGGAGATAGTCATATGTTTCATCATCAACTTTGATCTGTCTAGGTTCATCTGGTTGCTTGTCATCATCTAATGAAACTTTTTCTTCATTCATCAATTCAGAAATCGGAGATAACGTCGAGATGGTTGGTGACGGAGGTGATGACAATGGATCACCATTTATCTGTCTATCTGGTTCCGAACCACTCGATTGGAAACATTCAGAAACCGGAGATGATGTTGAGATGGTTGATGATGGAAATGGATCACCATCTATCAGTTTATCTGATTCCCAAACACTCGATTCAGAACATTTTGCTTTTTTTAAAGGTCGGTTATCAAAATCCTCAATAGTGGTTGATTCGACATTGTGATCCATTTTCTATAATCACAACAAAAAATAGAAGTTAAACATCCCATACTCAGATTGTTCAAACAATAATAATTCAGATTGTGCAAGGGTGCAATCAGCATGGAGTTCAATCACTCATCAGGTGTTGAAATAGTTCAGGTCTCTTTTATTCTTACTTTGAAACAGTTCATGTCTCTTTTATTCTTACTTTGAACTGGAGTACAAACAATTACTAATTTCCTGTAGAAACAGCGCAAGAAAAGGCAGGTGTGCATCTTTGATCCCTAATAATAATCAATTAAGTCCCCCCTGAATCTACTCTGGTTTTCGTTACAAGTTGTTCGTTCTCTTCAGTTTATGCAGTACAAACAGTAGTTTAAAAATCAAATTTCTCCAAGCTTGATGAAAAAACTCCTACTGACTTAACTCAAGATCAACTTCAGTTTGATTCTGCATCAAAAATCGAAAGGATCTCAAATTCTCAACTCAAGCAAAATGTATAACTTGTCTGCACATATTTGTATCTCAAATACCTGGACTGAAGACACAAATCCAATGATGATAGTAATTGGAGCAGCTTGCTCCTTTTGTGCTACTGGTACTTCTTTATGCAAATGGAATTGAGGGGTTGGTTATTTAATGTTCTGGTTCTGAGTGAATATGCCTTACATTTGAACTTGCATTATTTTTATTTCTAGTGACATGTAATGTTATCACTATAATCATTTTCTAATGATGATCAACTAAATTGAAATTACTGCGAGCTGGTTGTATGTTTTTTCACTGTTCAAGTGTTTGTACTAACTCATCTGCAGCTAAAATGTTTAACCAGGTTCTCGTAAGAAAACAAACTGGTCCACAGGGGAAGGTTGTGGGCAAGGTTAGTTTTACTAATCTTAAGCCATCTTCTGCATCTGTATTTCCTCTTTACCGTGATTGGTTTGCTGTTCTGTTTGCTCTTGGTATACATAACTGTGTTGTGCTATCTATAGTTTCAGTTTCCTCTTGTTCGTGTGTTACTGATGAGACATTGCGCGAGATAGCTAGTTCATGTCCAAATCTTTCTGTTCTTGATGCATCTAACTGCCCCAACATTTCGTTTGAGGTTCGTTTTACTCTATTCCTTATGCTCTTTAATGTCTTTGATTTATCTTGTCTACCACTATTTACAACATATATTTGACACATTCTCTTTATTTGTTTTCACTGAAGTCAGTAAGGCGTCCAATGTTGTTAGATTTGAAACTATCAAGTTGTGAGGGAATCACATCTGCAGATGAAAAATCAAGAACTACTGTTGTAAACCTAGCTAACATAAGATAGTTCAATGATGATCGCACTTGAACTTGTAATTATTAGACAAATTCAACTTAGCACACTGATTAATAAGAGCAAAGAAAAGAAATAGACAAACCACGGAGACTTCCAGTAGTGAATGTTGATATGTCTGAAGTTCTAAGTACTAAATGAAATTTACCTTGCAGATGGCTCTGGAAAGCTTCGCCCAGGTTGTCTTTGACGAAGAACGTGCAAATCACCACCTAGACAGTACTCGAGATTGTACGACGGCGAGATTGGATGCTTCCGTAGAGGGCTCGAGGCCTTTTATGTGGCAAAGGAGGACGGTTCGTGTGGAGTCCGTGTCCGGCACCCGTTGATGGCGTGCTCGAGCAGGACACAACACTGATCTGAGTCGGCGATGGAAGCCAGCGAGGCGGGCTTCTGCTCCGAGGTCTTGGAGGAGGACGGGGGCGGAGGAGGCTGGGCTGCCGGGCCGCAGAGGCGTCTGACGGCGACGAGACGGTGAGGTCGGCGGTGAAAGTCTAGATGTCGAAGGACGGGGAGTGGTTGCGCGACGGAGAGCACACCGTGAGCCCCGCGGCGGACGCCGCCTGCGGGAACACGTGGCCCCCCGGGGACGGCGGCGGCGGGCGTCCGTACAGCATGGAGGGCTGCGGCGGAGGCGGGATCCGATGAGAGGAATGCGGCAGCGGAGCCGGAGGGAGTACGGGTGGATGTACTCCGGCTGGTCGCCGTTCTTGAGCGTGAAATTCTGGCGCAGAGAGGAGCCCCGGCGCGAAGAAGCGGGCCAGATCAGGGAGAACCGTGGACGCTGTCTGCGGGAACACGTGGCCCCCCGGGGACGGCGGCGGCGGGCGTCCGTACGGCATGGAGGGCTGCGGCGGAGGCGGGATCTGATGAGAGGAATGCGGCAGCGGAGCCGGAGGGTGAGGCGGCGGTGGCGGCGGTGGGGTGAGGCCGGGCTTGGGCTTGGTGAGGCTGAAAGGGGGTTTGGAGGAGGACGGGGGCGGAGGAGACCGCGGGGCCGGGGACGGCGGCGGCGGGCGTCCGTACGGGACGGGGGCGGAGGAGACCGCGGGGAGGGGAAGGAGAGCAGCAGGGAGGCGCTTCGAGCGAGGGCGCGGGGTGCGGCCACGGACGGGGTAATTTTTTGGCCCAGGCGGGCGACGCGCGATGTGGAACGGGAGTGACGGACGAAGAAACGCTCCGTCCTTTAATACTAGGGAAAGAGAAAGAGGAAAGATTCACCGAAAGAGCTAATTTGTGAATGACCCCGGACGCAGTCACTTCACCTTTGTATCCGGCAAGAGCCGTTACAGCATTGCTATTGCACAAGCTGCTTGACCCTGAGCTGTTACAGACGTACAGCATTACTCAACAAAATTTAAACTAGCTTAACTAGCAACAGCAACCAATAGACTAGGATCGGTTCGTCACCCGATCGAGTTGACAATTGCATCAGTTAAATCTCGCCGGTGAAGCGGCACCGACGAACCATAATCCCGAGCGGAACGGCACGGAGCCGGCGAGCGCGGCTGCAGCGCGACGTACACCGACGCGATGGCAGCAACCGCGGCCACCAGCAGGGCGAAGAGTATGTAGGGCCTCTTGCTCCAGCGCCCCATGGGCCCGAGCGCGAACGGGGTAGAGCAGCAGTAGCATCCACACGTTGAATAGCAGCCCGATGGCCGCCTCGGCGACCTGCGCGATCGATCGACACCACCGGACCGCCTTCCCCACCGCTGCGCCGATGGCGGCCACGTTCACGGCCATCACCACCCCCGGGGGGCCGGGGCTGGGGGGCAGCAGCGGCACCCACTGCACGTCGTACAGCTCGCCGAACCTCTCCCTGCCTCCGGTCTTCAGCTTCTTGGCCGTCAGCTTGAAGGACACGCCCTTCAGGCCGAGGAACCTGAGTAGGATGTGCAGCATCGCCGTCGGGTACACACCCGTCGTGCCGATCATGTAGACTGCTCGTTTCGGACCTAGTCGAGCAGCGTGAGGCCCGCCCACTCGATGTCCAACATTGCGACCAACTCGACCATGGCCACGACGACGACGACGTACAGCGCGTACGTCTTGAACGGCCTCTGGATATAAAAACGGCCGTGGAAAAGTCACATCACCGGGAGGAGGTAGTACATGACGATGAAGAAGGTCGAGATCGGGTCGGTGGTCATGTTCGTGTAGGCGATGCGCTGCATGGGGTGGAGCCGGCGGCCAGCGAGGAGCGGGCAAAAGCGGGAGACGAACATCTCCAATGAGCCCCCCGACCAGCGCAGGATCTGGTACGGCCGCTCCGTCAGGTTGATCGGCGCCGTGCCGCGGAACGCGCCGGGCTCCATCGCGCAGTACATGGACCGCCAGCCGGAAGCCGGTCACCACGTCCTCCGTCGCGGTGTCGTACACCCACCCGCCGGTGTTGCCCCACTCCGTGCCGTTCTCGTACGCGCTTGTCATCACGTCGGCCAGCTCCACCGTGACGAGCTCGTCGAGCGCTGCCGGCGCCGACGCGACGTACCGTTCTTGGTTCGTGGCCACCGGTATGGAATTGATGAATGCCGTCGATTTGCCCAACATGTTGGGCTTGTCCAAGACCTTGACGTAGTCGGGCTGCCACCGAGGTGGGTCGGCGCCGTAGAGCGCGACGCGGCGGAACATGCACTACCGGAATCGCCGAGTTTGCCGAGTGTCGAGAAGTTCGTCGAGCGTATTTTATCGAACACTCGGCAAAAACATTCTTTGCCGAGTGTGCCATAAAAAACACTCGGCAAAAAACTGACACTCGGCATATCGGTGGTTTGCCTAGTGTTACACTCGGCAAACAAAAAACACTCGGCAAAGAATCGGCTTTGCCGAGTGTTTTTCATAAAACACTTGGCAAAAAATTAAAAACCAATAAAATGCATGTGTACATTTGAATTTTCAAGAGCAAACTTTTGAATTTTGAGTTTATTTTTTTGGAGGGAGCTAGAAATATATATAAGTACCAAAATATGAATATTTCTTAAATTTATAGCCCACTTTTTATATACATGTAGTTCAAAATTGAATATTATCCGGTAAATAGCTAGAAATGCAATTAACGTCTTAAAAGTAGCAAATGGTTCCAGAAAAATGCCAAAATTTGGCGTTAGCAATGTAATGTAATATGTTCCATGTGGAAAAAGTTACGGATGTTTTAGATAAAAAACAATTGAAGGTACTACACACAAGGTACCTTAACTTGGTATTTCAGAAAGTAGAAAATACAAAAATTTTCTACCTTGAAACTTTTTCTACACTCAACATATTTTGAACTACATTACATCTTCCATGTTAAAATTTGGCATTTTTCAGGGTTCATTTGCTATTTTTAAGTCATTAAGTGCATTTCTAGGCATTTAATTGATATAATTCAAATTTGAACTACAAGTACATGAAAAATTGCACACAAATTGGTTGAAAAATCATATTTGTGTTCTTTAGTATATATTTAGGCCTTATCCAAAAAATGAAAAGAAATTACAAACATCTGGGTGGCAAGACTCGACCACCAACATGGAGCTTATTGGTTTTTAAATTCTAAAAAATGCAAACGAAGTCTGAAAAACATGAAACTTGGCATGGTATCATTATATGAAATCAAAAACCTGTGGTAAAAATTTAACAAGGTTTCACAAAAGTTGTCATGTGCGCTGCTTAGAAACCGAACCATCTTCGAGGAAGACTTGTGGTTTCGAGAGGGAATGTGTTAGGTTTGAAGGTGAAGTGATAATTCCTTCATCGTTTGACCTTGAAACTTTTTCTACACTCAATATACACCATTAAATCTTCCATGTTAAAATTTGGCATTTTTCAGGGTTCGTTTGCTATTTTTAAGTCATTAAATGCATTTCTAGGCATTTAATGGGTATAATTCAAATTTGAACTACAAGTACATGAAAAATTGCACAAAAATTGGTTAAAAAATCATATTTGTGTTTTTTAGTATATGTTTAGGCCTTATCCAAAAAATGAAAAGAAATTACAAACATCTCGGCGGCAAGACTCGACCACCAACATGGAGCTTATTGGTTTTTAAATTCTAAAAAATGCAAACGAAGTCTGAAAAACATGAGACTTGGCATGGTGTCATGATATGATACGTAGAGGCTGTGGTAAAAATTTGAGAAGGTTTCGCAAAGAAAACAAAACAAAGAAAGAAATAAGAAAAAGAAAAAAAATATGTTTGTCGAGTGTCCTAAAATTTATACTCGGCAAAGTTGTCTGTTTGCCGAGTGTCTCTTTTATGACACTCGGCAAACACGGAGACACGTGGTGAACAGACCCGTTGGCGTTTAGCAAGGTTTGCCGAGTGTCCGATTTTTGACACTCGGCAAACGTAATCATGGCCATGTTTATTTTTTTTGAAACTATATACTCCAGCGAGTAATATTTGTTTAGAACGAGTTTGAAACTATATAATCATGGCCATGTGGCTTTTCAATTCAGACGTACACACAATCGCGCATCACGGTAGTTGATGAGTTGATTTACGCACGTACTGGCCGGCGTGTTTCAAGCGGCAATCACTCGATCGGTAATGCATGCGTCTCTGTCATCACAAATGATCGATCATGCTACTGTTACTGTGGTGACTTAAAACTGTTGGTCGTTTTCGAGAGCGCTGAGGACGACTTGATTGTAGCTTAGCCTATGATTAATTAATTAAGTTGATGCTAACAGGCCATGCAACGTGGAAGAAGTTAACCGTGACATGCATGCGTGTGATGGTGGCGTAGGCAGTATTATTTTCCTGTGACCATCCGTTGGCGTTTAGCAAGGTTTGCCGAGTGTCCGATTTTTGACACTCGGCAAACGCGCGGCAGTATTATTTTCCTGTGACCATCCGTTGGCATTTAGCAAGGTTTGCCGAGTGTCCGATTTTTGACACTCGGCAAACGCGCGTTTGCCGAGTGTCCGATTTTTGACACTCGGCAAACGGCTTCGTCTGTTTAGTCCCACATCGCCCAGCGACCGCGCGGTTGGGTGGTTTATATACCCGGCCGCGCGGTGCGGGTTGAGTTCCTCTGATACCTCCGGTCGCTTATACACGGCGCCACGTCATGCATGTGATACCGACCCGTACGTGGGTCCCCCGTGGACATTCTAGTGGACCCGGCCAGCGTGTACGTGTGTGGTGGTGACACGTGTGTAGTGGACCCCGCGGGAGACACGTGGCAACAGGGGTGCCCCGCCGGCGGCCAAATTTTTGGCACCTGATCACCTTGTTTGCCGAGTGTCGACACTAGGCAAACCCGAGGCTTTGCCGAGTGTCGACACTCGGCAAAACTTACTAACAGGCGTTATCTCCGTTTAGTCAATTTTTTGTGCCGAGTGCTCAGTCTGATCGTCGGCAAACTATTTGCCGAGTGCCCGAGGGAATACACTCGGCAAACTTTACTTTGCCGGCAGCCTGTACGCCGTGTGCTCTTTGCCGAGTATTGCACTCGGTAAACCATTTGCCGAGGGTTTTTCCTCCTTCACCGTGTGTCTTTTGCACACGGCAAATTGCGAGATTCCGGTAGTGATGCAGCCGCCCCTGGATGCCGTTGAGGCCAAGCAGGGTGGCGTCGAAGAACATACGGTTGTGGTTGCAGTACCGGTCCGCCGGGTCAACATCGTCGAAGCGCTGCGGGAACTGCAGGTGTTGTCGCCGTCGCGCCGGTCCAGCATGAAGCACATGGCGACGCGGAAGACCTGCGAGTTGTTGATGAGAGACGCGCAGCTGCACGTTCATGGCGGCCGCCTTCTTCTGGTGGTCGTAGCCGGGCCTCTCCTCGCGGGAGGTGTAGACCAGCATCGGAAGGCGCACGTCGACGGCGCTGAAATCTAGAGGGTTGTCCGAGCTTGCTGACACGCCGAACTGAGGCCCATTGCTCGGTTTGTTCAACATAACCTATTGAACAATCATGTTAATTAGCAAAAGATAAATCAGTGATACATTAGTATTGGAGGAATAAATTCCTACATGTAGATTGTCACTATGGCTCTAATCACAGTAGTCTGTGTACTAAATTACGAATCAAATTAACCTGCTTTGCACTAGAATTGTAAGATCTAGAAACATGCCATGTGAGCAAATTAAGCTTGCTATTTATGATCATTTTTTATGTTTTTCTTACAATAAATTATGATGTTTGTATATGAATTAATATGTTGACCTAGGCAAATCAGCTCAACTTATGAAGCTAAAAATACATTTCCTATATGCCACTCTCAACGACCAAGACAAGGGAAAACAATTTATTTGTACCTCAACATTTCCAGTGTGATTTCCTTTGCTATGGTTCTTACACGACTCGATCCATGTGCCTGGCCACTGCGTCCCATCTGACATCCAAGTTACCGTTCTTCCTTTGGTACTTCTGCTATTGTTGTACATTTCTGATCGCTGCGGAATGACAGTAAAAAGCTCGTCTAAGCGTGCCTTGAACTCATCATACTCCGTACCCATGCGCCTATACTCATTGAGGAACTCCTTAGACGCCTATACTCCGTATATTTCTATATGGACGCATCTTCATGCCGAAGTAGCTCTGTTGGAGCCTTGGCTCAACGCAATGTTTCCGGCAAAACGAAACCCACAACTCAGCAAACTTTTGCTCTCAAGCAACCGGAACGTCGATCCACTGTCGTCCGAGAGGTAGGTAGCATACTTCTCAACCAGGTAGTCTGTGACAAGGATGGACACATGATAGTGTTCATGGTGTAGAGCATATATAGGCTCGTCCACCGCATCGACGCTGTTGATAAACACGTCAAGGACTGGGAGATTGGAGCTACCGTCACGCATGTCGAACTGTTGTCTCAGGAGGGAAAGGTTGGGAATGAATTTTCTAGGGTTGAGTTTGGAGCCTTGCTTTAGTAGCCAGGTGAAGCCAAACCAGAAATCCCCGACGACCGAGATCCACCTCATCCATATCGAGTCGGAGTCCTGGTGCTTCATGCGCCAAATGAAAAACACAACAACCCACTAGTATAGAATCGTTTATACGAGGCACTTTATCCGAGGCGGTTAAATAGAAGCGCCACGAATAAGAAACGTCGGAAGCGGTTAGTACGAAAAAACCGCCTCGGATAACGAGTCCGGGAACAACCGCCACGGATAACGACCACATCCGAGGCGGTTACTTATTTATGACCGCCTCCAATGTTATCTGAGGCGGTTATTTATTTATGACCGCCTCGGATGTGGTTGTTATCTGTGGCGGTTATATATTGTCAACCGCCTCGGATATGTTAGTACATATCCGAGACGGTTTCTGATATATAACCGCCTCCATATATGTAATATCCGAGGCGGTTATATGGATTTAACCGCCTCCAATATGATTCACAGTATTAATTGTGCTGCGCGAGCAGACAGACGACCAGTAGGTAGATATGTCTTGAATGTGGCGATCTGCTGGCGATTTTTTGAGCTGTTTTCTGGCGATTCTTCGGTGGAGAAGTTACATTTGGAAGAGTATAGTTGGAGATAATACTTCTTTGTTGCTTACCAAAGGCTAGTGCATAGTTTTTGATTCAATTCATCCAATAATTTGGTGATTTTGCTTTGTTTATTGGACATTGAGAATATACAATTATATGATCATAATTAGATCGATAGAGATGTTTGAATTATCGTATGGTTCAATGCATTGCAAGATGTGTTAAGGTATTGAAATGTTTAAGAAATTTTGTGGGTAAAAAGAAAAATAATTAATGATGGATTTATTTTTGTGGCTTATTTAATTTTCATATGCAAGAAGTGCTAATTTGGTTAGTTATACATTAGTAATTGAAGAGAGTCGACACATATAGCTTAGTTATATTAGTCAATTAGTACGGTTAGTTATTTATATTAGTTAGTTAAGCGGGTTAGTAATTATTTTGATAATTCAGTTAGGTTAGTAATTGAAGTAATGATAAACTAATGTCACGAAGTCGATGCACTTTATATTTTGAACTAAAATTTCAACTTTCCACATGCACGGCTTAGATGGATCGATCGTGGATGTACGGAGCTCGCAACACAGAGGCGTATAGAGATGGAGTGAGAGCATTTATGGCAGCTGCTAAGGCGGACATATTGAAAGAGGGCAGAGCTGACACGTATTGTCCATGCGTAGACTGTGGTAACGTAAGGACTTTCGAGCTCCATCATATTGAGTACCACATCTTCAAGAGAGGTTTTATGGAAGGGTATTCAACTTGGACCAAGCACGGTGAAGATGAAGCCGTAGTATCAGATAATGATATCTGTGCCGATGAAGAAGCAACCGATATGCCATTTGATATCGGTTGTGATTCACACCATGAGAGGTCCGATGATCCCGACTCAATGCCTGAGCTGGAACAGATGCTGCGTGATTTCGAAGGGCACGAAACCGAGGGAGAGTACGAACAATTCCTAGGCTTGATGGGGGCCTCGGAGAAACCGCTATTCGCAGGATGCAAGGCTAAGTTCATTTTGTTATATGCCGTGCTTGAACTATTGAAGCTGAAGGCGAGCAACAGCTGGTCCGACAAGAGTTTCAACGAGTTGTTGGGCCTCCTAGGTGACATGCTTCCAGAGGGGAATGAGTTACCCATAGATACATACAGAGCGAAGAAGGTGCTTTGTCCGTTGGGACTGGAAGTTGAAAAGATACATGCATGTCGGAACGACTGTATCCTATACCGGAAAGAGTTTGCGAAGCTACATTCATGCCCTGTGTGCAAGACTTCTCGGTACAAGGGTAAGATTGGAGTAGAAGGAGCTGACGAATTCGTCGAGGCGACGAAGGGGACTCCTGCGAAGGTTGCTTGGTACCTGCCTGTAATCCCGCGCCTGAAGCGTTTGTTTGCAAACCCGAAGGAAGTAAAACTGTTTCGCTGGCATGAGGAGGAGCGGAATACGTCCGATAGAAAGCTCAGACACCCTGCCGATGCTATCCAGTGGAGAAACATCGATAGGAAGTATCCCCGATTCGCTGCGAAAAGTAGGAACGTAAGGTTTGCGCTGAGTACGGATGGAATGAATCCATTTGGCAACATGAGCAGCCGACATAGCACCTGGCCCGTACTTCTCAGTATGTACAACCTACCTCCCTGGCTTTGTATGAAACGAAAGTATATTATGATGTCCGTACTTATCGAAGGGCCTAAGCAACCTGGTAACGACATCGACGTGTATTTCCAACCGTTGATGGATGATCTAGAAACACTATGGAACACAGGAGTGCAGGTATGGGATGCGGACAAAAGAGAATACTTCACTCTGCGGGCCATGCTGTTCTGCACAATCCAAGACTTTCCCACTCTTGGCAACACCTCCGGTCCGACGGTGAAAGGACACAAAGGTTGTGTCATATGGATGGAGAATACCGTGAGCCTAAGTCTCAAGAATTACGGGAAAGTCGTGTACATGGGTCACCGGCAGTTCCTGCCTGTAAGGCACCGTTACCGGAGGTGGAAGTCACAGTTCAATGGGAGAACGGAGAACGGTGTGAAACCAAGGCCAATAAGCGGTGTAGAGGTTTTCGAGAAGGTTAATGATGTCGACGTCGTGCTGGGAAAGGGTCGGAAAAAAAAGGCCGCAGATGAGTCCGCGTACTGGAAGAAGCGATCGGTGTTCTGGGACCTACCTTATTGGAATGATCTAGATGTCCGGCACTGTATCGATGTGATGCACATAGAGAAGAATGTCTGTGACAGCGTGCTGGGTCTACTGCTAAACATGAAGGACAAGACGAAGGATGGCGTTAAGGCCCGACTTGACATGGTTGACATGGGAATCAGGCCAGAGCTGGCGCCTGTACTACTGCCTAACGGAAAGACATACATCCCCCCTGCCTGTTACACTTTATCCAAGGCCGAGAGAAACGAGTTTTGCAACTTCTTGCATGGCGTGAATGTTCCGTCGGGCTACTCCGCCAACATCAAGAGGCTCGTCTCGATGCAGGACTTGAAACTAATCGGCATGAAGTCTCATGACTGCCATGTCATGATGACACAGATGCTCCCAATTGCAATCAGGAATATTCTGCCGCCTAACGTCCGAGAATCAATCACCAACCTCTGCTTCTTCTTCAGCAAGATCTCACAGAAGATGATGGACGTGTTCGAACTAGATGATCTGGAGTTAGCGGCGGCGGAGACTATTTGTCAGCTAGAGATGTATTTCCCCCCCTCTTTCTTCGATATAATGGTGCATCTCATCGTCCACATCGTCCACGAAATCAAGATGTGCGGGCCCGTCTTCCTTCGGAGCATGTACCCGTTCGAAAGATTCATGGGAATCTTGAAGCACTACGTGCGAAACAGGTATCGACCGAAGGGAAGCATTGTCGAAGGTTACGCTGCGGAGGAGGTGGTCGAGTTCTGTGTTGACTACATGGAGTCGAACCAACCAATTGGCATTCCACGCTCTCGGCACGAAGGCAGGCTTGATGGTGTTGGGACCATCGGAAAGAAATCAATAACGGCCGATCAACCTGGTCACGTTCTCGCCCATTTCACAGTGCTGCAACACACGACCGCCATTGCCCCGTACATGGACGAGCACAGGGCAAAGTTAAGGCGGGAGCATCCAGATAGAACCGATGCGTGGAGGACGAGAGAGCATAACAAAGAATTCAACAAGTGGTTCAAGGAGCGTCTTCGTTTAGGTGCCTCTAGCGACATTCTAACCTGGTACGCGAAGGGCCCAACCTTCGAAGTCGTCACTTGGCAAGGATATGACATTAACGGATATACATTCTATACTAAAGATCAAGATAACAAAAGCACATTTCAAAATAGTGGGGTCCGTATAGAGGCTTCTGATATGAGTGGTAAACGGAGCTGGTACTACGGGTTCATCGAGGATATTTGGGAGTTGGACTATGTGTACTTCAAATTCCCATTATTCCGTTGTCGTTGGGTCAATCTGCAATCTACGAAGGTCGATAAGTACGGCTTCACAACAGTAGACCTCCAACGTGTTGGATTCAAAGATGACCCCTTCATTCTAGCCAATCAAGCTCACCAAGTGTTTTATGTGACCGACCCGGTGAAGAAAAATCTTCATATTGCCCTACAGAGTAAAAGGAAGATTGTGGGAGTTCAGGGAGTGGTGGATGAGGACGAATACAAGGTCTTTGAAGATGCACCTCCGATGCAACATAGCATTAGAGACCCGATTACCGATGAACCAAACGAAGTGGTGTACGCACGTCACGATCATCAAGAAGGACTAGAGTTCGAAGAGGGAATGCCTCGCAAGAAGAAAAGGACGAGGAAGCGAAGATAATTTGAGAAGTGCTGATTTTGTTGGTTGAAACATGCAAAGATTGTAGAATGGTGATATATATATGTGGGATGTTCATGGTAAAGGTTGTAGAGTTGTGTAAACCTTTGAAGCAATGCAATCCTTTGAGATGTTCATGACATTTTTTGAGGAAGTGTTGATTTTGTTGGTTTGAACATGCAAGAAACATGTATGTGCAAATGGTGATGTATTTACGTTGTTGATATCTGTGTGCTGTCAATGTATATGTGATGTTATATTGGTGTTGTATTTGTGATGTTATATCTGTTTGCTGTCAATTCTGAAACTGTGAACTGAATTGTGCAGAAAGTTTAGCAAACCTATCCGAGGCAATTAGAATTTACCAACCGCCTCCTTTATCTATATCCGAGGCGATTATATCTAAAAAACCGCCTCCGATATGTATATCCGAGGCGGTCAGATAAAAGGAATCGCCTCCGATATATATATATCCGAGGCGGTCAGATGAAAGTAACCGCCTCCGATATATATACGTATCCGAGGCGGTCAGATCGACGTAACCGCCTCCGATATGTATATATCCGAGGCGGTCAGATCCACGTAACCGCCTCCTTTATTCGTAATTGGAGGCGGTCAGATCGGTTTAACTGCCTCCAATATGTCCCGTATAAAAAACTCAAACTGCGTTCACCCGCGCGCACTAACTCCAAGCATTCACCAGCGCCCTCGCCTCCGACCCTAGCGTCGCCGCCCCCGTCCAGCGCTGCCTCCTCCGAGCACCGCCGTCCTCGAGCACCGCCGCCTCCGACCCCGAGCAACGCGGCCGCCTTCCTGGAGCACCGCGGGCTCCTCCCCCGAGCGGCGGCTTCCCCGGCCCGAGCGGCGGCTTCCCCCGAGCTCCTCCCCGACCACCACCGCCGGCCTCTCCTCCTCCTAGAACTGCAAGGTAGGATTTCTTTGTCCAAGCAATAGGTAGAAGTCACATTTTACTAGTTTACAAATGCATAGGCATTATTCCTTTTGGAGGTGTATCCCTGAAATTTGCTAGTTTACAAATGCATAGGCAATATTTCTTTTGGAGGTGTATCCCTGAAATTTGCTAGTTTACAAATGCATAGGTAGAAGTCATATTTTATTACTTTTACATATATATTGTCTTCGGACTAATGGTCAAAGGCTCAAAGTTGCATACGGGAGAATTTAAAAGTCAAAACTATGAAGACATTGTAACATGAGGATGCAAAGTTTAGAGAAACTAAATTTTTGGTTTTAAATTGGTAGACATTGGAATTTTCCTACTTTACTTGGACACTATCTCATCTCACAACCAACTACATCAAGGTCATATGACTCTGGTCGTCAAGATCTAAATTGAGTAGCTGCTTGAGTGACTGTCACTCAATCTGCAACTCAATTTAGACCTTGACGACCAGGTTACCTTTGCTTAAGGTGGTACACGTTGAATCCCCGTACTCTTCCAAGTAATTAGTTAGTAGAATCTAGAGATTAGGTAAAACTTCTGATAGAACATATCTATGATAATTGAAGTGTTTCCTCCATGTATATGTTGTCAACTGCAAATTGGGTATGTTTTCATCCTTATTAGAATGGAGACGAACTCCCGGTCGTCCTCCCCTACGGTATCGCCATCGGGGTCGCCAAGACCGTCGACATCGTCAGGAAAGGCTTCTCGCAAACCAAGAAAGCCATCGGGTCAGCTGAAGGGCAGATGGGTAGTTCAAAGCTTGGATCTGGTGACCGGAGTTCCTGAGTCGGAAGAAACCCGGAAGAAGTGGAGGACGTTATGCGGGGTGGTCGCCCGTTCTAGGGTTAGGATCACCCTCGCCGATTGGGGTGAGCTAACACGGGAGGAGCGGAGATCCCTGTTTGAGGAAGTGAAGGGTTCCTTCATGTACCCGGAAGAGGTCGAAGCCGAATTTTACCGAGCTACCATATTGACGGCTGGGAAGTGTTGGAGGAATTTCAAGCACAGACTGGTGAGAGACTATCTGAAGCAAGAGAAGTCACCTTGCTAGGCATACCCGGATGTCTCCGAAGAAGATTGGGCGGAGTTCTGCGCCCTGAAGTCGTCCAAAGAGTTCCAGGCAGATAGCTAGAAGGGGCAAGAACTAGCCAGGAGGAACAAGCACCCGTATTTTCTCGGCACCTTAGGGTACGTCGGTGCTAAGAAGAAGTGGGCGAAGGAGGACGAGGAAGCGGAGAAGCACGGTCAGCAGCCGGTGTTCTCGGATTTCAGCGACAGCCGAATCCGGGACTGGTGCAGGGCGAGGACGAAGGTGGATCCTCGTGGTCAACGCGTCTAGAGAAACCCTGGAGACGAGGAGGTCTATCAGAGGATGGTGGGGCTTAATGAGCAGGCATCTCAAGGCTCGTTTGTGCCAAGTCGAGAGAAAGACATACTCTCCGAGGCCATCGGCACCAGAGAGCCGTATGGACGCACCAGGGGTTTCGATAATCTCGCAACATGGAGTAAAGCCTTCACCGGGGACACGCAGGAGGCACGTCGGCAGAGGAAGCGAGCAAGAGCCGAGCAGATGAAAGCGGAGATACAGTCGTCCCTTGAGGCGCAGTTTGAGGAGAGAATGAGGGCGATGGAGGAGAGGCTTTCAGCACAGTACCTGCAGGACAGGGTGCCAGTCGCAATTAGCCCGGGTGCCCGCCGCAGTAGCTGCGCCTCGGGTGCCGAGGATTGTTCTCCCGTCGACCAGATTGGGGGTCCGACGCGGTGCAAGATGCAGATACAGTTCGCTATGACAAACTTCTCGATGGACGCCGCGTACAGTCAGGTCTGGCCATCTGCTCCTGGAACGGTGATACACGGTGTCCCGTTAACGCCAGGCTTCGCACGAGTGCAGGTCGAGTCAATCAACCAGACCTTCGCTAACTGTTCCTTGCCGAACGCGCGAGAATCTGATGAGATGCAGTTGCTAAGCGACGCGGTCGAGTCATTCGTCCAGTGGCCGAAGAAGGACATAGTCCTGGAATCAGCACCGAGCGCACCGTCCGTTCCTCCATGCTCGCCGGATCAAGGGATGCTCAGCTTTTCACCGATGGTTGCTCGATCTCCGCCGGAGGTTTCGAGGCAGCTCGTCCTTCCTCAGCCACTGCAGAGCCTGCCACATGTCGAGCTTCCACGTTGTTTGCTACCCCCTCAACTCTTGGCACTACCACCAGTGGAGAGCTCACGGCCAAGCCGTGTTCCAACGAAGAGTCAAGGGGCCACATCCAAGCTGAAAGTATACAGAGCCAAGAAGTCTGCTTCAAAACAGGCGGCTGATGTGGAGTATCCTTTAGCGGAGGTAGCTCACCAGCACGTGGCGGGACAACCTATGGTTGACGCTGACGTGTACCTGGGCGTAGCCTGCCGGATGCTTCATGACCATTATCTCGATATGTCGAACAGGCCGTTCCCAGATACAAGAGTCGGCGTCGTAATCTACTTCAAGGAGGAACATTTCAAGCATCGCCAAGGGAATATGTTTCCCGTGGATTTCTCGGACATCTTCAACATGATGCACTTCCGTGAGCTGGACGCCAGCCTCATGAGATGCTTCACGCTGTAAGTCCTTACAACACAGCACCTATTTGTTTTATCACCGCTAAATGTCTGCAATGTAAGTCGTTCTTCTCCTGTACTCAGATACATGATTGATCTTAGCGAAAGAAGAAAGCTTAAGAACTCTGTGGGGTTCGGCGACCCACATTTGATCTCGGCCCAATGTATCGCGTCAAATAAGAGCATGGTGCGGGATTACGTCGTGCATTTACTCCATGAGTACTCCGCACGAGATTACATCCAGGTTGCCTATAACATCGGGTAAGCTACATCCTTTGCAAATTCTCATGGTTCGACGGCTAAACGTGTAATAACTTCGTATCGTATAATCAGGGGCCATTGGATCCTCCTCGTGATCGTGCCGAAGTGGAATAAGGTATGGTACCTTGATTCCATGAGGTGTAGCATTGACGCGCGCAAGCAAGTGTACGTGGACATCATGCGTCTACTCGACGAGTGAGTACCAAAACTTTCTACTTCGTCCATGCCTATTCTTTCTTCTTCACAAAGGAAACGACAGTTCGATGCTAATTGTTTTGAATCACCTAGAGCATTTGACACGTACGTCAAACATGGAGGGAGGCACAAGGAGGTCAAGAAAGGAGTGGCCGTCGAGTTACGTCATGACTCAAAGTTTAAGGTATTCCGTAATGTCCTTGACTCCTCGAACTAATGCCATCATACTTCTGCCCTCTATACCTAATCGATATTCCTTTTGTAGTGCCGGCAGCAGCCCGAAGGGACCGACGCCTGTGGGTATTACGTGTGTTTCCACATGCTAGCCCTTTGCAGCAACCCAAAGTACGGAGATCTAGCGGTACAAAACCATCGCCACTAACTAATGTCTAATGTTTAATCATGCTATTCGCCCTGAGTGTAAGCCTCATGTTTTCAGGGAGCGGCGCAAACCATGACAATCAAACAGTTGGAAGATATCCAGATTCGGTCGCACATCGCTAGCTTCCTAAACAACAAGGTCATTAGTCCCCAAGGACGCTTCGGTTCCTCGGAGGCATGCTAGGAACTTAGGATTGCGACTAGTTAGATCATTACTTAGGTTTCTAGTTAGGTCATTACGTACTTCATTAGTTGCAAAGTTCCAAAGTTTGTAGTTACCTATCCAACTTGTGGTTTAAAATGACAAGTGCACTTGATGTTTCTAAATGTCTTGTTCATTTTTCTTCTCACTGCAAACGTGTAAGTGGGTTTGACATAACTATAACTTTTTCTTGTGAATATCACTCTTTTACATATGAGACTTCTTTATCAACAGATATCGTGCATGGAGTCATCGGCGAGTGATTCTATTCATGTGAAGAACTTAAGTGAACAAGTTTTTTGAATTTGATCAATATCTCCGCTGTTAATTGAGTACAGATCTCAAGTGAACAAGTTTTGTAATAATGTATGCGTATGTATGGGAATGTTTGTAGTTTATGTCTTGTGGTTGATGCGAAATGATTGAAGTGTGCTATATAAATCTGTTGTGCGTGCTGTGATTTGGATATATGTTGTATATGAACTGTTTGCTTTTTCAGGGAGTATAGTAAAGTAGACAAAATAATGCCTGTCCAAAAACATATCCGAGGCGGTTGGAAATAAAGAATCGCCTCGAATGTTCTATCTCAACCGCCTCAGATAAGAACTTATCGGAGGCGGTTACACTTCACCAATCGCCTCGGATAAGGAGATATCGGAGGCGGTTATTTTATCTTCACCGCCTCCAATAAGACATTATCCGAGGCGGTCGGTGGAACTTAACTGCCTCTGATAAGTCCATATCCGAGACGGTTGGTAAATTTTAATCGCCTCCGATAAGGCCTTATCCGAGGCGGTTCAGCCTAGACAACCGTCTCGGATAAGCTCATATCCGAGGCGCTTGCGTGACCGCCTCCGATGTATGCCCCCATATCCGCAACCACTCCGTGGAGGCGCTTGCGATAAACCGCCTCGGATGTGCTATTTTAACCACCTCGGATATGGATTTCTGTACTAGTGACCGTAATAAGTCTGACCAGGATCAACAACCTGTTACACATGAATAAAGAAGAAGTTGAGAATATGAACTCATGGAAATAATTTTAGGGTCAATAATAGTGAATGACAGTTAAGAATCTAACCATAGATTATGCTTATATTTTTTTCCCCGAGATAGCTAACCACGCTTATCACGTGGTATATATGCTTATTTTTGCAAATAGGTTAATATTTACGAAACTATATAATTCTTATGATCCGTTCAAATCTAATGGGAACCGATCTTACCATTCTCTATCAATACAAGCGCATTTGAGGTGCACGGCCTGCACTATAATAAACTTACATACAAAGGCATATATAATAAATAGTTAGACCACTGTTACTTTGTCATCCCCACGCGGGTTGACAGCGGGACTAGGGGCACCACCAACCCTCATTTACGTCCCGCAACAGAGGCCGTGACGTGGGGGTGCAGCTTCCTTTGACGCTGTGCGGCAATGGATTAAGTACTACTTTCTCCATTTATAAATATAAGACGTGCACGAAATTTAAGGTTTAACTTTGATTAATAATTAAACTAATAATTTTTTAGTTATATGATATAAAAATGATACCATTGGATTTATATTCAAACATATTTTTAAATAGTATCACTTTTGTATTATATAGTTCAATACTACTGGTTTAATCGTTGGTCAAAATTGAACCTTAAATTCCGTGCACACCTTATATTAGTGGACGGAGGGAGTAGTTTTCTTTATGTTTTTTGATAATATACTCGCTTGCTATTTTGCAATGGAGCACTCGTTTTTGCGTACTTTGATTCCGTCGTATCGGTCTCGCACGCCTCTAAATATGCAGCCCACTACAGTGAATAAATAATCATATTACCGCTTTTGGATTAATATATAAGACAAGAGCGCACACTAACACTATTCTCTAGTTTCACCACGTTACACGTACAAGCGATCCAATTTTGCGAAACAATTTAGCAGCATGTGTCCACGCGGCAAATTAAGTGTCCAAGGGCTTGTTTGGTTGGACTGTGGCTGTTAACAAAGCTACTGTTGGCTAGCTGCCTGGAAAAGTTGTTGTGGCTGTGGGAAAGTGAACATATGACTTTTGGTTAATCCAAACCATCTATAACATTTTATAAAATGAGTACTGAAGCTTCAACACATTGCAAAAAGCTAGCAGAAGGCAGCTTTTCCAAACAATTGAATTTGCACTGCAAGGCCCGCAGCTACCGTTAGCAAAAGCTGCTGAAAAGCTGACCGTTTAGTTGGGCTGCAGCCTTTTCCAGTGAAAAGCTGCTGAAAAGCCCAACCAATCATCCCCCCCTGGCCCAATGTCCTTTGGAAGAAAAAATGCCTGCGAGCACGAAAACAGAAAAACAAAGAGGGAAAAGTTGGTACTGAGCCAGTGACGCACCTGTAGAGATTAATGAGGACGCCCTTGACCTTGAATGTGTGGTACAACAGTTTCCGGCCATCCTCGCCACCGCACTCCTACCATGCTAGCATCTCCTCCTCGTCGGTAGGCACCAGCACTTTTCCTTGATGCCGGCGACTTGGCTCGCGCCGCCGTCGTTCGCCACCGCGGGGAAAAGGTCTGGCAAGTCAATGGCCGGATGATTTCTATGTGCAGTCATGAAGATATATTTGTTGTGATATGTTTAAGTATAATTATCAAGATCTATCCATTGTGACCTATTTAGATACATTTATGATAATATATCAGCTATGATATGTCTAGTCCAGTTATGAAGATCTAATGATCGTGATTTGTTTACATACAATTATGATGATCTATTGACTATGATTTGTTTAATATGATGATTTATCGGATACAATCTATTTAGGTACAAGTATAAAGATCTACCGGTTGTAATCCGCTAATAATAAGAGGGTCACTAGATTAATAGCCAGTTATTTTGCTTTCTCTTAAAATTTCTAGTCTATCTTGTTTTCTGTTGTATTATATTTTTAGTATATGATATATAGATATTCATCGTCGGGCAAGAGCACGGCACTAAGTTTGTTAGAATACCTAAACTCATTAATAGTAATAAGTTCCAATAGATTAATGCAAATTATGGATGATGGAGTCAATGCAATTTTTTCTATAAAATATAGTACAAATGAATTCTTAGGAAAAAATCATATGAATTAAATCCTATAGATTAAACAACCCACGTGGGAATTCCTATGGATTTAAATCCCCCAAACCTCATTTGAAATTCTTTGAATCAAAAGAGGCCCGTAATTTGTTCCATCAGGTCAGGCCTAGCAACGGTGCTAATTAACGGGCTTTCGGAAAGAAAAAAAAATCACCCAAGCTTTCAGCCCAGGCAAGTCACCTTCCGTTTGAACGACACAATAAACAATGGAAGACTAGTAGCAGAGTTTTATTTAATATTTCAATATAAAACCATTTCTACAATAGTGTTCTACAGCTTGTACAAAATATGCCAGTCGTAACTTCCGTCACAATGGCAAGTACAGACGACATAAGCCAACCAAGAACCCAACGCAAAGGTCCTTCAATAAGGAAAACTTGCCTAGGTGTTACAGGGGTATTCCATTGAACGCCCATAGAGCACGTCCATAATTGAAGATTGTATAGTGATGGTGAATCAATGAAAGAGAGAAATATTACTCGTTGGTTTGGATCCCAGAGAAGTAACTCAAATTCTCGCATGTGCACCGTCAAGAGAATAGGAAAGTTACCTCTTAACTGTTTCTACAATCATCATGCTATTTAACACTGGTGTAATCAGCAAAGAAAGAAAGGAAGACAGAATACCGAACAGGAAAATAGATAACTCTTAGCTGGGCAGGCCCGTAAGTTGCAGTTAGTCTAACTCTTGCCATGTTGTTTCTTCTTTCTCTTATGTTTTGGTTTGACAGCATCTTTTAGAGACTCTGGCGATCTACTTTCCTTGGTCTCATCCGACTCTCCAGCAGTTACAGAATTTGATGCACTTTTCACCTCAGGATTAGATTCAGTTAACATTGGTTTGACATCCTCGTGCTTGTTGTCCTTTACTATAGCTGGTGGGTCTGCATATTGCAAAGAAAATTTCCAGAATTCAGAAGGATGGGTATGTATATCATATGAAAGACTTATTCTTGTCCCAGTTAAGAGAACAAACGTTTCCTAGAACATAAATCACTTTAAACAGTTCTGCTGGTGGTAAATAACTTAAAGAAATTATATCTACATGATCTGAATAGAGCAATGTAACATGCCTTAGTTTGGGACATTCAATCAGTAACAAGTACTACGTTCAACAGAAAAGGACCCAATTACAAGGACATTGGTGAACTGGTAGGAGGCAGGCTTGTACATATTGGAATTTGAAAAGAATCATGCAATGCTACTGCCTATTGGTTCACTGAGACATAGAGAAACCTGAATATTGGTTCACTCAGCCAAAGAATGTTTGAAAACAAGGAACACTGTGTTTGAGAAATTGCATAAAGGTGATAATTTCATGCCTATTGAGGACTAGAATAGCCAACTAAAGCATGATTCCAAACTAGGAATATTAGATGTTGGGAAATCTCATTATAGTTAGTAAGCATTCACACTATATGTTCAGGCACTAAGTACAATTTGAAAGGAAAAAATAATTATAACAGCCAAACACAATTAACGGTACCAGGCAATTGAGAGATTCTGAGGGAGCTTAATGAAACTCCTTTAGAGTATGGATCCCTACATTGCAAAAATCAGGGCAGTTGGCAAAACTTGCATTCAGCAAATAATTAATGCTAAGATCTAGGAAACAATTACAGCACTCCAGTAACTACCAATTTGATGGGCCACCAATGAATGTGGATGTATGTTTGTGTTTAACAGTTCGGTCCTCAGTCAAGGGTGAATTCCTTTTTATATTTGGATGATCGTCATCACCTTTGCTTATCTGCTGAACATCATTGGGTGTCTTCGTACTTTGGTTTTCCAATGCACCATGAGTGCTCTCCTTCATAATTACCTCAGGAACATTAATTTTTTTAGGCACTAAGGCTGGGGCACGCTTTACTTTCTGCAATGCCTTCTCAGTGGTGTACTCATCAACCTTATAGAAAAGCAATAAAACCAGTTGAAGCTTAGGATGAAATGCATATTCCTTCATAAAGAACATTAAAGCGAGCATATAAACTGCAATGCCATAGGAGAGATGCTGCTGACTCACCTTGGTCTTTATTTTGCTTGTTATATCAGCAGCTTTAACTGAAGCAATCCTTAAACACTGCATGATAACACTTGACATGACACCCTCTCCACCAGCTTTCTGAATGGCACAGACATCACCATTTGAGTTAATTGTAGCTGTCATCCTTCCTCCCATAACAGCTTCTTCCTTGTATGTTGGATCGAGAACCTACACAAAAATTTCAGCAAAAGAGTGCAGGATGATAAGAGCAAAACATGATGGCTGCTAATAATAGCCCCTCTTGTCTTTAGAAATATATTGGAACATACCATGATGTTACCCTCACCAAAATATGCGAATGTAACAGCTATGGGCAGATGATGAATTGTTAGAGGGAGTGGATCCCTAACCTGTAAAAAATACATAAAAGATAAAACATTGTTAACAATTGGGTTCTGTCTGTGATTGCATATTACAGGAAGCTTGTAAGTTATATAAATTAACTACTTCTTGTTATACTGACAAAACGAACTGAAGAATGTGATGCTCTGTAAGCCAGCTTGAACTTTTGAGGAATGTATGAGCAAGATAATGTACCATATAACAACTTATATACCTACCTCAGGGTCATGTACTGTAACTTGCTGACCATCTTCCCCTCCAACCGTGCATTCAGGCCTCCGGAATGTAGACAAAGCTGCTAGTGCAGCAATGTTGGCTGCATCGATGAGATTCCTGAGGGGATAAAAACATGGCATTTGGCACAGTTAGCACTCCAGCCAGAGGTTTGCACGCATTAATTACATCAGTTGGCACTGTATATCCCATACCCTCCATTGTCCAAAATGTGAAGGTCAACACGCACAGACCAGACATGCTTCCCAGCAACAACACACAGGGACTCCATGTCCACGGCTCGGCTTTCCCTGAGAAACACCGAAAATCTTCATCAAACTCCACACTTAAAATCCTTCGACGGAAAGACCAGACAGCAATTAGGATACCTTAGGCCGCGATCGATGACACGGCCCAGCTCAATCGCTGCTTCCCCAGGTCGCCCAGCCTCGAAGGCGGGATCAGCCATGGGCGAGAACTCTGTGAATATGGCCAGCGTCCCCTCGTTAGGCCTGTCCCTGTACGGCTGCACCAATTGAGCACTCACGTAACCCATGACACGCGTTTCGCCGAGCTCCACCTCCGCCGAGCCATCCTCCCTGCAGATTCCAACAGCAACTTCATCAAACGCCCAAAACCACACATCGAAGCGAAGTCAAATCAGTTCGCCGCCACGGTAGCAGAAGCTCGAACAGTGCGCGAGGAGAGGAGGCGGATGGGGATGGGGTTGAGCCAACAAGGTACCTGCCGAATACGATTTTGAGGCAGCGGAAGTCGAAGGGCCGGCGGCCGTCGACGCGGAGATCGGACTGGAGGGCCTGCTCGATGAACTCCCGCTCGTTCACCGTCGGACGCCACCGCTGATCCATCATCATCGCGTTGCTCGCCGGCGGCGGGAGCTAGGGTTTTAGGCGCGGCCGCGGCGGGGCGTGAGAGCTTGTGTTGCAGCGACGTGGTCTCACGCCCAGGTGGGTTTGAGCGGCTTGGCTAACTTAGCTGGGCTTTGATGGGCTGGGTCGCGGGATAGTTTTTTTTCTTTTTTATGTGAAAGGGTCGCGGGTTAGTTGGGCCAATTCGCCCGCGCATAGGGGCCGGCCCGGCCCAACAATTGTCATCAGCGTGGCATTAACCACTGGTCCAAGAAAAGCGAGCCGTGTGAAAATAAAAAAGAACTAAAATAAAATAAAGGAACACAAAAAATAGAAAATAAATAAAAACAAAAAGTTTAGTTGCCCTGTGAAAATGGCACACTAAATCTGAGACTTTACTTTATGTGTGATGTGATGCTTTCATCTCATTTGGTTGAAATCTGGAACGTGCAAAGTGATTTGGCCTTGTGGCTTATGTAAAGTTGGTTTTATGCTTGTCTTAGTGTATTACTTGTATGTGATTGTTCCTTGTACGAACGTGATATCAATTTTGCAAACATATGTATGGCATACACATTCTCTCCGATTACTAATTGTGTCTATATGATCCTGGAGAGGTGAATGTGTATGCAAATTCTTGGAATATTGTTTGTAAGCGTGTAAGGTATATCACTGAGGACTCAAGCGACGTACCCATCGGCTTATCGGTCAGGTGCAGCGAGGGGATCTCCTTACTCAAATCCACCCGACCGTTTCTCGTTGCATCGTGTGTCAAAGGAGTAAGAGGTCCCAGCGTGTCCTAGGGAAGGTTGGAGTATCACTCTACACCATCTGATTGTGTTTCTTCACACCGGGTGTTGACATGATGGGTTGATCTCTTGACCTGTCCTGAGGTGATTGAGGGGTCTTGACAATGGGCCGGCCAAGGTGAAAGGGAGCGGCGGCTCCTTATCTCCCACAATGGACAGGAGATAGAAAATCTACATCAAATCTGGAGGAGGCAACATATGGCGGCCGCGCGAGTGCTAGCATCCCCTCGCCCAAGTGGGCTAGCAGGCCAAGCGCCCCCACGCGAATCAGCGGAACCAGGCCGATGCGCAATTTCCTCACACTATCGAAACCATAGGTGCTCCGCCGTTGTGTATAGAAAGGCCCATTTCACGTGTTGCATACATGTAAGTCTTCAGGAGTTTAGAACTTGAAATTTTTATAGTTTTCAATCTGAATGTCCAAATGAAGATTCGTCTGTACCATCATGTTCATTACAATGAAATCTTCAAAACAAAATTCTACTTTTACGTGAAACAAATTAACAAAAGAGAAACAAACCAAAATGCTAACAGAATATTTGTGTAATATTAGTTAACAAAAATAAGATACTACTAGAACAAAGAGTAGATACACAATTTCATTCCTCGACTATCACCCATAGCTCAATTTCTTCCCTCAACTATAATGTGACATCCTGGTTAATAGGATTGATAGACTACTCATATCAACAAGGTGCACTTTCTTTTCCAGAAACTCATCTCTAAAAAACCTCTGGGTTAAGCGTGCTTGGCTTGGAGCAATTTGGGGATGGGTGACCGACCGGAAAGTTCTTCCCAAGTGCGCATGAGTGAGAGGACAAAGTGTGCAGGAAAGACTAGTGTTGGTTTGTGGAGCCAGTCTGGATCCCAGGTGATAGCCAAGCGTAACGACCGCCGGTCCGGGTGAGAGGCCGGGGTGTTGCAGAATGGTATCAGAGCCGATCCTCACGGTTACACGGACGTGTGCGGGTCAGGGGCGTGGACATGTGGCGTATGACGCGTGTGGCCCGTCGAGGCGCACGGCATGGCACATGTGCCGGCACTGGACGCATGGACGACGTGTGCCAAGAGGGAATGTTCCTGCTAGGCCGACGAGGACATCGGATCCTTTAAGGGGGGGTGTATGTGACATTCTGATTAATAGGATTGATAGACTACTCATATCAACAAGGTGCACCTTCTTTTCCAAAAACTTATCGCTAAAGAACCTCTAGGTTAAGCATACTTGGCTTGGAGCAATTTGGGGATGGGTGACCCGACCGAGAAGTTCTCCCCGGGTGCGCATGAGTGAGAACAAAGTGTGCAGAAAAGACTAGTGTTGGTTTGTGGGACCAGTCTAGATCCCAAATGATAGCCAGGCGTAACAACCACCGTCCGGGTGAGAGGCCGAGGTGTTACAGAATTTGGTCACTCAATTATCAGCTTTTAGTAAAAACTCGCTAGTATCTACAAGAGCAGGTCTTAAGCAAGTCCACGGTGAAACTCCATTTCTTGTGTTCTACCTCCACACCACGTTCTCCATTCCAGAGCACCTGACAATAACGAGTCACCGCCCTAATCTTATTAATAATGCTAGGACACACAACCATGTTCCACCTTTCACAGTTGGCCCTGTTCTCCTGAATCCTCCTCATTAATGATGATAGGCTTGTTCCTGGCCTCAAATTATCCAATTATTGAATGATTCACACACATTATTTTCCAGAGAGTCACAGTTCGAGCCAAGTCTAAACCATGCTATGCACCAATACATTGGAACTGTTCTTTCTAAGTCATTAGCACTTACAGTGGTGTCTTTTGCTAACTTGTTATTGTAATGGTTATACAGCACCACATTAGAGGTCCTTGCAACCTTTCAAAACTTTTTCTGATACTCTTGCGGCCAATGTCTTTTCCTCCAATTGGCATAGATGTGCCTTCTACACATCCTATGTTCAGCCATTGGGACCATTCTGTTGATCACATTTATAAGGCCCTGTAAAAATTAAAGACAAAATTAGGTACACATTCAGAGCATATACAAGAATCACAACCAAGTTAATATATCATGCCTTTTGTTGGTCTGTGATGAAAACCCAACCTTCACCGGCAGGAATCCTAAGATCCTTTACAAGGTGGCCAAAAAACCAATCCCAGCTATGAACATTCTCATACTCCACGACAGCCCAAGCTAGGGGATAAATCTGATTAGCAACAGCACTTAGTAGTTGACCTTGGCAAGGACTTTTCAAAAAGCAACCGTCCAACCCAATTACCTTCCTGCAACCCTCAAGGAATCCCTTCTTGCATGCATCCAAACATATATACATTCTTTGGAAAAACATGATCATTTTCTTCCCGATCATATGTAACATGTACTGTACTTCCTGGATTACTTCTCATTAGCTCTAGGGAATAGTCAAATACTCTAGAATATTCACCATTCTGAGCATCAAGCATCTTTTTCATGACCATTGTCTTTGCTCTCTTGGCCATTGCGAAAGTTACATTCACACCCATTTCTTCTTGAACTGTCTGTTTGAAGCATCTAGCTTTCCTAGTTCGGTTATCCTTGATCACTTTGCTATACCTGTCACATATTTTAGCTGAAGATAATCTCTTGTTAACAAGAACCGGACAGCAGTTGTGCTTTGAATTGTATGTTACAATTTGAAATCATTCAGACTTGCTATTCTTTGAGGCATGCAAAACCCAAGGACAACCAGGCCACCTGCATACAGCCGTTAGTATTTTGTTATAATTATTAGGAAACCTGATACTCACTTGTCTCTTCAGAGCATGTTTTGTTATAGCTTCCTTCAGTTGCTTCCTACCTCTAAAGCACATATCTAATGCAAAGTGAGGTGTGTCTGCCGTGCTATCAAAAATAGGAAATCTGCACTTCCTCCTTTTAGCATGATCATCATCTTTGCTTGTATCTTTGTATGATACGTCTTCATCTGAGTCAAAGTAAGGAAGGCCATCCCCATCCTTGTCGAACTCATCTAAATTAATAACTGGGGCAACCCAGTTAGTTGCCTCCATAGCACCCGGGGTGTCAGATTCACCTCTGCCATTAACTTTGGCCTTGAATTTCTTATATTTCTCTTATCTCTTGTGCCTCATCATCTTCGTCATCAGTAAAGCCCGTAGCACCTAAATCTGAAATCTTCATTTTCATCAGCTGTGTCATCAAATTCCTGGACTAAACTGAAATTTGTCATCTGAAATTTATCAATTACATTGCATGAATGGTCATCCCCTCAAAACACATCAAGTCAGCCATCCATAACAGGAACGTCATCAGGCTTAATTATGTCACTCAAGTCGCCGAAATCGTCCATACCACTGTCAGCTATAGCAGCCATGTCTTCTTTAGCACTCTCATAATCTACGTCCACTTCTTTTGCATATACATGGACTGAGCTGAATTTTGTTAAAGCTCTCAACATGTCAAGGTATGATGCATCATCCACTAGCAATGCTAAACCTCCCGTCAAATCTTCCCAAGGCATCAACCAGTGCATCCTAACTGGTTTAGGGATTGTTCTTGGTCATCTAGGTGGCCTAATAGCTCTGGTATTGAGATCTTCTCCTTCTCTATTTCAGAAACACCATCACATCCATCACAGTACTCTAATTTCCTCCCGACATGCACAAATTGTCCATTTAAATGGAATTTCACTTCTATCAAACTAGAGAACTCCATTCTAATTGGTTCCTACAGATCAAATAATGCAAGAAATAAGGAATCAAATCAAACCATGAGAAACCAAAAAAATCAGACCATCAAGGAAACCCCGAATCGTGAATCAACAAAAACTTACCAGATGATTTGGCGCCTTCGCTGCAGACACATGACCAACTCCGCAGCTACGTCTGCTCCATCCCCACCATCCTTGTGTGGCGGCTGTACGCCTTTGCTGCTGTTTGGATCTGCTGGGTCATCTGGGTGTACAACATGTCATTCAGCGACCGGCTCCTGCCCTTCTGGGGCAAGACTTGGCCAACGCTCGGGCAGAGCTCCCTGGTGGCAAGGTCAGAGCTCACTGCCACCGCTGTGCACTACCGAGATGGAATGCTTGAGACGGACATGCTCAAGCAGTTCTACCCAGCTGCCACCATGGTGTACTTCCAGTGCATGTTTGCCAGCATCACCATCATCATCCTTGCCTGGTCACTGCTTGGGCGCATGAACATCAAGGCCTGGGGATGGCCTTTGTGCCACTCTGGATCACCTTCTCCTACACGGTCTCTGCCTTCTCGTTATGGGGTGGAGGCTTCCTCTTCCAGTGGGGTGTCATAAACAACTCTGGCGGCTATGTCATCCACCTCTCTTCTGGCATTTCCGGTATTACTGCGGCCTACTTGGTACAGAGAAGATCTCTGATTAAATTCATCATTCAACTTCAGTATCCATGGTTCTGACAACTAGTAGCATGCAGGTGGGACCAGGGTCAGCATCAAAAAAGGAGCAGTTCCCACCGAATAACATACTCCTGGTGCTAGCAGGGGCGGGGCTGCTGTGGCTTGGATGGTCAGGCCTCAATGGCCGGGCCCCATACTCGGCCAATATTGATTCATCCATGGCAGCGCTCAATATACATATCTGTGCATCTACCAGCATGCTCATGTGGACGCTCCTCGATGTCTTCTTCGGGAAGCCATCAGTGATCAGTGCAGTGCAGGGCATGATCACCGGCCTGGTATGCATCACACTTGGTTGCATAGTACTTCATCACCATATATAGTAATCTACAGGGAAGTCGAAACTAAAGGGAAAAAGAAACAAGGAATACAACCTACAGCGAATAGGTCTGCATTTGACGAAGTCAATACCAAGATTCAGTAACTGTATCTTATATATTCTGGGCACAAAGTACTATACGTATTTAGAGTGTAACAAGATGTTTATTTTATTTTTTTACTTTTAGCCCACAGCATCGTTCAGCTAAATGAACACAGCTAGGACTCAACTACGTAGGCCTCCTACTAAGGCGGGATTAATATAAATTTGTCCACTACCATGTTTGTGAACTCATGACTCTTCAATTAGGGTATGCATGTAGTTAAGTTGTAATCTTGTCTTCTAAGGAGGCGACACTCTTGCTACTAAGCTAGCAGTAAAGGGCATCAGTTGACCTGGATTTAAAAACTAATGGCTCTTCACTTTTTTGAAGCATTCAGATTCCATCCATTTAACACTACTGATTGACATTTTTACCAGAAATGGATTTACTCATTGAGCTGCTATTTATCAAACTCTTATCTTGCTTTTGGTAAAAATAACCAATTTATTCTATGGTAAAAGAAGCCCCCTACTTTGTTCCAGTTTGGACTAGTTCTGCCTTGCCTCTCCACAGGTTCTGAAAATCTACGCCAATATCTTGTAATGAATATTCAAGGATAATTACCCATCATGGAACATTATTCTGACCTTACCCTGCCCTTTCAAATACTTTTCTACTTTCAACTGATAGAAATCTTCCTGATTGGTGTCAACATATTTAAGTGTCCTTTTTTATTCCCTACACCAAATAATATAAGTTAATATTTAATAACGCAGTAAAGCAGGTGTAATCAACAAACCTTCACATCAACCTGCGCCTATTCTTCATTTTTAATTGTTCAACAAATATCAATTATATGTGTCATTCAACAGGCCTGGTGCAATGTTGGGCAGCTATCATGATGGGAATTCTCTCTGGTAGCATTCCCTAGTACAGCATGATGGTGTTGCACAAGAAGTGGTCCTTCATGCAGAGGATTGATGACACACTTGGCGTCTTCCATACCCACGCAATGGCTGGGTTCCTTGGTGGCGCCACCACTGGACTCTTCACCGAGCCCATCCTTTGCAGCCTCTTCCTCTCAATCCCAGATTCCAGAGGTGCCTTTTATGGTGGTGATGGTGGATCACAGTTTGGGAAGCAGATTGCTGGCGCAATCTTTGCCATTGCCTGGAACGTTGTTATCACTTCCATCATCTGTATCCTCATCAGCCTAGTCCTGCCCCTCCGGATTGCTGATGAACAACTGCTTATTGGGGATGATGCTGTACATGGTGAGGAGGCATATGCTATCTGGGCGGATGGTGAGCTCAATGACATAACCCAACACGATGAGAGTGCACATAGTGGTTTCGCTGTAGGAGTGACACAGAATGTCTGAACAGTATTCACGAGGAAAAGAGCTGAAGTGTATTTGTATAGTATCAGTTGATGGAGCTGAAACATCAACACATAAATACAGTTTATGGATAAAAAAAGAACTGTCATGGTTTTTATTTTCTCCTGGAATATTTTCTTCTTTTACGATTTTCCATATTGTATATTTGAAGGTGCGAACATAGGAAAGGAAATAAGCTTATTCTTCCCTGCAAAATGTTGCAGTTGTTCATGCCATGACCCATGCGTATATCAAACTTCCTTGCATTAATTTTCCATGGGTTTTCACCAAGAACTTTTTGTAATGAAGTAAGTGAAATCTTATACTAATTGAATTATAGTATAAGATATAAATAGATTGCTAACAGTCATAATGCAGAATCACAAAGGTACATGTCAGAAACTCAATTGGCTGCACATGTCAAACATTCATATAAATAGATAATAGAAGGCAAAATAGATATAGGAGACCATACTTGGTTGGTTTGACCGAACACAAAATCATCTCATTGGCCAGCCAAACACACACCAAGGTTGTGTTCATTTGCTGGCCGGCACTTTTTGTATCTATACAGACTACAAAATTGTGGTCATTTGCTGTATAGTGTGTTTGGCCAGTTTGGGACATTGAGTATACTTATAGTGCCTTCTAACAAATACGAACCAAGTAAAGTGTCTTATAGCCAATTTTCCCATAGAAAGAAAAGAGAAAATGATTCTGCGCTTTCTCTATTTTCTTAGGCTGCAGAAGAAAGCACTCTTATTAGAATGTGTATTGTGCAACAGCAAGGTTCTTCCTAGTGATCATGGATTATGGCACTGAATTAGCACTTAGTGCTTGCCATATCATTATCTATATGGACTACAAAACTGTTAGTCGCTGAACTCTCACTCTTGGTAGTAGCAGAATTCTTACTCTCATCGAAAGAGGATGACACTAGGAGTTGGGACAATTTTCTGGTTTATTTCTCAATGCCATGCCCACCTGAGGGGTTGGGGATACATATTTATAGGCTGCTAGCCAGCCAAGCATATGCCAAGATGCTAGTCTAAGATGCTAGTCTAAAGTGCTAAAGTGCTGTCCTATGCTAGTCTAAGATGCTAGTCTAAGATGATGCTAAAGTGCTGTCCTACAGCCAGCCCCACAAAGACCAGCACATGAGACTTATCCATCATTTGCTAAAGTGCTGTCCTACAGCCAGCCCCACAAAGACCAGCACATGAGACTTATCCATCATTCTCCCCCTAAGTCTTGTGCGTCGTCTTGTGGGAAAGTTGAACCATCCCGGTCCTGGAGCAGAGCTCAAGGAACTTGATCCTCCCAAGGGGCTTGGTAAGCAGGTCCGCAAGCTGGTCCTTGGTGTTGATGTAGCTCGCCTTGATGCTCCCTTCCTCCAAGCAGCCTCGGATGAAGTGGTACCTCACCCGGATGTGCTTACTCCGTTCATGGAAAACAGGGTTCTTTGCCAGGGCCAGAGCAGACTTGCTGTCCACTCTGAGCTCCACCGCTCTAGTGTCTCTGCCGAGGAGATCACCAAGCAGTCGAGCGAGCCAGAGCGCCTGAGTCGAAGCAGTGGAGGCTGCTATGTACTCGGCCTCGCAGCTGGACAGGGCCACCACCTGCTGCTTGACCGACTGCCAGCTAACGAGACACTTGCCGAGGAAGAAGAGGATCCCGCTCGTGCTCTTGCTGGTGTCGATGTCGCCGGCGTGGTCGCTGTCGCTGTACCCGACGAAGTGTGCCGCCCCAGGGCACCTAGGGTAGTAGAAGCCGTGGTCGAGAGTCCCCGCAACGTAGCGGATGATCCTCTTCACAGCCTGCTGGTGCTCCGTCGTCGGTCGCTGCATGAACCGACTAACGTAGCCGACGGAGAATGCCAAGTCCGGCCGTGTGTGGGCGAGGTAGCGAAGGCTCCCCACAAGACGCCGGTACTGCGTAGCGTCCACCTCCTCCGCCGTGCTGTCGCGGCTCAGCTTCAGCCTCTCCTCCATCGGAGTGAGAGCTGGGTTGCAGTCGGTGAGCCCAGCTAGCTCAACGACGCGCTTGGCGTAGGCGGTCTGTCGGAGCGTGATCCCGGAGTCATCCTGGTGCACCTCGATTCCCAGATAGAAGGAGAGAGGCCCCAGGTCACTCATCTGGAAGGTGGCCTTCATTTCTTCCTTGAATGCCGCCACCTCCGCATCCTTGGTGCCGGTGATCACCAAGTCGTCGACGTAGACACCTACCAGCAGAGCAGTTCCTCCACTGCCCCGTCGGTAGATGGCCGCCTCGTGCGGGCTTTGCTCGAAGCCCATCCCCTTTAGCGTGGAATCCAACTTGGCATTCCACGCCCTCGGTGCCTGCCGCAAGCCATAGAGGGCCTTGCGCAGGCGGAGCACCTTGCCCTCCTTGCCGGGGATCGCAAATCCCGGCGGCTGGTGCACGTAGACCTCCTCCTTCAAGTCGCCGTTAAGGAACGCCGACTTGACATCCATGTGATGAACACGCCAGCCCTCCTGGGCAGCTAGCGCAAGGAGGAGTCGCACGGACTCCATCCGTGCCACGGGAGCGAAGGCGTCGTCAAAGTCGACCCCCTCCTGCTGCACGAAACCTCGTGCCACCAAGCGAGCCTTGTGCTTGACGATGGCGCCGGCTTCATCCCTCTTCAGCTTGTACACCCACTTAAGGGTGATCGCGCGGTGACCACGAGGGAGGTCAGCAAGTTCCCAGGTGCGGTTCTTCTCAACCGCATCCATCTCCAACTGCATCGCGGCGCGCCATGCCGCGTGTTTCTCGGCCTCTGCAAACGACCGAGGCTCGCCGTCGTCACACGCAAGGTGCAACTGCGCCTCCAGGTCGTGAGGCACCGGTCCCGGCACCGGCTGGTCGCCGAGAAGGTTCTCCATCGTACGGTACCGCAACGACTCGCCGTCGTGGTACGCGTCGATGCGCTCCTCGTCGTGAGAGAGCGGAGTAGCGAGCTCAACCGGGCTGTGCTCGACACGAGCTGGTGGTGGAGTGGACGTGCCCGGAGAGGGGCCTGTCGGTGCTGGAGTGCGTGGCGTTGCCGGCTGTGGTGGAGCCCGGCGAGGAGCTCATCGCAGCCGAGGTCCTGGCTAGAGAGCCGTGGTGCTGTCGGAGTAGTAGGCGCCGGGGTCGGTGGAGGCTCGGGGACTGGGGTAGACGCGCTCGTCGAAGAAGAGCTGCCTACTCCCCCAGCTCCCTCGAAGTAGACGTACTCGACAGTGAAGTCGTCGTACGTCGGAGCCGAGCCGTCGTCCACTGCCTTGTCCCACGCCCATCCTCGCCCTTCGTTGAACACAACGTCGCGCGCCGTGCGCACCACGCTGTGTCTTCGGGTCGAGGATGCGGTAGGCCTTCGAGCCCTCCGCGTAGCCGATGAACACTCCCGGAGTGCTCCTGTCGTCGAGCTTGCTGATGTGGCCAAGCTCCTTGGCGAACGCGAGACAGCCGAAGACCCGCAAGTGGGAGACCGCCGGCTTGCGCCCATGCCAAGCCTCGTACGGCGTCTTGCCGTCGAGTGCCTTGGTAGGCGAGCGGTTGAGGATGTAGACGGCCGACCACCACCCGCCTCTCCCCAGAAGACAGCCGGCATCCCCCTCTGCTTGAGAAGGGCCCAAGCCATCCCCACAACCGTCTGGTTGCGCCGCTCGACGACGCCGTTCTGCTGCGGGCTGTACGGCGCGGAGTAGTGGCGCTGAATGCCCTTATCAGCGCAGTACGACGCGAATTCAGCCGCCGTTGTCGGTGCGCAGCACACGCAGCTTGCAGCCGCACTCCGCCTCCGCAGCAGCCTGCGCGCGCCTGATGGCGTCCGCAGCCTCTCCCTTGCTGCCGAGGACCATCACCCACATGTAGCGGGAGAGGGTCGTCGACGAGCAGCAGGAAGTAGCGTCGTCCTCCCGGTGTGGCCGGCGTCACCGGGCCACACAAGTCCCCGTGCACAAGCTCGAGCCTCTCCTTGGCTCGAAAGCTCGCCCGCTGGGGGAAGGGAAAGGGGAGTCGTCTCTTGCTTCGTCAACACGCAGACGTCGCAGAGCTGCTCCACGTGGTTGAGGCACGGCAGGCCTCGCACCATCTCCGTGGCACTGAGCCGCTTCAGGGCCTCGAAGTGAAGGTGCCCGAAGCGCTCGTGCCACTGCCACGCCTCGTCGTCCCGACGAGCAGCGAGACAGAGGGGTTGTGCCACCTGCACGTTGAGGACGTAGAGTCGATTTGCGCTTCTGGTTACCTTGGCAAGAAGGCGACGACGGCGATCCCAAATCCTCATGACTCCATCCTCAACTACCACGCGCGAACCGTTCTCATCCAGCTGTCCCAAGCTGATGATAGAGTTCCTCAACGCGGGGATGTAGTAGACTCCGGTGAGCAGTCTGTGCTCGCCAGACACGGCGGTGAAGATGACGGAGCCGACGCCCTTGATCTCCACGCCAGAGGCATCCCCAAACTTGACGGAGCCTCGGACGCTAGAGTCAAGCTTGGTGAAGAACTCCCGTCGACCGGTCATGTGATGGGTGGCGCCGGTGTCGAGGCACCACCCGTCGGTCTTGTCGTTGTTGGAGCTGTCGCCGAGGAGGGCGTGTGCTTTTGGCTCGTCAAGGTGGAGGAGAGCCGCTGCGGCCGTGCCGCTGGAGGTAGCTCGATGCTTGCATGTGCCATGAACAGAGCCGGCTCCTCCTCCTCCGCCTGTGCGACGTGGGCCTGGCCGCGTCGTGGCTGTCGACAGTCCTTGGCCCAATGGCCAAGCTGGCCGCAGTTGTGGCAGGTGTCGTCTCGTGCCGGCTTGTGCTTGCCGGCGGCGCCGCCCTGGGCGCCTCCGCGGGCATCGCCCTCGGCACGTCCTCGCGCCCCGGCCTGGGCGTCTCTGCGCACCTTGCGCGGCTTACCACGCTTGCGGCCGCCTATCGCGGGAAGAAGGCTCCCCCTTTTTCCGGTCACCTTGGCGGGCATCCCACTGCTCCCGAGTGAGAAGGAGCTTCCCGCCAGTGGTGATAGGCCCCAAGAGAGGCTGTGGCTCATCGCTGTCGACGACCTTGAGGCGACCTATCGCCTCCTCGATCGACATCGTGGAGAGTTCCAGCAGAGACTCGATCGAGCGAGCCATCTGCTTTGTACTTCTCGGGGACGCAGCAGAAGAGCTTTTCGACAGCTCTCTCCTCGCCGTAGGTGTCGTCGCTGAACTGCACCATCTTCTGCAACAGAGTGTTGAGACGGAGAGCAAAGTCGTCAACGTCCTCACCTGGCTTGAAGGCCAGGTTCTCCCACTCCTTGCGAAGTGCCTGCAGTGTGGACTTGCGGGCGCGGGTCGCTGCCGATGCGTGCCGTAGCGATGGCGTCCCAAGCCTCCTTGGCAGTCCGCTTGTTGGTAAGCGAGAACTGCATCTCGGACGGGACTGCAGCGATGAGAGCATCCAGCGCCCGTCGATCCTGGTCGTAGTCGACGTCGCCGTACCGGACTGCCTCCCACATGTGCCGCACCTGGAGCTTTACCCTCATCACCGCAGCCCACTCAATGTAGTTGGTCTTGGTGAGGGTAGGCCACCCACCGCCGGGGCCGACGTCCCTGACAACAGCCTGGAAGCCGTGGTAACCATGGTACCGATCCGGGGAGAGAGAGCCACGCTGCCTGTGAAGGTCGCGCTCTCCATCGACCCGTCTGCCACCGTCGCCGTGCGCGCCTCCTCCAGGAGCGCCGCCAGCGCGTCCGCGCCTGTCTGGGCTGCCGCCGCGCTCGTGGGCGTGCGCGGCTGCCCCAGGAGCGCCACCGCCGTGCGCGCCCCCTCCAGGAGCGCCGCCAGCGCATCCGCGCCTGTCTGGGCTGCCGCCACGCTCGTGGGCGTGCGCGGCTGCCCACTGCGCCGACCGCGCTCGCGCTGCGTCCCTCTCTAGCAGCTCGAGGTCCGCGTCGGCGGTGTCGTCAGCGGAGATGGAGCTGCCGATGCTGCCGCGCAGAGCCTCGACCTCCGCTGCCGCCGCCGCCGCGCTGCTTCCGCCTCCGCTCTGGCTGCTGCCAGCTCCGCCGCTGCCAGCCTCGACGCCCTTGCCGCCGCAGCAGCGGTCTCTGCCGCCGCTCGCTCGCGTTCCTCTGCCGCGGCAAGTTCGGCCTCCTGCCGACGCCGCGTGCTCGAGGTGACCGAGCGCTGAGAACTGCCCTGCGGACATGACGCGCTACCGGGGGGCTGCTGCGTGGGGAGAGGGCTGCTTCAGACGAGCTGCTGCTCGTCTGCGCGGGGGAGGAGTGAGCAGGAGCGGCCGGAGCTGCTGCTCGCAGCTGGGGCTGTTGTGTGGTTGGGAGAGGAGATGAGCAGGAGATGCTCAGGCTACAGGATAGTATGGCTCTGATACCAGTTGTTAGTCGCTGAACTCTCACTCTTGGTAGTAGCAGAATTCTTACTCTCATCGAAAGAGGATGACACTAGGAGTTGGGACAATTTTCTGGTTTATTTCTCAATGCCATGCCCACCTGAGGGGTTGGGGATACATATTTATAGGCTGCTAGCCAGCCAAGCATATGCCAAGATGCTAGTCTAAGATGCTAGTCTAAAGTGCTAAAGTGCTGTCCTATGCTAGTCTAAGATGCTAGTCTAAGATGATGCTAAAGTGCTGTCCTACAGCCAGCCCCACAAAGACCAGCACATGAGACTTATCCATCATTTGCTAAAGTGCTGTCCTACAGCCAGCCCCACAAAGACCAGCACATGAGACTTATCCATCAAAAACTCCCATTTACACAATCCTACAAGGCAATGTTCTAGATAAAGACCGATATAAACAACCGTTTTATTTGGTTTAACGGCCATAAAACGTTTACTAGGGCCGTTTTATAGTAGAAATCTCTGTCTGTCACGACAAATTATAGCACGGAACATCTAGTATGAAGCATTTAGCAAGCAAAATCCAGTCAGATCTTATTCTTCTGCTGCGGCTATGGACAATTCCTGGGAGTTCCATTCTATGTATAGGGAAGATGAACATATGCTTAGTCTGTTCCTTTAAATATGCATTATACTCCCACCGTCTCATAATGCAAGGCGCATTTTGATTGGTTAAGACAAGACATTGACCAATAATTAATCCATTAGTATGTGGTTTATGTGACATAAAATTAATATTGTTATATTCGTATTCAAAAGTACTTACTTATGATTGTGACTTTAAATCACATAAACCATATATTAATAGAGTAATTGATGGTCAAAATCTTGTCTTAACCAATCAAAATGCGCCTTACATTATGGGACAGATGGAGTAAATAGTAAAATTGTGTACAAGACTATTTACCATATAAACACTAAAACGTAGGGTGATCCTTTATGAACTACCATTATATATAACATATATGCGAACACGGTTTGGCATCCAGGTCCTTGTTATTACCATGGCCAGTTTCAACCCAGTTACCAGTCATATACGAATATATCAGTCCTATTCTGGTGAGTTCACACCTTAAATCAGAGGCAGATGCATTGGGTGCCATACCTCACTTAGAAACCAGCTACTAAACAACAAACATCAGCTGAAAAACTGGCTAAAAAATAACCATAATTGTTCCTTATCTCTCCTTGCATAATGCTGAAACATTTAAATGTGGTGTTTAGAAATGTCGATCAACCCAAACTCAACCAACCTAAACTCACTCATATTCATCCTAAATTCGCCTCAAGATGGCAAATCTTTGCAGGGTTCAAACTGGCAAGTTGGCCCAAATACATTGCCACCAATACAAACCTAAAAAGAACACTACTGAATCTTCATCGTAACAATTTAACAAACATCATGGATTCATGGTCATTGACAAAAATGTGGTACCAAAGATAGTAGTATCAAGTAAAGCACATGGAATCACAACAAGAATTAACGAGGAAGAGCTGAAAAAATAATGACTTACTCAAACTTGTATCTTGTTTCAGAAATATTTATTTTCATTTCTTAGAATACAGTCTGGGTCAGAATATGAGAAGCTCTGCACACAAATTGGAACGAACCCAGTTACCCATCATAAGTAAATCTTGCTTCCTCAGCAGTAATTCCCAAAACGCTAATTGATGCTTCATTCAAGTGGCATAAGAAAGTGCATATTGGGTAACATTTTCTACGTATTTCTCCAATCTTTTTTCTCCACTCTCAAGAGTCTCCCAAAGTGATTTCCTCAATTCCTCATGCCCTTGACTCTTCATCACAAGGTCATATGCGTACCGCATGACATGCTTGCAGTATGCAGCTTCATCATCCATACATTCCAGATATGATGATTCATATTGCTTTGGATTGAAAACCCACTTCTTAGCATCCTTGGTCCACCGCTTCAGTATATATGTTTCTGGAATTTTGCATATATTCTTGATACTAAGAGCTTTCAGAGCATGTGGACAAAGTAAACCCATTGTCTCAAACTTACTACAGCTGCAAGTGAGTTGCATTGTAGACATATTCAAATGAACTGTGCAGACTCTTGACCCTCTCCCCTGCATGGTCATCTCAAATCGATATGTATTACTATCTTCGCAATGAAGCTCCTTAAATTTTGTGGCACCACACCCATCAAGAAAATATGTCTCAAACAACTTGTAAATTCTGTGTGTATAAACTTTTGCTGCATGATTCAAAATATCACTGTGCTTTATAATACAAGCAGGTGGCTTTTGGCAACACCGCATATCCTCATCTAACTCTTTTTCGCGCCAATCTTCAGTCAGCTTATCCACAGCAACAACAATTGCGGAAAGAGAAGTCAATTTATCTGCAATGCAACTGAATATGTTACTCAAACTGTCACATTGTGGCTCATTCTCGACCCCACCATCAAAAGTGCACTTGTTAAGAGCACCACACCACTGCTGCTTGAGCTTATAAAGTTTGTTAAGCCACTTATTATCCTGCAACTTAAACTCACGGAGCATCTCGGCCCATGTTTCCTCAAATTCTGCTTCTGAGTCGCATCCCTGCATACACTTGGTGAACATCTTATTAAATGCTTTTGAACCATTAAGCGCACCAAGACGAGAAGCAGCATTCTTTTGAATGTGCCAGTGAGCAACGCGATGGCATGTATTTGGAAAAACTTCCTCAATTGCTTTTGACATAACTTGGTCTTGATTGGTAAGAATAGATCGAGGATGCCGGTTCCCCATCGCCTCCAAGAAAGACTTAAACAGCCACACAAAAGATGACATCGACTCATCAGTTAATAGTGCACAGCCATACATAATGGTCTGCCAATGGTGGTTCACACCAACAAAAGGCGCACATACCAAGTTCTGCTTGTTTAAGCGATAAGTTGAATCAAACACAACTACGTCACCAAAACATTCATAGTCAATCCTGCTCCTACCATCGCGCCAAAAGAAATTAGTCATCCGACCACCTCGGTCTATTTGAGTATCCCAATAAAACATGCCATCTTCATTTGCCCTGCTCTTAAGGTGGCTTACAAGGCTCTGCAGGTCTCCAGTCCCTATGGCTGATGGTTTGGTTATACCATTATAACTGGGGAGCAAATCTTGCCTCAAAGTCTCTGCATTGTTCGTTACACTAGTGCTTACAGCCATTTGGGAAGGTGCACCCCCTACCTGATATCCACCATACAGCACTGCATCTACAGAACTTGACCTCCCTGCTATAAGTGACCTTGCAGACCGCAAAAGGTGCCGTTCTTCAGGTCTTGCCAGGTTGTGGTTGTGATCAGAGACCAGTCGGATGACCTTCCACTCGCCCTGGTCGTTCACTCTGAAGCGAACCATGGCCCTGCAGTTCGTCCTGGTATGTGGGTCATTGAAGTTAGCATCAGTAAGCTTCTCCCCTTCCTTGAGGCCCTCCTTGGAGCAGAAGTAATCCTTGGTCCTGATCCTCTTCGTGCCAGTGAAGTAGGACTGCTTCCCCTTCCGGATGCTGAACCCCGTGCAGTGCCCATAGTCGCAGTACAGCTTGTACGCCTCCTCCTCGCTGTACACCACCTTCCGGAGCAATTCCTCAGTCCCCTCCTTGCTGCCATGAACCGTCGCGGCCTCCTCATTCTCAGCTTCATCCCCATATCCTCTCCTCACCATTTCGTCGCCCGAGTTAGAAACCACCCCTTGTCCTTCCCTGGCCCCATCTTCGGCAACACCACCGTCCTGCGGCCCAGCTCCCTCGCCTTGGTCATCTACGCCAACGCCCATCTCCCCAACAACGCCGGCATTCTCATCTACACACATCAAGTCTCCACCCCCACCATCACCGTCGCCGCCTTCGCCGTCAGTGTTCACCATGGCTGCAAAGCAAAACCCACAAAGATCGAGCAAACCATCAACGAAAGGCCATCAACGTTAATCTAAACCTGAAACCTAGCTCACGAATCACAAAAGCAACTAAACATTTCTTCAAGATTAGAGCTTAGTAATCAACTGTCCATACCCTAATTCAGGCAGGGTTCGCTACACTTCTAGGCCCAGGGGCAGGCTTAACCCCGGCATGGGGGTTCCAGTTCGATCCCCGTTCTTTTCAAGCAAGCTAGGGCTTCCTTACCAACAGAGGAATCTGTTGGAATCGCGTCGGGATGGATCGTCACTCCACGCAAGCCCACTAGAGAGGAGAAGGAGGAGGAGGAAGAAGAGAAGGAGGAGGAATTCCTACGGTGAAGGAGGACCAGAGACGGTTTGGCGACGCCGGCGAAGGGGGTTTCGCGGCGGCGCTGGCAAGGAGGATTATTTTGCTTGAGTGAGTTGGGATGAGGAGGAGACCCGAGTTTCGGATGGTTCCGTTTGGGTGTTTGGTTGGTCTTTTTAGGGCCTGTTTGGTTTAGCTTTTAGGGAGCTTTTCCTGAGGTACAGGTTTTATGTGTAAACTCAGTCATAGCAAAAAGCCCGAGATCTCCAGCTTCCCGCAATTGTATTGCACTGTGCACTCAACACTCCACGGACTTGCCCTTCAAGTTGAGACAGAAATTACAGAGCATTGCCCTTTCCCTTCTCCACCGACGCAGAGCAACAGCGGCAGAGGAAGCAGCGGCGGCGGAGGATGCGGGGGATGCGGACGCGGAGGGGGAGGAGGAGGCGGAGGAAAGGCGGAGGAGGAGCTTGCCCATGGCGGCGGTGAGAAGCGGCCGGCGACGGGAGAGAAGCGGCGCCACGGGAGAGAAGCGGGGGAGGGGTTCGCCGGGGACGGAAGCGGCGCCGGGGGGAGGAAGCGGCGCCGGGGGAGGGGCTCGCCGGGGGAGGAAGCGGCGCCGGGGGAGGAAGCGGCGCCGGGGGAAGGGCTTGCCGGGAGAGGGGTGAACCGGGGGGAGGAAGCGGCGCCGGGGGAAGGGCTCGCCGGGGGACGAAGCGGCGGCGCACCCCGGGGAGGCGAGGGCGGCGGCGTGCGGGTGTGAACGGGGGCTAGGGTGGCCGGCCCGTGGCCCCCTGGCCCCTTTTAGGTTAGGGTTTTTTTTATTTGTATTTGTATTTTTTAGGGATATTTGTATTTATATTTATTATTATATGTAATTTTAGTTTAAATAAGTACTTTTATGTATATTTATTATTTTCTAAAAATTTAGTTTACGAACGAATTTGTATTTGTAATTTTGTATTTTGTATTTTTATTTATACGTTGGATCGAACCTCAAACGATGTCGAAATTTAAATTTTGTTCCGATTAATCTTAGGGGCATTTCGGACTTTTCCTCATACAACAGCCAATAGCCACAGCCGAACCAAACACGTTCGTTCGCAGACTCACGAATCAACAGCTACAGCCGCTTCTTCAACCAGCCAGCCAACAGCCGCTTTTCCAACAGCCACAGCCCAACCAAACAGGGCCTTAGCAACTTTTCAATGGAAAAAGCTGCAGTCCAACTAAACAGTCAGCTTTTCAGCAGTTTTTGTTAATAGTAGTTATGGATTTTACAGAGTAAATTTAACTGTTTGGAAAAACTGTCTTCTACCAACTTTTTACAATGTGCTAAAGTTTCTATATTCACTTTTCAAAATGCTATATAAATAGTTTGGATCAATTAAAAGTCATATGTTCACTTTTCCATAGCCACAGCAGCTTTTCCAGATAGCCAACCAACAGCAACTTTGTCAATAGCCACAGCCCAACCAAACAGACCCTAAGGCAGTGTGTAATGGATTCCATGTCCTTACACGCCGTTTGGCTTACATGCATTGAACTTTCGTTTCAAAGTAATTTAGATTTGATTCAGCCAAATTTCAATTCCAATTTTCAACCTGCGCTTGCACCATAAATTTTTCACAATGGTTTCTCCAAAAAAAAATGTTTTTTCACAATTTGTTGGACAAAATTCGGCGTGTAGGTAAGCAACTTTATACATTTTCGTGGGCACATACATACACAGGTGAGCTGTGGGGCTTGCAAACTTGTTCTCTCTAAAAATTAGGATGCTGATTCCAATTTTTGTAGCAGACGACTGAAATACGTCTATTTTAGCATGCACTCACACTATAAATTTTTCACAAATTCGTTGGACATAATTCGGCGTATAGAGTAAAAACTTTGTGTATGTTTTCTCTTACATACATGGGTTGGTTGTGGGGTCTACAAGATTGTTCTCTCTTAGAATCCAGGCGCTGAGTCCAAGTCTTGTAATAGCCAAACACCTTTGTAACTAGAATTCAGCTCTGTAATTCTATGCCCAAATCATTGCAACCAAATATGGTTACTCTGCCAGACCACCCGTTGCACCCTGAAAACGTATAATCAATTATTTGCCTCCCCAAATGTTGTCGCTTCATGAATTGCCGTACCAAAGATTGGTTTGGATGATATGGCACCTAATTCAGGATTTTTGCCACCCAAGATCTTGAAACATACTCTCCGCAAATATTCTACCGTTGTAGAGCTAGATAACGAGATAGCTCGATCGGTAAAGCTCATTAGAATAATAAGTTGTTCGACTTGACTTGTTTCTATAATGAGTTCAAACCCCAATTCAATTCGACTCAGTAAAAACTTGATTTGGCTTGTTAAGCTCATTGCAACAGTGAGCTCTGTACATTCATTTTGAGCATGTATAAACTTATTTGAATAATAATGCTACTCTGCTTCTCAACAAAAATAAAATTGAAATAACCCTATGTAGATGTATGCCATTGTCAACAAGAGTACAAGACAATAATGGTTCATCTTATACATTGACACAGGCTTATAGGCTAAACCCAACTTAATGAGTAATTCAAATAAAATCATCAATTCAACTCATTAATTTTTTTTGTATTAACGAGTTCAAACCTTAACTCGACTCCATCTGTTCAGGATGAGTTTGAGGCGAATCAAGCTCCTGAGTTCAAGTATTATTTTCACCTCTAGACCGTCGACGCCCCTTCTTAGCTCCTCTGTGGACTATCTTGGAGGCCTCAAAGTCCACCTGTACGTATGTGTCCGCCAACATCAATAAGGTCCCGCACGCAACTCACCGTCGACCCTCAACTTTTGTGTTGAGCGGCACCTCCGAGGCACCATTGAGACTCTAATCTCATATAGGGTGCCATGCCGTAGAGCCGATTTATTGCAGCGAGATGGACAACTACTTCATCTTCAAGGACGACGACGACTTAGCTCCATCAGCCTTCGACAGGTGAATGAGGATACAGGAGGTGAGTGTGTGTGTGCTGGGGGGAGGGGTGGTGGGCTTCAGAGGTAGGATTCATTCGGCAATTCCCTAGTATTGTCATAGCACTAGCTTAAGGCACCTTTTGGTATTGCAAATGAATATACTTTTATTTTTTAGGACATTTAAGATGAAAGATGAGATGAAAGATAGGAGGACAATCATCGAAGAACCAAATTTATCTACATTTAACTTGACTTACCAAGTTGAGTAATGGATCTTCAACAAACTCTTTTCCGCATGAGCTTAGAATAATAGGCACCACATGTCACAGTTCAACAACCGCAAATTAAACCTCAACAACCGCAAATTAAACCTAAGTATATTGAACACCCAATAATTCCATCAAGATGGAGTATTATTTCACAAATTACATCCCAACTTGGCATAGTCACTCAACCGTTCAGTATAATTACATAGGTTCCGCGAGTTTGGTAATTTACAAAGTTGTATAACATACCAGAAAAAGAAGAAGACCATCAACAACGAGTTACAAGACTACAAACTAACTCCAAGGGTTCAACATCACCACCATAACTACCACAAATGCAGACAGTATCTCATGTACGAAAACTTCCCTCTTTCCGGCAACTTGATCGCATCAGCTGATCTGAAACTCACCGCTGGCACGGACTTGTTCCACTTGCTTGTCGTAATCGTCCTCGTCATCACAGTCCTCATCATCCTCATTCTTGTCTTCCTCGTCAGGTTTCTTGCCATCTTCCTGTTCTTCTTCCTCAGCCCAACCGAAACCAGCCATTGGAGCAGATGATGGAGGTGGCTTCCGTGCCTCCTCAACAATCTTCATGATCTCTTCAACAGTCTGATCTGAGTAGGTCGGGGCGCTGTTGTCCTTCTTATAGTACTTTGCCTGTGCTGCTTCTGTTAGCTCTCTGGGCAAGTTCTTTAGGAACCAGGGGTTGTTTCTGATCTCCCTAATCGTTATTCTCTGCATGATATGGGACAAATGGCATTATGGTAATGGTAGACAATGAGAAAAAAAAAGGTTCTGCAGGCTTCACTCTCCAATTAATACCTTTGCAGGATTCGCGACAAAGATCTTAGAGAGGAGTTGCCTACAATCTTGTGATATGTGGACATACTCTGGTATTTTGTATTGAATTGACACAATTCTCTGCAAAGCAAAAATGTGGGCACAGTATATTAGTACTTTGGGAAGACGTACAACTGAGGGGTTTAGAGAAGCTGTTGGAAGAATTATTACCCCAATCGTCTTTCTGAAATTCTTGGGATCATCAGGGTCTTCAAAAGGATAAGCACCAACGAGCATCACGTAAAGGGTCACTCCACAAGACCACACGTCTGCCATCTGCACAAAAAAAAAGAGCATCAATTACACAATGCAAATACTTAAAGAAACATCACAAGAAAGTAGAGCGTATGACACAACAGAAATGGAAATATAGTTGCACCATGAGTAAACTTATGATGCTCATAGATGTGTTGTTACATGCATTCACTGGCTAACAACCCGATAACTGAAGAATGTCTACAATATAAGCAAGGGACTCTTAAAGGCATACCCACATGTAGCACAACTTTAAAGAAACAATATTCACTTGTTCAAACAGACAAGTGTGAAGCAGCGAATTTGAGAGAAACTAGTACGAGTCACTCAGGAGTTGGTTATATGTGAACCTAGAACAAATGCCAAACTAAAACAGTGCTTCTAGAAATCAACGAATAGAAAAATCAGCCATGTCCACTTCCAAAACTAATCTCAATATCGTCCTGCAGTTTCTTTCACAAGCGAAGGGAACCAATTTTTGAATGCTGGAAAGGAAATCCTGTCAGCAGTTTGAAAAAGAAGAGGCCCAGGGGTACTAGCACCCCGAGATATTCTTAAGAGTAAGGTGGGATTCGAACCTGGGTTGCTTGGTAGCACAACCACGTGTCCTACCATTGAGCTACCCAGTGATTCCCAATCCTGTCAGCAGTTCGGCATGATATCCAAGAAAGTAAGAAATAAGGTACAATAATCATTGGTGAAATAGCATCTACATAAGCAGGACAAGTAATATATGACAAACAGAAAACAAAGAGGACAAAGAAAATACTAGCTCCAAAGGACCACAGCTGACCAATTAGATGTTCAGTCACATGGCTATATCAAAAGATCAGGTCTGAGGGCCCCATGGTACACATCAATTTGGGTTTGAAACATGACGGAAATACGCTTCAGAAAAGGACATAAAGCATGACGAATGAGAAGAAAATACGACTCATGAAACTTGTATGGGGCATCTCCAGACTCTCCACAATATAGAGCTCATCATACACAAGGATTTCAGTTATTTTCATGCTTCCTTTTTTTTAGTGTACCTCAGCAGAAACAATTTTTTTACACAAGATGGAATAATGTCTGTTTGTTGGACAAAGATTCACCGCACAACAAAGTGCGCAACAAATCTTTTATTAATCCACGCTTCAAATAGATTGTTTAAATTAAGTATGATAAACAAGATCTGCATCAACAGAATCTTATGCTTTTCTCCAGCAAATCTAACTTTCTTTGGGGTCATTACCTCAACAAGGCCACACAGACAGTACTCCACCATGTAAATCGATTGTGAACCCAATGAAGGGTAGAGTTTATGCATGCAAGCAAAGCAGGCACCCAGTGGGACAAAGATCGCCATCAAGCGTGATATTGTTACTGATTGATTACTAGAAAGAAAAATGCCCCAGTGACACTGAATGAACATAGGGACAATCGGTTAAACTATCTCTTCCGCTGCTTCTTTTTGACAAAATTGTTGACACAATTTATTGGAGCACTTGGAACTTGGAATCCCCTTACAGAGATAGGAATAACAGACCAATACTGACATGTGGGGTCTGGCCTACTCCCTTCCCATCTACTTGACCTCGGAACAAAATTCCAAAATCCAAAGCCATTGATTAGGGAGGTGCGCCAGGAGCCTAGCCTAAACGGTACAGATGTATGCTGCATTGGGACCACATACCAATGCAAGTGGCTCTTTCATGCACTGGGTCTAGGAATGCAAAGGGACGATGAGACTACGTTGGTTTGCAGCAAGCTGCCACAAGCATAGGCGATGCATAAGTGCACATAAGGATTAAGAAGCTACTGCAGCAGGTACCCTTCATAACGGGGCCCAGTTGAAGTGACATAAGCAAAAGAGATGTGTAAAATAACAAAACTAACCTTGCCGTCGTACTCCCGGCGAGAGAGCACCTCCGGAGCAATGTACGCCGGAGTCCCAACCGTGGACTTGGGCTTCGAATGCAGCAGTGATGACTGCGGCAAAGAAACATTGCAAAAGAAAGGCGTGAGTAAACGAGTATGAGTCTACAATACGAAACAGCAAATTATGCTTTTTTGTGTGTGTGTGTTGTTTAGCTAATCTTTTTTTCTTGCTTGGAAAATATGGTTTTGAAAGAATTATTGGTAACATCACTCAATAAAGCTGGAAAAAAGGGCATAATTCCTTTTCCATGGCAATAAAGGCACGAGTTTGATAAGCAAAATGAGGAAGTCAAGACAGTTTCGTGTCAAAATTTTGGTCTTCCCAGCATGCAAAGATAAAGAAGAACTGGTATACCTCTTGAAAGAAAACATAGTAAGAAAGAACAGAAGAAAATCCGTACCTTGGAGTATCCAAAATCGCAGATCTTGAGGCGCGGAGCCGGGTTGCCATCCAGCAGCGTGTTCTCCAGTTTCAAATCCCGGTGACAAATTTGCTGCAAGCTCAAACAAATTAGCAATCCCCCACCTCATCAGCATAATTTTTTTAAACTTTTATTTCAGATCATTTTCTTTTGGTTGCTGTCCTCACCATGAAGTGGCAGTAGCTAACACCGCAAATTAGCTGCTGGAAGAAATACCTGGCCTAGAATATTATCAACGCCCCAAGGGAAAAAAATTTAGTACACCAACATCAAATGTTTGGCGAAATAGGAAAGATTTAGAGCCGTCTAATTCGAGCAAACAAATGATCACCTCATCCTCGCTGAATCTGCCGGCGCTGCAGATCCGGTCGAAAAGCTCGCCGCCGGCAGCGTACTCCATGACGATCGCGAGGTGCGTAGGCGTGAGCACAACCTAGCAACAAGCCCCAAAATGAACAAAAATAAAAAAGGATCAATTGTGCTCCATCTACGAGCAATAAATTCCCCCAAATAAATCCCAGAATCTCCCTCCCTCTCGGCTCACCTCCTTGAACCGGATTATGTTGGGGTGCCGCAGCGATCGGTGGTTTATAATCTCCCTCGCCACATTCTCGTCAATCTGCGCACACCGCAGACACCGCAAAATCAGCCCAGATAGCAGAAATCCCTCAAGAACTCGAACACGAGAAAATCGAATCGCACCTTTTGCCCCCGCGGGATGTACTTCATGGCGACGAGCTCCTTGGTCTCCCTGTTCCGCATCAGCCGCGCCACCCCGAAGTTGCCCGAGCCGATGTCCTTGAGGAGCTCGTACTTCTCCATGGACGAGCTCCGGCACGCACGGAGCTCGGGGGTCCGAGGAGTGGCCTGATCGGATTGGAGGCGGGGGCGTGGGGAATTCGGAGGGTTTTGGCGTGCTTCGAGGTTAGCGCGAGGAGGAGGAGGAGGAGGAGGGAATGGGAGAGGATTCGAAGCTTGAGCAGGACCCTTCTTTTCTTCCTGGTTGGGTTTGGATTTGGGCGTGTGATTAGTTTATGTGATGTGATTGGGATTAGTTTATGCGGTGATTAGACGTTGTGGCGAGGTATGCGTGCAACATGAGATATTGTAATGGTCGGTCTTTGATATGATGGCACTATAGATTATTCATTGCTTTTTTTTTCTTGAGAATTACAGATTAATTCATTGTATGAACCTTTCATCTGTCACTTTTACAACACGATCCTTTGGTCATATCTCACAAGAAATGGTCATTTTATAAGAATGTGATGTTTCTACCAGTACCAACAAGAGATAGTACTCTAGTAACAGTATCACGTATCTGAGGAGGAGGCGCCGAAAGAATCTTGTTAGTGGTGCTGCTAGCCAAAAGGCGGGCGCACATGGCAGTGAGTTACGGGAGGACGAGAGAAAGATTGTGTCTGCTAGAGCGGGGTATCGCTATTTCGCGAACCATTGTTGGAGCAACTAATTTTCGACCGCCTCTCTGTTTTCCTTTCGTCGTATCGGAATGCATGTCTCACTATTTGTTTCCATGCATTGACCAGGACGTTGCTCCCTTTTCCACTTCGTTTTGCTCGTCTAGCTGCGATGCCACCCCTTCCACCACCTAGCTCTGTCTCTAAGTTGCTGCCGAAGACAATGAGAAATAAAAAATCAAGAGAATAACTACTTTCAATATGTTACGGTCTTTTTTTACTCTAAAATTCCAACTTTCAACCAATCATATAATAATTACATATTCAACTTTCAATCCGTTGTACTCCAACTTTTTTCCTTCAAAAGCAAACTTTATAACAACTCTTTCCTCAAATTCAAAATTCTAATGAATAAACTGTAATTTTGAGTTGAAAAAATATCAACTTTCTACTGAGATACTACAACTTTTTCATTTGACAAATCGAACTTCTAAATCATCCAACACCAACTTTTTGATTCAACGAATAAAGCTTCCAATTATCTATCGTGAAATCACGACTTTCTACTTCTCTAAACACAAACTTTTAAACGAAACACCCGGACTCTCCTTTCCCTCCCCCCACCCAAAATCCCTTGATCCACACATAACTATTCCTATAGTGATGACGTGGAGAATAATGCAAGGTGAGGAGATAGCAATGTTTTTCCTTTTCTAGATAGGAGGAGGAGGGACGTCAGGTGAAGTGCAAAGAAAAAACATGTCGTGCTATCGGACCATTCGTTTCTAACAAATGATTATAATGTATCATTTTAATTGTCTTACTTTAGAGATAAAAGGTGCTAATCGCTAAGCATTAGATAGAAAAGTCAAACTTTAGCGGATGTGTTATGTTGTATTTCTTAGCACTACTACAGCTATCCTCTAAATATACATATAAATTTCGCGTGTAATGAAGGTCCTGATTGGAATTAGATTGACAGTTAAAAAAAATACAAAAAGAATTTAGATTATATTTTTCTTTCATTATTATTTTTTGGGATGGGCCCAAAGGCCTAGCCAATCTAGCCCAGAAGGCCTACTTCAGTCTAATCATTTTTGGGCCAAAAGGCTCACTCCACCCAGAAATGCCTAAAAGGCCCATCCAGCTAGGGCTAACCCTAGCCAGTGCCTGCTCCCTCCACCTCACTCCCTCATAAGCCGCCACTTCTCTCTCTGTTCTCTCTCACGATTTGGCCATGGTCACCTCTACCGGTTGCTCCCGGCCGCTACCTCAAGTCCAGTCACTTCCGCCGCTGAGCACTGGGATGGAATCTCTTCCTCGGACCCTACCTCCTCTGTCCCGAGGTGGCATCTCACTGCCCCTGCTTGAGCCGCAGTCGCCAACCCTAGACGCTGGTCTCAGTAGCCTTCACTGGTAATCGGTGCTAGCCTTTACCTCGTTCATTCTGCAACCATCCTAGTGGCCCCTCACTGCCACATCACCTCGTTGTCCTAGTTTGTGCCGCCATGGCCAACCTTAGCCGTGCAGCTCGAGCTCGAGCACTCAGGCGGGCCGTCGGTGTGTCAGACCATGTGTTGGTGTTGGTGCCGCACCCCTGCAGTGCCTCGCTGACCACATATGATATCAGCCTTGCCGCCGTTGCCGCACCCTAATGTGGGCCTCGACAACCTTGGTCTTTGCTGGGCGCTAGTTTCTGTCTTGGCTTGGTGTAGTGGTTTTGTCCTCCACATCGAGCCCAACCACTGGAGGAAGGCTGCGAGTTCACCGTGCCATAACCACAATAGCAGTGGTCTTTGAAGTGCATCTAGGCCCCTTAAGTGGATTTTGGTGGTTAATGAGAATCAAATAAGTGACTAATGGTTTTCATGGGGTAAATGATCAGGTTTAGTCCCAAGAATTTGGTGAGAATCATCGTTGACGACCCTTCAAAGTTGACGATGACATGGCACCCGGGTACCGTCAAGGAGGACAATGCCGGCCCCATGGACATAGGGTGGGCCAGGCCGACTACTCAGAGTCTGACTTCTACACGGGGGCGCCTCATCAACTAGGATAGACAGGCATCCGACAATCCTGGATTCTGTTGTAACTAATTAGGAAACCAATCTGTAAGCCGATCGGGACTCTTGTAACCCTACCCCGGTCATCTATATAAGGCCTGGAAGGGATCCCCCGATTAGAGGGTTCTTATGTTCTTGGGTTCTCGTGTTCCTAAGCTCACGAGTTCTCTAGACTTTGTATTCTCATACGGGATTCAAGCAATATCAGCCACCAAACACAGAATGTAGGGTATTACCTCTTCTCGAGGGCCTGAACCTGTCTAAACACTGTGTCCCGTGTGCACCCATCTAAATCTTCTGTGCTTGCGCAACCCCTTATTCATTATTGCCGGATTAGAACACCGACAGTTGGCGCGCCAGGTAGGGGAGCGCGCATAGATTCATCTGCCAGATCCAGATGGGTTTCTTCGTCAACAACGGCAGCTTCGTTCCAGGCACCATCATGCGATTTGCCTTTGCGAACGCTGTCCCTGATCTAGGCCAGCTTTTCCGGTTTGGAAAGTTGGACTTCATCGCCGACCAGATCGGCAAGCTTCACCTTTGTGACTCGGCATCTCACCGACCGACGAAGGTGTCATCAGCAAACCACTCGGACTCGTCATCGAGTCCGCGCCTTCGGTTCCTCTCCACAAGGAAGAGGTTACTCCGAAGTCAAATCAACCGCTCGAATGCAGGTTCCCATTCGTCGAGCGAGGGACCCAATTGGTTGGGGCAATCGACTCTCTCCTGCCCGTCTTTGAGTATGACTCGGACGATTTTGAGAGTTTGAAAAGCCACCACCCGTCTCGGGAAGTCTTCATGGTGAATCTGGGCACGTTGCCTAACAACGACGACCAGCCTATTCCCATCGAAGACCAGACTCCTGAATAGCTAACTGCCACTTGGCTTCGTCTCTGTGCACAGGAGACGGAACTGGCCGAGCGGCAAGCCGCGCTGGCCCGCCAGCGCGGATTCTCCTCCGGATGAAGGAGACGAGTTCCCGAAGGAAACCGCTTGCTTGATGATCTTCGGTGGCCCTGACGGCTACGAATCCAAACGCCGCCAGAAGATCACAAGCCGAGAGGTTAACGCAGTCGAGCCTGCCGTACCTCAATACCTCCGACGGTCCGAGTCCATAATCTCCTTTGACCGCTCAGACCATCCCGACTACATACCCCATCCGGACAAGTTCCCCTTGGTGGTGGACCCAATTGTTAGCGGCGTCCGCCTCACCAAGGTCCTCATGGATGGAGGAAGCGGTTTGAACATCCTCTACATCAAAACACTTGACGACATGAAGGTTCCCCGCTCGGACATCAAGCCCACTAGGGCACCCTTTCACGAGGTCGTCCCCGGCAAGATGGCAAGTCCACTCGGACAGATCAGCCTGCCCGTCACTTTCGGCACCCCCGAAAACTTTCGGACCGAGAACCTCACCTTCGAGGTCGTCGACTTCTCGGGCTCATATCACGCTATTTTGGGACGCCCTTGCTATACCAAGTTCATGGCTGTCCGAAGCTACGTCTACCTGAAGCTTAAAATGCCGGGTCCCAATGGGGTTATAACGGTGCAAAGTAGTTTTTAGCATGCCTACGTGTGTGACCTGGAAAATTGCAACCTCGCCGCGGCCCGAATCGCCGCAACCGAGCTTGACAACATCAAGTCAGCCACGGTCGAAGAAGCACCCCCGACAAAGAAGGCTTCAACGTCGACGTCGTTCCAGTCGGCGAAGGATACTAAGTGTTGAAAATATGCCCTAGAGGCAATAATAAAGTTGTTATTATTCTATTTTCATGTTCATGATTAAGTTTATGTTCTATGCTAGAATTGCATTGGTTCTTGAATATGAGATTCAAAGGAAAACCTAATTGCATGTGTGGAATAATAAACACCATTCAGATTCCTAGTCAGGCCTCTGGACTAGCTCATGTATTGTTGATGATCTTGTTTTCCTGATCATGGGCATTGTTAATGTAACAAGGATGCCGGCAATAATGGGAACACATTGTTAGGGTAACAATGGTGTTGGATAGACCCCCTTATGAGATACTGCGAGATCACTTCGTCAATATGTTGTCAGTATCTTCTCATGATGTGTTAACGTTTACTTGCGTCCTTAGACCATGAGAATATCATAGACCCGGATATCGGATGGTTGCTTTGGGGTCATCAAACGTTACTCCGTACTGGGTAATTATAAAGGTGACTTCCAGGTACACCAGAAAGTATATCGTGGTTCTAGATATGTCAAGACTGGGATTTGCCCATCCGGCGATGGAGAGATACACTCTGGGCCCACTCGGTATTACGGTGTCCAGCATCGCCTGGCCAGGTATTGTGACTAAAAGGTTAGTCACGGGGATACCGGAATACGGAAATGAGAAAAGAGTACAAACCGGTAACGAGGATAACTAGGTATGGTGATCAAGGAGTTGATCACAGGGATACCGTCAAAGTCTCGCCTCGGGTTGTGTAACGTATCGTGAGGCAAAAGGAATTGTATGCGACAATACAAGGTTCGCTCGATAAAGATCTTCGATGATATGTGGGAGTCGTTATGGGTGTCCAGATCCCGCTGACGATTATTGATCGGAAGGTGTCCCGGACATGTCCACATATACTCGAACCTATAGGGTCACACGCTTAACGTTTTAGCGACATTTAGGAATGCTACGATTTATGGAGAACGAGAGAGAAGGGTTCCGAAAGTGTTTCGGATGATCTCGAAAGTGTTCCGGGAGGTCCCGGATGGTTTCGGTGATGTCCGGAAGTGTTCTGGAAAGTATTGGAAGGTTCTAGAAGGTTCTAGAAATTCTAGAAGGTTCTGGAAGGTTCTAGAAATTCTAGAAGGTTCTAGAAGGTTCTAGTGGAGTTGGACTCCAACTCCAACAGGGTGTCCCTGCTGGAGTAGGACTCCACCTGCCTAGGGAGAGCTGCCCCAACCCCTATAAATAGAGGGGCAGGGCACCTGAAAGAGCATCCAGGCAGCCCCAGAAGCAGCCCTAAACCCTAGGCCGGCCCATCTTTAGATTGGCCACAGCCTTCTTTTTCTCTCTCTTCTAGATGGATCTAGTACAGCTGCCGGCGCGCTGCTGCTTCTCCTTCTCGTAGATCCCCGCTGTTCTTGTGTGCTGGTCCACACATTACTGCGGTGTCGCTGATCCGGTTCGCGTGGATACCTCGGAGACGTCGTATACTTCGGCGTTCGATCGGGCGAACTATTCGCGAGGAGATCGCTCTCGCGGCTGGGAGGTATAACCTAGCTGCGGGAGTCTGCGGACTTCATCGACATCGGTCAACTTCTCCGCTGCATTGACGTGATCGTCGAAGGTATAATCTCGTTGCCTGCACCTCGATAGTGATCTTGGGGTGGATTGTGCGCGGTAAATTTTGTTTTGCGTAGCACGTTCCCCAACACTAAGGCGATCCAGCTCGACCCGGAAGATTCTTCCAAGACAGCGCAGATCGGGACCACGCTTAGCGACAAATAGGAAAGCACGCTCGTCAGCTTCCTCCACGACAATCGGGATGTCTTCGCGTGGACATCCTCCGACATGCCCGGAGTTCCGCGGGAGGCTGCCGAGCACTTTCTGAACGTCCGGTCGGATGCTAAGCCGGTCAAACAGCGCTTACGCCACTTTGCTAAAGATAAACGAGTAGCAATAAGAGAAGAGATAGCCAAGCTCTTATCAGCTGGCTTTATAAAAGAAGTGTATGATCCCGACTGATTAGCGAACCCAGTTCTTGTTCGCAAAAAGAATGGAAAATGGAGGATGTGTGTTGATTACACTAGTCTTAGCAAGGCATGTCCTAAAGATCCTTTTACTCTGCCTTGCATCGACCAAGTGATTGATTTTACGGTTGGCTGTGAAATTTTATGCTTCCTCGACACCTACTCGGGCTACCATCAGATCAAAATGAAAGAGGAGGACCAAATCAAGACCTCGTTCATCACACCGTTCGGGGTCTTCTGCTACGTCTCCATGCCGTTCGGCTTAAAAAATACCGGCGCTACGTACCAACGGTGCATACAGTGCTGCCTCTATGGGCAGATTGACAGGAACGTACAAGCCTATGTTGACGACATGGTGATTAAATCAGAAAAGAAAGATGATCTCCTGACCGACCTGGCAGAAACATTCACCAGCCTTAGGTGATATAGTATGAAGCTCAATCCGGAGAAATGCGTCTTCGGGGTTCCTTCGAGAAAGCTACTCGGATTCATTATTTCCGAACGAGGAATCGAGGCTAACCCGAAAAAGATCAACGCCATCATCAAAATTGGGCCACCAAGAAGCTTCAAAGACGTCCAGAGACTCACCGGCTGCGTGGCAGCTCTTAGCTGTTTCATCTCTTGACTCGGTGAAAGAGCTCTGCCCCTCTACAAGCTCATGAAGAAGTCTGACAACTTCACCTAGACCCCCGAGGCTCAAGACGCTCTTGATGGTTTGAAAAAGCTGCTGACCACCGCCCCGGTGTTGGCCCTGCCAATGCCTAATGAGCCACTGATACTATACATCGCGGCAACCACTCAGGTGGTCAGTACGGTCTTGGTTGTTGAACGATCTAAGCCGGGTCACGTCTAGAAGGTACAGCGACCAGTCTATTTCATCAGTGAAGTATTTTCCGAGTCCAAGGCGTGTTACCCGCAGATCCAAAAGATTATCTATGCAGTATTCGTCACGTCTCGGAAGCTGGTTCACTACTTCCAAGGACATCCAATCTCGGTGGCCAGCTCTTTCCCAATCGCTGATGCCATCAACAATCGGGACGCCACTGGCTGGATTGCCAAGTGGGCACTGGAGTTGCTCACATTCGACATAATTTATACCCCTTACACGGTGAAAGTGCATTCAGTCCCAAGGAGTGTGGGAGGATGATTATCTAGCCCCAAGGTTTGGTTTTGATGGTTAATGGCAACCCTCACCTGTATCTAACGTTTACAATGAGTGTGAACAGGAGTTTAGATGAACAGGTGATCGATCAAGACAACATCTGATTAATGATGAGACCTAAAAAGAGCAAGGAACCGTGAAGGTCAGAAGGGCTAGCTGAGCTAGTCTCCTGAGGCTCAGTTGCGAGGAAGCCGAGGTTGTGCTCGAGGGCAAGCGAGGTGATGGTGGCTTGATGGAGTTCAAGGACCGTGACTGCAAGCTGGATAAGACCTGGAGGAGCTAGAAAGCTAGTGGATCTGCGTCAAGAGGTTCGCTGTGCGTCTTCAAGGGCTGTCATCTTCAGTTGTTAGCTTGGAACCAGTGCCAAGATTCTGAGCGAGCTGGTCAGTGGCAGTGGTGTGTCCATTTTCCTCCTGAATCAGTTTTTAGGCTTGTAGTGAGCCGGCCAGTGTTGTGCTCAGGTGCTGCCTGAGGCAACCGAGTCCACCTAAGTTTGGCATCTGAGACTCAGGTGGGTAGCTCAGCTGTGGCTAGTAGGTTACCAAGTGTATGTTAGCTGAGTCTTAGATAGGTGTGTCTGTTGGCTCTTTGTCTGACGTGGCATGAGGGTAACGGCTAGCTGTCAGGGACCCTATAAATAGGGAACCTGGGGAGGTTTCGACCTCAACCTTTACCTCTACCATAGAAAGCACCCTGCTATCGGAAGAAAGAGCTCTTAGTCTCCGAGAGAGTGTTGCCTGCTTGCATCCACCGTGAGAGAGAGTTGCTTTGCATCCTGAGTGCTTCAGAACTGAGAGAGTTCATGGTACTGGTTCCTCCAAGAGACTGAGAGAGCTCTTGGAGTTCGTCTGCTCCAAGACCGGGAAGTTGGAGTCATTGGTGAGCAAGCCAAGTCTTGTGTGGCTGCCTCCAAGCGTTTGTGAAGGCGATTTGGGTCTGCCTGTCTTGCTGCGGTGAGATCAAAAGGATTCCACACAAGATAAGTGAACGAGGAAAGAGCACGGTTCAGTGCCGGCTGTGAAAGCAGCTTCCTCAACGGAGACGTACCACTTTGCTAAAGTGGGAACTTCGGTAAAACAAACCCTTTGTGTCTACTCATTTATTTGTATGGTTTGTGTTCACTTGTGCTGATATACATAGTTCACTCTCTGCTGCACACAACTGAGTTTCCCACCTGAGACTCAGTTGACACTAAGAGCAAGTTGTCTCCTTTACTATTCTGTCTATCTGTTGCACACAACTGAGTCACTCACCTGAGACTCAGTTGACACATAGTTGTCTCTGCTCTGCTCTGATTGCATTTATCTGAGTTATCTACCTGAGAGTCAGTTGCCTGAGTCAGTTGCTTAGGATTGGCCCATTTATCTTAAGTAAAGCCCATTAGGTTTTAATTTTATAGAGCCGACCTATTCACCCCCCCTCTAGTCGACTCCTGAGATCCTTTCAAGTGGTATCAGAGCCTCGTTGCTCATATTGGCTTAACAGCCAGAGTTAAGGGATGTCGAACTACGAGGGTAGAGTTCCAATGTTTGATGGCACTAACTATGCTTTTTGGAAGCGGAAGATGCAAATGCACCTTACTGCAATGGACCCAGATGTCTAGAAAATTGTCATGACAGGTCTCAGGTAGAAAATGAGAGCACCCCTACTGATCAAGACAAGATCAACATCAAGAACAATGCTAGGGCTGCCAATGCTATCTATATGGGGCTGCAGGAACATGATTTCAACCGTGTCAGCACCTTTGATGCAGCCCATGATATCTGGAACACTCTTCAGGCCATTCATGAAGGCAGTGATACCTTGAAGAGGTCCAAGAAGGATGTGTTAGAGCATGATCTTGACAACTTCCACTATCAACCTGGAGAGGACATCAACTCCATCTTCACAAGGCTTACAATGATCACAAATCAGCTGAAGGCCCTTGGATCAACCAGAGTTGAAGATGAAGATGTGATCAAGAAGTTCCTTTTTGTCCTTCCCAAGCCCTATCACACTCTGCGTCTGATGATGAAGGAAAAGGACGGCTTCGACAGGATGAAGCCCACTGATGTGCTTGGTAGGATGCTTACTCATGAGATGGAGCTGAATCACTCTAAGAAGCATGCTGCAACTTCTGGCAAGAACAAGGATATAGCTCTCAACATAGTGGCCAGTCTCAAGGACTCCAGTGATGAAGAAGATTTGGATGAAGAGATGTCCACTGATGAAGAAACTGAACTTGCTATGCTCACTCGCAATTTCAGAAAAGTTCTACAGAAGAAAGAAGTTCTCTGGTTCTGCTGATAGATTCAAAGGGAAGAAGCAGCTCAACGACAAGAAATGTTTTGAGTGTGGTGACTCAGGACATTTCATTGCTGATTGCCCCAAGAAGAGCAAGAAACCAGAAGAGGGCAAGTACAAGAAGAAGAAGGTCATTGTCAAGAAGAAATACAAGGAAGGGAAGCCACCTACCTTCAGAAAGAAGAAGACCTCTGCTGCCAGAGCATATGTGGGACAAGCTTGGGTCTCAGATGACTCAGAGTCTGGAGAAGAATCAGAAGAAGAAACTGAGCTAGTTGGGTTAGCTAGGCAATGGCTCAGTTAGGTCACTCAGTTGCGCACCTGAGTCAGACTCACTCTTCGACAAGGACGCCAACCCTTCATCTATTGAGACTCTAGCCCTATGCTTTATGGCTAAAGGCAATAAGGTATTAACTGAGGATGACTTCCCTGATTATGTTCAGCTAATGGACATTCTTGACAGGACAGAAAAGCTTCTTCGGAAAGAGAGAAAAGAAAACATCTCTCTCAGGGACAAACTAACTGATATGC
>JAGXJF010003668.1:0-63242 GCA_019208055.1 Stipa capillata | reverse complement strand
CGTCGTCCTCCTCATCCTCCTCGTCCTCGTCCTCGTCCTCGTCCTTGTCCTCGTTCTCGGTGTCGTCATCGTCATCGTCGGCTTCCTCGGCTTCCTCCTCTGACATCCACCAATAGCCGTCGTCCGATCTCGACGGACGACTCGACCAATCGGTGGACCGATTAGTCTCCTCGTCAGAGGAGAGCACATTCGACTTCACCGCTGAGTCCTCGTCCCACGAGTAGTTGGATAGCCAACTAATTGGTGACGGCGCCGGACCCGCGTAGGGCGATGGGACGGGCGGCGGCACCGTTGAGGACGACGGCGGCACGCACGGCATGGCAGAGGAGAGAAGTGGGCAAGAGGGAATGGATTGGGCGGAGGCTGGTAGAAGCGGAGTACTTAATACGTACGGAGAGGCGCCTGAGGGAGCGAAGCGACACGAAGAGGAATATGAAGCCACACGCGTGAAACGAAGTGGCAGTTCCCAAGGTTGAAGACGAAGGGGCACACCTAAAATATCTAGCACAGACGGTTCCCAGTTGGGAACCTCCAGCACTATGATCACAGTACAGACGGCTCCCAACTGGCGCCGTCTGTACTAATATCACAGACGGTTCCAGTTGGGAGCCGTCTGCACTTGGATGGATAGTATAGACGGTTCCCAACTGGTACCGTCTGTTCTAATATCACAGATGGTTCCAGTTGGGAACCGTCTGTACTGGCAGGGATAGTACAGGCAGTTCCCAACTGGTACCGTCTGTAATAATATCACAGACGGATCCAGTTGGGAACCGTCTGTGATATCCCTCAGATTACAGATGGTCCCTGTTGGGAACCGTCTGTGATATTTGTACAGACGGTTCCTCATACGAACCGTCTATACTGTGGTGTCCCGCTTGTGCGCCATCGCTGATAGTCATTTTCGCAAACGGTTCGCATTTGGAACCGTCTATGATAAGAACTGTACAGACGGCTTGGAGTAGCCGTCTGTACAGATGGTGTCCCCGTTAAATGGAATCTGTAGTAGTGACATACAGCCAACCCTATTGGCCTATAACAAGCTCAGGGCTGCCGCCGGTGCCGCCACACGCGTCATGAACGACAGGAGGCTCATGATGTGTGGCAGCAGCTACGCCAGCTCCTTCTCGACATCATCTCCGCTGCTATCCACCTCCATCAAGCTACCGCCGTTGCTGCTGCCGCCACCGCGCGCTGCTGCGCACGATCACCAATCTGATAGAATTAATTTTGTTATGAGTCCGAGTGTAATTAGTAGGATTAAGAGTGTTAGTAGGTTTCTTTTACCTAGTCCTAATTAGAGTTTTAGTCCTTGCCACCTATATAGAGGGGGGCAGGGTGTAAAGATTAGAGAAGCCAACAATGAAAAGAAACAAAGAAACAAAGCAAGAACAACGGCACGTTACGAGCCCCTAGTTATACATTACAACTCAATTTTTTCGTACTCGCGTGATCCGATTTAGGGATAAAACCCAACAATCGGTATCAGAGCTTATATGATTATGAGATCATGGCCAGCAACCACGGATCCCATTTGCAGGAGCGCTCAGTCACGCTTGCATCACAATGCTGTGGTAGGAGTAGGACGATACGAGATGGTCGTGAATTGGTGGTCCAGGAGCGCATCATCATAAGGGAAACTGGCGGAGCAATGGTTGTCTACCCGACGCTAACGACGACCAACTACATCGAGTAGTCACTCATCATGCGCGTCAACCTACAGGCCTAGGGCTCGTGGGAAGCAGTCGACAACGACACCGTCAACTTCCGTGATGACAAGATGGCTCTTGTGGCCATCCTTCGCGCCGTATCGACCAACATGCTTGGCGCAATCGCCGTAAAGGAAATGGCTAAGGAGGCATGGGATGCCATTAAGATGATGCGGCTGGACGTCGACCGCGTCCGCATGGCCACCGCATAGAAGCTACGAACCGAGTTCGAGGCACTCGCGTTCTGGGATGGGGAAATGGTCGATGCGTTCAACATGGATGTCAGCAGTCTTGTCAACAACCTGCGCACCCTTGGCGATGCTATCGAGGACGAGAAGGTTGTCAAGAAGTTTCTATGAGTAGTCCCCAAGCGACACTCGTAGATAGCAATGGTCATAGAGACTCTCCTCGACCTCAATACATTGACGATTAAGGAGCTCACTGAGCACCTACGCGTTGTCGAGGAATGCCTCACGCAGGACAAATTGATAAGTCTGGCATTCCTAGCCCACCAAGCAAAGCCGGTGGTTTCTTGGTCACGACCAGCTAAAACGAAAGTTCCATTAAAGAGCGTTTCCACGTGGTAGAACCTCCTCAGGGAATATAAGATTTTCATGAGGCTGATCCTAAGCTGCCATCCACGCACGAATACCCTCGTTTAAAAGAATATTTTTGGTGTAGAAAGTCTCAAATTCAGGATCTTCCGCTGCACGGATTTCCTAGGAAACAAAGTCATAGGCACGTAAGTTCAGAGCCAGGCTAACTACGCCAATAGCACTCATCCATAAACTGGTGATGGGTACAAATAACATAAAGAAATGTAACCAATGTTTATTGGAAAAAGCAACACCAAAGATTTGGGACCAAAAGCGGTTAGCAGTGACCATTGAATAAGTTTCTTTAGCTTGAGTTGGGTTAAAAGCGCGGAAGGTATTTGCACCATCACTGTCCTCGAATGGAGTGTTTTCTATGGTCGCCCCATGAATAGCGCATAGCAAAGCCGCGCCTAATACTCTGGCAACTCCCATCATATGAAATGGGTTCAACGTCCAATTATGAAATCCTTGGAAGAAGAGGATGAATCGAAATATCGCTACTATGCCAAAACTCGGCGCAAAGAACCAACCAGATTGCCCCAGTGGATAAATAAGGAATACAAAAACAAAAACAGCGATTGGACCAGAGAATGAGATTGCATTATAAGGCCGCAATTGAACAGATTGAGCAAGTTCAAATCATAAAACCAATAGTGGATTTGTTTCTGTCTTTTGTTAAATCTTTTTCACGACTCGATAGAGAATTTGATAAGCCAATGATTTTTTTCCGTCTTTCATAATACGGTTAACCACCATGTTAACTAATCGATTACAAAAAATTGGATCGGAGTTTGCAGTTCTTTTTTCTGCAGTACCTCGACGTGACATGAGCATGAAAGAGGTTCAAGAATCCGTTTTCTTTTTATAAGGGCTAAAAATGAATCACTTATTTTTTTGGCTTTTTAACCCCGTATTGTAGGGTGGATCTCGAAAGATAGGAAAGATCTCCCTCCAAGCCGTACATATGACTTTCATCGAATACGGCGGTTCCAGAACATGCTTGCTCCTCACCGAGAAGGAGTAGGAGACACACCGAAAGCAACATGAGCACAGCGAAGCCTCGATGGGCGGAAATAGCAAGCTGTCCAAAAGCAAAAGACGAGGTGCTCATCAAGGCCACTTTCAAGGAGGAATTAATGAAGATGACAAACAATTTATTAATGAAAGAAGGCCACACAACTTCGACAAGTTGAAGGTAAAGTGTTTCAATTACAATCACTAATGTCACTTTGTAAAAGAGTGCAAGCAGCCAAATCGAAGAGAAAGGGCTAACCTTGTGCAACAGCTAGACGATGAACCAACCTCCTCATGGTAGAGGTGTGTGACCTCGTTCAAATGGTCACAAGCAAATGTGATGAAGTAGTGCCAAATCGAAGAGAAAGGGCTAACCTTATGCGACAGCTAGACGATGAACCAACTCTCCTCATGGCAGAGGTGTGTGAGCTCGTTCAAACGGTCACAAGCAAATGTAATGAAGTAGTGCTGCATGAAGAAAAGGAAACGTCCAACACGGTCATGCCAGAGTGTGTGCATAAGTCACAAGGTGTGGGCACTTATGAATGACAAGGTAGCGCCAGAATTATACACCAATAGGGGAGTACCTGAGGGTCCAAAGTTTGGTACTTGGACATCGGTGCAAACAACCACATGACAGGGCAACGAGCCTTGTTCAATGAATTGGATGAGATCACCTATGGAAGAGTCATATTCAGTAATGGATATGTCGTGGAGATCAAAGAGAAATGATTAGTCCTTCTCCAATGCAAGAACGGAGAACAATGAGTACTACCTGAAGAATATTTTGTACCAAGACTTCGTTCCAATATCATAAGTCTGGGATAGTTTGCAGAATACGACCTGATGATAATTATGCACAATGATCGACTGAGAGTATGAACAAAGAGGGAGTCTTCTCATGAACGTGATAAAATCTAAGAACCGGCTTTACAAGATTAAGTTGGAGGTAGTAAGTGCAAAAGTCATTGACATACGTGTAAGTATGAGGCAGCAGGAGGCTACCACACATGACGAAATGGTGCTCGAACCACGGGAAGCAATCCCGGTTAGCTCGCCGAGCACAATGACGACAAGTATAGCAACCAAGGTGATGGTCAACAAAGAAGATATTGCGACTACCAATGTTAGAGAAGGTGACATGTCAAAGTCAAAGATCATGACCTCACTGGAGATCAAGATTGAGGACAAGACGTTCAAAATCAAAGGCAAGGACCAAGCCATGAAGAAGATCAAGATTGAGGACAAGGTGTTCAAAATTGAAGACAAAGACTAAACCATGAAGAAGCAACGTGCATCCATTCACACAATGCATGCAGTGGCAACGACAATAGTTATGATGCGTGCAATTACAAGAGTGGTAGCATATGGTGCAATAACAACAACAGCTACGACAATGGCAATGGCAGCTAGGACGGCAATGGCACTACCACTGACAACAACGAAGAAAGGGATGGATAATCTAACGATATCGACTAAAGGCAACGACAGAAGATGCATTTGGGACCCAGGACGCATAAGAAGTACAACAAGTCAAGATCAAAGGAGTGACACTCTAACAAAGATTAAGGGAGAGAATGATAGAATTAATCTTGTTATGAGTCTGAGTCTGATTAGAAGTAGGATTAGGAGTTTCCTTGCCACCTATATAAAGGGCGGCAGGGTGTAAAACTAGACAAGCCAACAATGAAAAGAAAGAAAGAAACAAAGAAAGAACAAGAGCACATTACGAGACCCTAGCTATACATATGAATATCTAATAGAACATGAACGGGACTCTTCCTTCCCTATCAATATGAATTACCAAAGAACTGGACTCTTTCCTAATTAAAACCTGCTTGAATCCTAAGCTGATCCAGTCTCCACTTGTACTGCCGTAGCTTCCATAGTTGGCTATGGAGGGTGCGGCTGGCGACACAAATATACGTCTGGCTGTACATGACATCTCTTCCCTCCTTGAAAAATAGCTCGTTCTCGAGCTGGAATGCTGGATATTGCTGCTTAAAGTCGTCGAGTGGCACCCAAGTAGCTTTGGCTAGTGGCAACCCCACCCATTGAACAAGGACTTGGCGTGTGCCGCGGGCAAGGCGACCCAGCTGCACTGAGTGGGTTGATGGTAAGACGCGTCCGTCAATCATTGCCGGTAGAGTGGGAGTTGCTGATGGAGGCTCGTCATGGAATTTCTTGAGGACACCGACATGGAAGACGTCGTGTACGCGTGCGCCTGCTGGCATTGTGAGGTGATATGCAGCCTCGCAAATGTGCTCCGGCACTTTGAAGGGTTTGTGGAACTTGGGAGGCAGCTTGCTGCTGGAGGAGTCGGGTAAGGAGGCCACAGCCCTGTGAAGCAGCCAGAGCCAGACCTAGTCACCAACCTGGTAGGAGACGTCATGATGATGAGTGTCATAATAGAACTTGGTGTATTCTTGTGCTTGGTGCAGGCGCTCCCAGAAATCATGGAGGAACTGGTCACGATTAAGCAAAGCGCTTTCAACCGCTGGCAACCGTGTGTCGCCCTTCTCATAGGAGCACCTCGTCATCATCTCCGTAGCCATTCTCCTCCAGTGGCCATCGCTGCTACCGCCGCCGTTGCGCGCTGCCGTGCACGACCACTCGTCCTCCTCTCAGAGAAACTGCAGGGAGTTGGTAAGGACGTCCCGCTCGAGCCACTTGATGCCACCGGGGAGCAGCGCGGCTTCCTCCTCGAGGAACCACACTTACTCAGTGTGGACACCCCCTCTAGCCACGCAACTGGGATTGGCAACATTAGGCACGCTGGCGCCTGCCCGATTATCTGCAAGTACCCCATGCCGCAGGCTCCTTGCTGCTCACCCCACCTGTGGGCACCGCAAGCTAGTAGACGGAGCTTGCATGACGACTGGTGGTGGCTGTGCTAAGCTGGGGCCAAAGCAACACGAAGAGCACATAAGCGAAGTTGCTTGTCCCGTCGCGTTTGAAGAGAGAATGGAATGGAGGGAGGAGGCGTGCAATTGAGACTATGACCCCCTTCTAGATGGCTTCAGTTTGTGCATAAGCCGGTTTAAGCTTAATGGCCGCCAAAAGCTCCAGTATGGGGAAGCCCTGACAATCTCTTGGCCCCATTCTAGACGATTTCTGAGATTTGAGCTTATGAGCTGTAATGAATAGTGGAAAGTCTATAATACCCCTGAACCTATATGTTTGCTATTTGGATGGTAATTCTTATCAAATTCATGTTTCTTATACTGTTTGTTTCTTTGTACGTAAATGAGGCATGCTCTGAAGTTACGTACAAATGCTAGATTTTATTTAGCATGTGTCTAGGCTTTGCATTGCTTGTTTTCTAGGGAACATGTATTTGAGCGTTGTATGGTATTGCATGTGGTGGCTGGTGGCTGAGAAGATGAGTTGCACGTCCTTCTGCCAAATAAACTGTTTCAGCAAAGCTTTGAGGTATAGAGTTTTACTATTCATAAACACCGGTCCCATAATACCATTGGTGCTTAGGATCAACAAATTATCACAGAGACTGGTAGCTTTGATAACAATTGAATAACACTTCTGTACACTTGGTGATACCAAAAAATGCCCAAGAAAATAACTGCAGATGATACGGATAATCAAGAACTGTATTTGACATGTTCTCTATGATGGTAAAAGTTGACTTCAACGTACATGGGCATGGCCGAAATAGACATATGATTAGAATATAAGTTCCTAGAGAAGACTTTTGCATAGTACAAAGTAGAGCATCTTTGCTGAAATGGTGATGTGCAAAAGGATCTCAAAATATTAGTGCACTTTAACCCTTGCAGCTATATATGAACTGAGCAGTAACTTAGAGCATCTCCAGGTGGGCATCCATCCCACCCGCCATCCCAATTTAGCGCGTCCTTGGCAAAAAAATCAGCTCCAGCAGAGACGCCATCGCGGCCGCTATTTTGGATGGCACTCCATCCAGCCCCTCCCGAACGCCAAATGTAGCGGCTCTCCCCCAACCGCCATCCCTCAACTGCTGCCACCCGGACGTCGGGCCCCCGCCAAGCTGAGGAACCGTGCCGAGGAACCGGACGTCGCGCCCCCGCAGTCCACACCGCTGGCCACTCTAGATCTCGCTGGTAGCCCCTCCTCTCTATCTCCATCTGTTTCTTTCTCTCTCTCTGGTGGTTGGGGGAGGAGCAGGGGGAGGCTCGCCACCGGGTCGATCGCCGGATCTGGCGCACCGCCGTCTGACAAGATGAAATCGATGAGACACAAGCAAAAGAAAAGAGAGAGGGGTGGGGGGCGAGGGGCGCCGGGGTGTGCTTACCGGGATGGATGTGGACGGTTGTGGCTGCCGAGGAGGGAGTAGCTACCGCCAGACATCATCTTGGCCGGCGACAGAGTCGAAGAAGTGAGGAAGGGGGGCCAACGGTAGAGGGGGTTCCGCTGCTTGGTGGCCGGCAGAGGAGAGAGAGGGGTGGCGGTGGAGGGGCCGGCGGTGGAGCGCCGCGTGAATGTGGTGGCCGGCAGAGGAGGGCATGGCGGTGATGTGCTGCTTGGTGGCGAGGACGACATAGCGGTGGAGCTCAACTACGGTGGTCGCCGGATCTGACGGGCGCGTCGGGGGAGAGATTAGACTGGGGATTGGAGAGGAAGGTGGGGGAGGGGAGGTGGGGTAGGGGTCGTCGGGGGAGAGGAATTTGGGGGGAAGGGGAGGCGGGGGTAGGGGCCGGCGGGGAAGGAGAATGAGGGGTGGTCGGGTGGGAGTGGATGCGGTCGGGCAGGGTGGCCAGGGAGAGAAGAATTAGGGGGAGGGAAATTAGTAGGAAAATGAGGGGAATTAGGGGAGGGGAATTTAAGGACAATTTAAATGTGAATTGAAAAACAGATTTGTGTAGAATGTGATGAATTGAAGCATTCTGTATAATAGTAGTGTAATTTTAGTTTTCGCTGATGTTCTATTAACCAAAATCATGTACACTTTGTATGAATACAATGCAATTGTTAGAACAGCATGCAATCTTGTGATGATGAAGTTATAACATTTAGTGATCCGTGAAAAATTATTAGAACAGCATGCAATCTCTATTAGTACAGTGAAATATAAATTATTAGTACCATGCTCATGTTGTATTTTGCTAGGGTAGTGATGGACAAGGATCCGCAGAAAATTAGTGAAGGTTGGGCATGGACCATTAAAGAACTAGATGTGATCTCAAATGACTGTAAGAAAATTGTCAAAGATTGCTTCTCTCCAAAGTCGAATACTGTCAATAATGAGCTCAACTATGTCCTAGTTCGAATTGAGCAACTAGCACGGAGCATTGATAAGCTCTCCATAGAATCAACTGATATGCTTCAAAAAGATGGATTAGTTCCTGAAGAAGATGATGTCGACCCCGCTGATCTTATCCCTGGCGATTACGTGAGTGACGACAGTGTGTTGTATGATTCTGATGAATGATGGCTAGTTCTAACTATTTGTATGGTGTGGACTTTATGCATCGATCAATCTAGTTGCTATTTATATGTTGTATGGACTATGGACTATATGTAGTGAACAATGTACTAGGCTTTGATGTCGTAGAATATATGTGCTAAACATTGTACTAGATTGTGTCGTGATGGTTGATGATCATTCTGTTAAGTTCAATATGATTGTGTTGTGATATATATGCATATTAAGTTATTCATCTTAAAGCAGGGTGGTCCAATGGACGATGGTTTCTATTCTAACTTGTTGAGTGGTGGATTGGATGGCGCTAGTTGGGAGAAAGTCAGAATTTTAGCCCAATTGGAGAGCAACCTTCGCAAATTGAAGAACCTATCATCTCCATTAGACCTAACAACAAGAGATCCAAGAATTTCACCGAGCAAGAAGATGATTTGCTTGTACAAGCATGGCTTAGTACTAGTTTGGATGCAGCAACTGGCAATGAACAATCTCGGGATTCCTACTGGGCAAGGATTCACCACTACTACCATGAGAACATGCAATTCAAATCCATTCGCAATCAGAACTCTCTCTCGAACCGTTGGGCAACTATTCAAGAACAAGTTAACAAGTTTTGTGGATGCTATGACCGGATTCAGAATAGAAGACAAAGCAGGATGACATCTCAAGACAGGGTATACAACTTTCTTTTTACTTTGTTTGTAGCTTCTTATATGTTGTGGGCAATGTAGTAACTCATATTCACTTGCAGATTGTCCAGGCATGTACTTTGTTCCAGGCAGAAGATACCAAAGGGAAATCATTTGGATTGCTGCATTGCTGGAGAGTCCTAGAGCACCATCCAAAGTGGACTTCACGGTTATCTCAGAAAAAACTTAAGACAGCTTCCAACTCAAGTTCGGGTTCTTCTCCGGGTGGAACCTCCAATGATGATGAGGTTGAGGCTTCTACTCCCAAGCATGATCCCTTGCATCGACCAACTGGTAAGAAGGCCGAGAAAGAACAAATCCGACGAGGTAAAAATTTCTTCCACTACAAATACTAGTACTGTCATGCTAACATTGGACACAGTTTGGTCAAAGAAGGTCGGGAGGGAGGAGAAGAAAGATGCGGTGAAAGAAGCTCGATATGAGCGAGCAATGGCAATAGAAGAGAAGATGCTTGACTAGAAGAAAAAAGGCAGGAAAATAAAGCAAGAAAGATGGCAATAGAAGAGAAGAAGTTAGATCAACAACAAAGGACGGAGGAAGAGAGGATTATGAGCATGGATATTAGCGGTATGACTGGACCACAACAACAGTACTACCTGAGCATGCAGGGTGAGATCATTGCTCGACGGTACAAAAGTTCGACATGAGTGTGTGCCCGTTGATGGTTCGAACTTTTCGTATTATGACCTCGTATTTGTGTGAACTTTTTCTGTATGGGCTACTATTTGTGTGAACTTTTCTTGTAAGAGCTACTATTTGTGTGAACTTTTTTTGTTATGATAGAAGTCGTGACAGTATAAAAGAAAATCATACATTAATTATAAAAGAACTGCGTACATCATCACACATAAATTGAAACTAAATCATTACAACTTCAATAATCGATAAAACTAGGACTCTGCATACATTTGCCACAGGTGCTCGATCAGATCAGCTTGAAGCTAACAATGAGCACCTCTGTTTCTTATGTCATGATTACTTTGAATAAACTCCATGAACTGAGTAAGCTCGGGGGTGGGCTCATGAGAAACTGTTATCCTATCACCTACATGATCATAATTGTAGTCCTCCGGTCCGTCGCGCTCATCTTCAACTATCATGTTATGCATGATGACACAAGCTGTCATGATGCTTCCCAGTGTCTCTTGATCCCAAAATCGTGCTGGACCACGGACAATGGTAAAACGAGATTGCAAAACTCCAAATGCTCGTTCGATATCCTTCCTAGCAGCTTTCTGGGCTTGGGAGAAAAGTTTCTTCTTATTCCCTTGCGGACATGGTATTGTCTTCACAAATGTTGCCCATGGTGGATATATGCCATCTGCAAGGTAATAGCCCATTGTATAGTTGTGACCGTTGATGGTGTAATTCACTTCCGGAGCTTGTCCTTCGGTCAGCTTTGCAAAAAGAGGAGAACGGTGCAGAACATTGATATCATTGTGAGACCCCGGTAAACCAAAGAAAGCGTGCCAAATCCACAGATCCTGCGAAGCAACAGCTTCGAGAATAATTGTGGGTTCGTGCACATGGCCAGTAGACATTTCTTGCCATGCTGCAGGACAATTTTTTCACTTCCAATGCATGCAATCTATGCTCCCTAGCATTGCACGAAAACCCCTTGCCTCTCCCATTTGAAGTAATCTAGCAGTATCGAAAGTATTTGGAGATCTCAGGTACTCATCTCCAAATACTTCCACAATAGCTTTTACGAACCTTTTAAGACTCTCTATAACAATACTTTCTCCTATCCGAATAAATTCATCAGTAGCATCCGCTAGTACTCCATAAGTGAGCATCCTAAATGCAGCGGTAATCTTCTGGAAAGGAGATAACCCGAGAATTCCAGCATTGTTTCTTTTCTGAGCGAAATAGCTATCATGCTCTACTACAGTTTGCACTATGCGAAAAAACAGAGAACGAGACATTCTAAACCTAGTGCGAAAATAAAAAAATTAGATGGGATAATGAACAAGAATAACCCACAAATATTTAGTAATTACGAACCTGCGGCGAAAGATAGTTGGCCTGTATGTAGGAATTTCTGAAAAGTAGTCTTGGTAGAGTCTAGCATGTCTGGCTTGTCTATCACGATGAATTACATGCCGTCCCGACACGGAACCGCCATGGCGTGGACCATTGGACCGCTGATCTTCATCGTCCACCATGAATACTGTAGCAACAATGAGTTCATCATCGTCGGATGATGATGATGAATCCAGGATCCTTTGGCTGACGGGGTTGCGACGCCTCATTGTGGTGTGCAAGAGGAGAGAAATATGGGTGGGAGAGGACACAGAGAAATATGGGAGAAGAGACACTGCCAGGAATGGCAAATGGACTTGTATATATAAACATGAAAAAATAGCCGTTGAAAAATATCCATTCGAAAATAGCCGTTGGAATATAGCCGTTGGAAAAGAATCTGTTGGAAAAATTAGCCGTTTGAATTTTACCTATTAATAAATAGCTGTTAGAAAATACCCGTTAAAAAATAGCCGTTACAAAAATAACCGTTCAAAATATAACCGTTACAAATATATTAAACAGAAATTTATTGTTAGTTACAAGATATTATTATAAAATAGGAGAGAAGAATATGGAGGGTGATATATGAATGTGCTGTTGGAGTGGGGGGTTAATATGGAGGGGAAATCTTTTTAGGTGGATATCCATATAAGAATATGGAGGCTCAAATATGGATGCCCACCTGGAGATGCTCTTATGAGCTAACCGTGCCCGTGCCGAAGAGAATCAAACAATAATAGCAAAATCTAACTCATGCCTACGCAGAGCAAAGTCCTTCCAAATCATCAATAGCCAATAATTTCTACACTGCATACACATATGAAATTACCAGCAAAATTATTCTAGCATATACACTACTTACACACATGCACATGAAATTATCAAAAAAATTTCATAATCCATACACACATGCACAAGAGCATCTGGATTGCGAGCAATCCTCATGAAATTGAAAAAGAAAGAATGTAGTGTATATGCTAGAACTAGGCGGGAGTAGAGGAATTGGGGGAGGGAGTCGAGGTGATGGAGGACGGCGGTGCTGGTGGGGGAGGTGTGGCGGGAGGGGCGGTGTTCGGGGAGGCGCTGGTAGGGAGGCTCGCGGGAGGGCCGGAGGGAGCGCGGCGGCCGACTGGCGGGGAGGGAGCTCCAACGACAACCGAGGACCGCCGGAATCGGGGGCAGGGAGGAGTGAAGCGCGCCGGGCTTGAGGAGGACGCCGTGGAGCATGGAGGTGAGGTCGGCGGGGACGGGGGCTCTCGGGCGGCGTAGATCCGGTCGCCTCCGGCCGGCAGGGAGGGGGCTTCGGCCTGGCGGGGAGGAGGGGAGGAGGGGCTGCGGGCCGGCGGGGAGGAGGGGAGGAGGGCTTCTGGCCGGCGGGGAGTGGGGCGCGGGACGCCGGTGGGGAGGAGGGGGCATAGGTGAGGGCACCAGTGGAGAGGGAATCAGGGGAGGAGGGAGGAGAGGCTTCAGTTCGGCGGGGGCGCGGGAGTCACCGACGGCGCTCCGCTAGCGAGGCCACACCGAGTGGTTGGGTGGGGAGGAGCCCAGGGTGCGGGTGCGGGTGTGGGTGAGGGGAAAAAATAAGGATTTTTTTATATGGTTAATGGTAGTGGCGGGTAAATAATGTAAAGTAGGGATGATCAGATCATTTGATAGAAAATTTACTGGAAGAAGTTTAAAAAGCCTAAGAAATGAGACTCCTTTCTATCAACATCAAAATGAGCTGCTTATAGTTTAAGCTTAAGGTCAACAAATATCGGAAGAGAATGACCATTCAACAGAAAAATAATTAAGCAGCTAATTAATCATAACCATTAAGCATTAGAGTAATTAGACAGAATACAGTACTGAGGAATTAGTAAAGTTCTTATGCGCAGCAAATCAACAGTAGAAATAGAAAAACAACTCAGTTCTTATGCGCAGCAAATCAGCAGCAGCCTAGCACGCAGCCCAGCATTAGCTCAGCTAGTGCAGTCCAGCAGCAGCCCAGCGCGCAACCCAGCTAATCCACTGCCTAATCTGATCGCGCAGCTCCTAATCACGCGGCGGCGCTGATCATGCCCGCACGCGTCAATCCGATTAATATGCGACGTGGGCGGCGGCCTAATGCGCGGTTCGTGCGGCGCCTGATGCGGATAACGCGGGAGGCGGCGGGTAATGCGCTCGACGCCCAGCGGCAACAGCGGGCAGCGCCGGCGGCCATCTCGCACGGCGATGGCGGCCTTGAGACGCGGAGGCGCCCGTGATGTGCGGTGCAGCGCCTGCCATCGTCCGATGCGCGCGGTGGCGGCAACCCCCGACGTGCATGGCGGCACGAGATGATGCGCACGCCGGCGGCGGGTCTAATGCACTGCGGTGTGGCGGCCGTGATGCACGCGGCGGTGGCGGCCGGTAATGCGCGCGACATGGGCGACGGCGGACGGGCCTGCTGATTTGCGAGCGCAAGGATGTGATGCGCGCGGCGAGCGCGGTGTTGCCTGCGACGAGCTGATGCGCCGCTTGCGGAGGCGGGAAACGCCGCCCTGATGCACTCGGCGGCGCCGATCTGATGCGCGCTTGGTGCTTGGCGCCGGCTCGGCATGATACCCATGGCGGCGCCCGACTCCGCACGTACTGTGTTTCTGCCCTAATGCGCGCGTACGGATGCTCTAATTTGCAGATTACGGTTAGACTAATCTGAGATAGTTAGGCTAATTACACATGATTCGTGAGATTAAAGGCAACCTAAAGCCTCTGATACCAAAATATCATCTAATTTTATAAGAATTATGAGTACGTAGACCTTGTTTAATCTAAGAACATATGCTAACTAATGTGAAATTAGAACAATTAATCTAAATTAGGCAATATCATCTTGGTGTAGTCGATGTACATGGTGAAGACAATCCGAGGAAGCCCCCGGTGACATGGATCGATCTTCAAGTCAGCACACTAATTAATGACGTGACAATCAGCAATTACAGGCTGCCCTCCCTTTATGTAACGTTTTTCTGAATTGGGACCTCACAAGAATTATGCGTTTAGTCCCCAAATAATAGACACATTAGCTAATCAGCTATGATCACATAACTAATTCTAATAAGTGACTCATGACGACTCACGTGCACAGATGATATCAAAGCATACCTTTTGACCAACAAGTCATGTAGATCGAAGAAGACATGATCGTTAACACCTAGCATCCTGTAGGTCTCTTCCAGAGTCGTTAGTGTCTTCTTTCAACCAACTCATCCCAATGAGAATAGAAGTTGTAGGGCCTGCCGTTTGAAAATAAGTTGATTACTGTCATTTATATCAGAATAATTTCTGAAATTTATTAACAATTAAGTTGCTTATTCCATGTGTAACAACTTTAACCAATAGCCAAAAGTTGGTACAAACACTGAACAATTTACTTGCTAAATTAATTAGATTTCATACTAGTTTCTTTTAGTTATTTGAATAAGTCTTGCGAGCACTTATGTCCTCAAACTAGATTTTTGCTGCATGTCAAGTAGTTCCCAAGAGGGATAGCTTATGTTTGCCTATGTGCGATGAAATGACGACTTCTGGTTCGAGTATTAACCTCAGCTAGTTGTACCATGGGAATGGCTTGCTAAATCTGAGATGTCCACTTTATGCGTGATGCTTTATCTACTTCGGTTCAGACTTGAATGTGCAAAGTATTTGGCCATGTGACATTTGAAAAATTGGTGGTTACACCTATTTATATGTGTTCTAGTTTATTAATTTTGATTGCAGGTTTATATGCATGGGTTGTGATATTGATGTTGTTCTCGTACATGTCATGCACTATACCTGAATGATTCTCAAGTGTATGACATATCAGGTATGTTTTGAATTTCTTTTGGTTCCGTAAGATGCAAAATGTATGTTGACCTTCATCCAACAGCGACATGTATGACATATTGGGTTGTATGAGATGTTGAGTGAGGTGAGGACTCAAGTCAACCGTGAACTAGTGATGTCTCATATGTAGTTGGGCGAGTTTGAGGCCGTATCATTATGAGTACGTATGAGTGGTGTCTCGTATGGCCAACTTTTAACAGGAGGTCACCAACCACAGAGCATTGTGTCTCGTTATATTTGGAAACCAATTCTTGGTACCCCACAATATTCATAATGAGAATCATGACAGTTTCGTGCACTAAAAATATAAGATGCAAAAATAGGATGGTGAACCAAAATAGTAGCAGTCCGTTCTTATCCAATGATCTATGTTGATTCGATGGTTTCATAGAGATCTTGGCCATTCATCAACATAATACAATATTAAATATACAGTAGTACGAGTATGCTTATCTCCATGTCCCATTTATTGATACAAATTACAAAAATAAAGTAGACAACCTTTGTAGAAGACTATGGGACCATCATAACTGCCCAATTAAAGTACCACATAAGCCATCCTGACAACCGGAGACTATTCCTTATGGCTTGTTATTATAGGTAGGAGTTAGATGTCCAGGGCTTAGATACATCAGATGTAAACTTTCATCCGCTAGAAGTTCTTGATCACTGAACTCCCCGAGATTGTTGCTGATAATGGGCCCCCATGGCCCTTATTAGACCTCACTCTGCCCAAAAATAACGCATAGCTTGTCTTACGTGCTTTCTCCTGTTCAATTTTAGTGAACTAGTTGCCATACAGTTTGGGCCACCCTTGTCTTTCATATCCGGCCCATCACCCAATATGGCCTTGAACGGCCTAGTAGGCACGCTTAGTGCCCAATATTTCTTAGTCTTACCTTCATATGCATGCAACGTAGAACACCCATGCTGCTCCGGGAGCACAGTTTTCAGCGACGGAGAGGTCGGGCACTGGTTTATGAATTGAACTATACTCTCCATGAGCTTCTTGCTGGTTGCACGCAGCGGGTTGTACAGATGGAAACCATGGTCCTCACCCTTCGACTCCACCAGTGTCACGTCACGGATCAAGCCAACCAACACCCACGGTCCCGTAAACTGTCTTTCTCAGCCACGGCCACCAGCACACGTCGACATCTCAGCGACGCGATCTCCTCATCCGGAGGGTTAATCCGAGAGTCGTTATTGCCAGCGTGCCCCGCCGTCACGAATGGCCAAAGCCTGTCCACCAACTCAGGTGGAAACATTGCAACGCCATCCCAGGCTACCTCCGAAGGTAGCCGTTCGGCTCCCCAAAAGTACGGATGCACGATACCACCCCCTCAATGTCGATGGCCCTGGCATCATGGCTGGCACGAACAGCCGTATGGTAGGCGATGTTGCCACCGGCGCTGTCACCGACGAGAAACATGCGCTTGGGGTCTGCATGGTCAGCAAGCCAAGGATCAGACAAGGTGACAACCCACTGGAGAGCGGCCCATGTGTCATCATAGGCAGCAGGAATGGGATTCTCCGGTGCTAGGTGGTACTCGACAGACACGACGAGCGCACCGGCGCACCGGCGCACGCGGCGAGGGAGGTCGCATAACGGTGATACGTCCGGCAGAATGCGCTCTCTGTGCAGAAAGAGCCACCATGGATGTACATAACAAGGGGATGCCTCTTGCCGCTAGAGACAGCACGGGAGGATAGAAAGAGGCGTGCGGACACACCGGTTCCTTGGTCGATGACGACGTCCCTTGTAGCCACCCCACGACTGGCGGCCGGGTTCTCAGACGCCAGCACAAAGGGACTATGGAGGAACCGCTCGATATGGCCGTCTTTGTATTGTCGTATGAATGGGTGGAGGTCTACAGAGATGTCGCCAACGGCATTCTTGTTAGTCGGAGAACTATTTTTTTGCATGCATGGTGAGCTAGCTCTATGCTTTGTTGAGGTACTTCAATTCATAGTACAAGCTTGCAGCTCTTGGTTGAGGTGGCTGGTGCTCGTGGGCTTTTATAGCTATAGTTTTATTCCATTCCGGTTCTTTACTTCATCATTATATAACAATTGGTCCATTCAGATATTAAGAATGATATACTTGAAAATATATCAAAAGGATAGCGTGCTCATAGGTCTCTATATATCGATAATTGAGCTGCGGCTTGGCAACACACATGTGGTGAGTGAGGTCATGTGACGTGACCACGATTATGAGATTCATGGGGCGTGCGCCGTGCGCAACACAATGATTGAATTTAGTGAGAGTCACTCGAGTGGTGCAAAACAAAGCGCGCCGTGTGAAGTAATACTTTTGAATATATCAGTACTAGTTCAGTTGAACTATTACATATCTTTTACTATTTGAAATCATCTTTTACTAGTACGCAAAAGTATAGAGCGTGCATCTTTGCTTGTGTGCATCGTCAGAAGAATGATCTTTTCATTATCTAAAAAAAGAACGTGCGCGCATGCATATGGATGTAGAAGGAGGAATCAAACCCAAATATTCCAATTTATGATGGGAAAAAGTGTACAATCATCCCGCAAAAATTAAATGATGTAGAACCGCAGAAAACTTTGATCATTTTCAATTGATTGGACAAGCTCTTGATCGAATATGTGTTGTTTGCTTGGTGATTGCCCCATATACTTTTGTAACTAGAATGCCTATAATTCAATTGCTCTCAGTGATTACAAAATTAAGTATGCATTATAAAATTAGATTTCATAATAAATCTAATATTATTAATTTGAAGTTGTATATATGTATAAGTAAATTTCTATATATTCATGATTGAACCTTAAAATATTCGACTAAAATGTGGAGGGAGTAGCTCCTGTACCACTCAGAGATAAGAACGAGACGGTGTAAATTGTATACATTGTCTTTGCGCTTGCGGAATAGTAGCACACTGATTTGGCTGCCTCTACGATTAGTTTAGTCGAGCAGTTGTACCTCGCATCTGGTGAGCAACGTGGGGTTCGATGAAGTTGCTTGGTGAAGACTTGTTTCCGATGAACAGGTTTCAGATGACTGCTTAAGGCCATGTACAATGCAGGGTGTTTATAGCCTGGTGTTTAAAGAGAGAGAGAGTAGCATGGCGTTTAAAAAAATATGTGACTTACAATGCAGAGTGCTTCATATGGATGCTTAAGTTGCTTTAATATTCGTGTAGCACCTACTCTAACACTTGTTGTCTTCAATGCAGCACTTCATATGAGTACTATTTGGTGCTTTTTGGAGTACTATTTGCTAGGCACCGGTTGAAGCATCTGTCACCTGTGTCACCCTAAGCACCAGCCTAACATCGGGTGCTAAACTTTGCTTTCGTTGCCCTTCCTATGCACCTGTCTAAGCACCTCTCACAAAAAAAATTAGGTTTTTTTCCTGAGGCACCTGTCTAAGCACCTGCATTGTACAGGGTTTAATAATGAAGGGACAAGCTCCCTGCCAATCCGTGTTACTACATACAACACGCCCGTTCTTAAGGACAAAGAGATTGTCAAGATGATGTATGGGTATAACGACAATACATGAATTGAGTGAGCTTTTTTTTTAATATTATTTTTTTATTTTATTTTTCAAAAATAATACTCGAACCAAAAAAATTCAAAAATAAACCCTAATAGCCAGACCGAATGGCGATTAGTCTATATCGCCAATTCAGATGCCGATTCAACATGGAATCACCACACGGGATGGCGATTAGATATAATTGCCACAAGGTATGGCGATTACATCTAATCGCCAGCCCCCTATGGCAATATGTCCCATCCCCCTATAAAATATGTGCCTTCTCCTGTGGAGCTTCCTAGAGCTTCAGATCTAAAATATTGAAAGAAGAACATTTCAGCTTGTGCAGTCGATTTTGAGAGGAGAAGAAGAAGGGCGTGAATGGATCGTAAACGGGAGTAAGTTCCGGAACATTTTGTTGATTTACATGCCGGTATTTTTAGGAACATGAGTCTATGAGATACGTTGTTTCTCACATTAGTTTTTTGTGCTGTTCGGTAGATGTTGTTGATCCTGTATGGACCCCGTAATAGAGTGTGAAGTTCTTGGTGCAACGGTGGAAAGGAAATCAAAGTGTAAACTTCTTCATTCGCAGATCTGGGAGAAAGTTCATATGTGTGTGATTGCAGAGATATTACCGAAGCATGGTCTCCTTGCACTGCCTTACAAGCAGGTGCGTAACGTCTGTGAGAGTTGCACAAGATGTGGGAGCGGGCGAGCAAGCTTACAAAAACTTACTGGGTCAAGGGTCAAGAAAGATGAATGGGGTAGCATATTTATAACTCTTTCAGATTCTAAGCATGGCTAGCACATAAGGGTTAGTACAGTGCAAATTCCTTCATAATAAGTTGGATACCATTTTCATGTTTCTTCTATTTATTACATGGCATTCCATATGTGTAGAAATACCCGGAGGATGCAGGTTTGATCAACAAAGAGATCCATAATTTTCGAAAGATGGACCTCATCTGGGGAGACATTTGTGCTGCTAGGAGACACTTAATGAAGACAACATTCAAAGAAGATCAAAGGAGGGTTTGTGGACTTCCTCCTCTAAAACGTCATGCAACATCTAAGAAACATGTTGGGTCATCGAAAGATAAAGGTGCGACTAGTTCATCGACGAAGGGGCCAAACGAGTGTAGTAGTGACGAGGACTTCTCGAAGCTCTTTTGTTTCAAAGCCGCCGATCTAGGGCTCTTTGCAAGTGACAGCGAAGATGACTTCATGTAGTCTTATTTGAAGTGAGATGCTGCTGCATGTACCCTATGCTATTTGTATCGAAGTTGTGTCGGTAATTAGTATCATAAACGTTGTCGTGTAATATGGATTTGTACCATATATTTATGTAACCGGAACTGTTTGTTAGTGTACTCTGGATTGTTGATGACTATGACCTAATATCTATGTAAGTCATTTTGGCCATTTGTACGTAAGTTTGTGCAATTTAGTAGTTAACAAAAGGAATTGAAGTCAAATATTTTCTGCAATAAAAATTTGCGTTCGACAACATGAAGTAGAACAAAGGCGAATACAATAGTCACTAATGTGCCTACCACCGTTGTGATCTCTTCCTGATCAACGACGGTGAGTACCTCTCCCTAGCGTTTCCCACTCCCATTCTAGGAGCCCTCTGTACCCCTAGTGCATGATCCTCGTCATCTAGTGCTTGAGTCTCTTGTGTATCCTACGTGGGCAACGGTGGCGGAGTCTCCTGCGTCGTGCGGGGCTGGCTAGGTGGCACCAACTCGTCCACCTTGTCCCCCTCATCGTGCAAGTTGAACCCGTGAGTGTCTAGACTATCGAGGAGGTAATCACTCGGACTAGCAGGTACGTGAGGTGGGACTAGATCTATAGAATAGTGGAAATAATTAGCATTGAAAGATTCAGGATGAAATTGAGGCTACGAAACAAGAATTGGTTTTACCTTGCCGACGTATTGCGAGTAGGGACACACTCTGCTGCCACGAAAAACCACTCGCCTCCGTGGGCGCCGGTGGCTGTCAAGTGGTACGCTAGTGGTGTGTCCACTGTGTAGGACATGGTGGTCGGTGTGCTCCTAGGACTGCCCCAATCCCTAAGATGATGTCATCCCTGCGCGTGCACCGGAATACATCCATGATCTTTTTGGTGAGCTCTGCGATCCTGGACAAGCCTGAGTGGTCGTCGGTGCCAGCCGGGTGACGTAGTAGCATAGTGGTGGCCTCCATGTTCGCCGCCGTCGCCCACTGTCCCTACAAATTTAGAAGCACATGTAATAAGTTAAGGGTCAGCGAAGATAAGTAAGCCAAGTATGAATTTCACTAACCGCCAAGTCAAACATCTCCACTGCGTGGATCAGGTACATGTCTATCGTTTGTCCACTCGCGCTGTTAGGTGGCTCGCTTCCACAAATAAAGTGGATGCGCGTGCATGGCAGGTACCACTGTAGATAAGCCTCAAACTCGGCTGAGCTGAAGGGTCGCTACTCAACCTTGACGGTGGTCAGAGCATTGGCCCACTGAGCAACAAAATGGTGAACACGTGCTGCCCACTGTCCCCCTCTGGTACCTCCTCCCTTCCGACTCCACCTATATGTGTAATATATCTTCATTGTAGATCTGTAGAATATGTAAAGAGCTACGTAAAAGGGTTGCGAAAATTCACTTACGTGTGTGTATTTGCGTCGATTGGATCTACATGCGGAGGCGGGTACATTTGGTGTAAGCCAAACTGCCTCATCACACGGTGAGGTGAGTGGTCCTCGATAAAGATATCGAAGACAAGCTTCGACATGGTCCTCCAGTAGCTCTCATCCCGGTGGCACAATGAAGACATCCCCATGTGCGGAGCACACCTCATCAATGCCTTATCCGAGTAAGGCTCCCATATCACACTCTGTGGAAGGAGGTGCTGGAACTGCTTCGCACAAGAGAAGTAACAACCCCGAACCTGCGCCCATGCCCACTGAGGCTGTAAGACATGCGTAAAAAAAAAGTTAGAACATATTAGTACCAAGGCGATAAGGAAGTACAAATTATGTAACTTACTTTTCTCCGAGTCCATATGGACCCAAAAGTAGGTCCATCCTGCGGCAGCTGGGGTCCACCTGGATGGTAAAAGTCTGGGCCATTAGGTGAGTGGTCAACCCATGGTCGCTCTATTGGGAAGCGCACGAATGACCACAACTAAAGAAGTAGCGGATACCCAAGGAGATTGGCATTGGGGACCTTCTTCTTGCATGCAGAACAAAGTCCTCAGTATGTGTACGCAAGCATTGCCGACCCCCAACTCGTCGGTGGAAGCTGGTCCTCTGATTCGGCATCCGCGATCCGCTGTGCAATGTCGATGTACCGAGCGTCAACACTGTCCCATTAGGTATTGGTGAACATCACGTACCCTAAGAGCCACAGCACGTACGCCTCGAGTCCCTGGTTCAGCTGGTACACGTCAAGATCTCCATGAAATGTCTGCTCGAGGCTGCCAAGCTGAACGACAATTGGGTGATAGAACGATGATGTTAGTTTCAAATAATGAAGTAACATGAATGCACAAACTGTAGTATGTACCTCGAACTGACGGAGCGACATCAACCTCCGACCGTGCTTCTAATTCGCCCTGGCAATCTCAACTATCGGTGGACCCGGTGGTAGAGCGGGTGCAAACCTATCCGGAAGAGACTGACACCAACCGACCGGAGTGTCCAGCGCACCCACCGCGGCTCCCGCCAAGAGTAGGCCAAGGAGGCACGCCATGTCCTGAAGTGTGACTACCATCTCGCCCCAAGCGAAGTGGAAGGTGTGGGTCTCCGGCCTCCAGTGGTCGACCAGTGCGGTCAGCAAGGAGGCATCAAAAGGAAACCTCCTAGATCGGCCGACTGCGTCATCCTGGTCCCCGATATCCTCGTCACCCACCGCCTCGACCATCCATGCTAGTGGTAGTAAGCCTGACCAAGTGATACTATCGTGGCAAGAAGGAAATATAAATTAGTAAGGATACATGCTTACGGTGTTAACAAGTACAAATACAAGCACATAACGTACCTCTCTATCCAGGACTCATGAATCCTCCAGGCGTGCTCTGGTGTACACGTACGAAACACTCCGAGATCCTGCTCTCCCAAAGCTAACAACTTGGATCGGTGCTCTCGATCCTCACGATCATCTATAAGCTCTAGGCTAGCCATACCTATTAAGGGGATAAATAAATCATGAAGTACATGAAACCAAACATTCACGAAGTTCACGAAGTCATCAAAATTAGTACGGATACATGAAACAAAACATGACGTACATGAATATAACACGAAGTACAAGAATAAAACATGAAATTGTCCACGAAGTATACGAAACAAAACACGCACCAAAACATTGGGCATACAAGCCACTTATTACAAGGCACATACATAATGCAAATAAAATAGGACCCTTTGCGCCTACTGATGACCTGAACCAGACGCAGCACTAGGATCCTCATCCCTTCTTATGTCTTCTTTCATCTTCAGACATTTCTTAATCCTATGACCAAATTTCTTACAATAGAGGCATTGTCTGGTTGGTCCACCAGCTTCGCTCTCATCCATGAAGTTGGCAATACGGCGAGTCTGTCGTCATCCCACAGAAAAACGGAGGAGACGAAAATCAGGGATCCAGTTCCATTCGCCTGCAGGTACCTCCGTGAAATTGTCCACCACATGATAACCATACAGCTCGCCTCTTTCGTGAAGTAGTACGACATGAATGGCCGTGTGTCCATCTTTGTCTTAGCAGCTGCAGCAAGGACGTGAGAGCAAGGCCCGTGTAAAAGTGTTGGCTTGTTGCATGTACATGAGGCAATGATGTCAGGCTAGACATAGAAAGTAACTTCTTATCTCTTGTGCGCAAACCCCAAATCCACTCTTTTGCTTCAAACATACCTTGAACCTATGCTGCACATTTCCCATGCGTCTGGCTTTGTGCATTTGCCCCTTCTTCACCTTCTCCTCCATATATACCACATAGTCTTCGCATAATAAGGCGTTCCACCGAATTTTTCCATATGCAGTACAACCTTTGCATGCCTCTCCTAGAAATACCTCATTGTCCCGTGCAATGAGCCCTCCACAATGGACACCAAGGGTAAACCTCGCACCCCCCTAAGAACGAAATTATAGACCTCAGCAAGATTTGAAGTCATGATGCCGTATCTAGCACCATAAGTGTCATGTAGGAGAGACCACTGCTCCGGTGGCTCCTTACTGATCCAATCCGAGAAACACTTCATTCTGTTTGAAGCCTTCCTCCTAATGTTTGGGTCGTCAAATCCAGGAAGATCACAAAGCCTGTAAGTTTCCTCTGCAGGGTTCCGTTCTCTAACCTGCTTCTTTGTGAACTCATCAAGCCTCCTCCAATACTCGTCAAATTTTCTAGACTGGTTCTGTTTGCATAACGTTTTGAATAGGTTCATCAACTGTTTGTTCTTGAATTACTGATAGAAATTGGCCGCTAGGTGGCGCGTGCACCACCGACTCCTCATGTCAGACCAACTAGATTCTTCCGACAGATCCTCCCCTTCCCTTGTCTTAGCTAAACCTTGCTGAAGATTGCGAATTGCCAGGAGTAGCCCAGCATGCCGGTCATGAATAACACACACATTTGGATGGTCCTTAACAACTCTTTTCAAGCTCGCAAGGAACCACAACCAGTTCTTGTAGTTCTCACAATCAGCAAAGGCCATTGCCAGCGGCACTATCTGATCATTTCTATCCGCCGCAATTGCGGTAAATAGTGTCCCCTTCATCTTTGAAAGATCGCAGGAGCCGACTAGAGGGGGGGTGAATAGGAGGCTAGCCAAATTCAAAGAACAACTTCGTTTTATCAAGCATTAGCCTTAACAGGTAAAGAGGTTTAGCTAGCTGTGAAACAGATAGACTACTCAGGCAGCAAATGACATGAAGATTAACACATAGCTGTCACACAGGTAGCTAACACAGATCAGAGATAAGTTATAGAGCAACTGTGACACAGCTAGATAACACAGATGAAAAGATGTATCACAACACTAACAAACAGCACAATCAAGCAAGCAGGTAATCAAACAGTAAGTGCTGAAAGTAAACACAGAGAGAGAGACACAGAGGATTTTTCACCGAAAGTTCCAACTCCTTGCAGAGTGGTACGTCTCCGTTGGAGAAACTACTCCGAAGAGATAGCCGGCACTTGTGGTGCCTTTTTCTCCGTGTACTGAAACTTCAGGCACGCTCCTTTGCTTGTGGAAGTCCTTTTGCTTGGCAGCGGGTAGACTTCAGATCACCCTCACAAACGTCTGGGCCAACCCACACAAGTTTGGGTGATCACCAGCGACTCCTACACTTGTCTAGGAGTAGACACTCAAGAGTAACAGAATCTACAGCAACAACACTTGGAGGAACCAATGCTCTTTGCTCAAAGCTCTAACTCTCTTGAACTAACACATGAGAAGTTTGGTTTCTGTTAAGGAGATGAGAGGCTTGCAACGGTTGAAAATGGCTGGCAAAGGTTGAGGTCCAAGACCGCTCCTGGTCCCCTATATATAGGGTCCGCAGGCACCTGACCGTTACACTCATGCCACGTAGGATTGAGTGAGTCACCTGTGACAGGCACCGGTGATGCAGCTAACCACAACGCACAATGGTAACAAGGCTTCAGGCAGACGACACTTGTGTCACCGGTGGCTGACACAGGTGAAACCCTAACTGACGTAGACTCCCTACTCAGCCTGGTCTTAGCACATTATATGCCCTCAGCGCACACAACAAACTCTGATGCATAACAGGAGAGAACCTTCAACAGTTTTCTGACGCAGCAGACAAACCATTGCAGTGCAGTTCCCTTAGCATTTTCAAGCTCTCCCCTGGCACAGAGGTGTACCTGAGTCATAGAGCGGTTGTTCACCTGTGACACAGCTGTGCCACACAGGTAACTATGGCTCTAGGGTTTAGGAAACTAGCACAACAGTGTACTAGCACAACCCGAGTTTCACACTTGTGCAAAACTGTTGTTACAGGGCCACTGACCTCAAGGCATCAGTGCCACTGTCCAACACTTTGAGCATTGAGCATAAGAACTTCGAAAAGTAATTGCAACTTCATCCTCTTGGTAGTACACGTGTTTCCTAAGGACTCAAGAAAACTAGCAAATCTAGACTTCAACTTCCACCAACTGTAGTCAAGGCTCTTGACGCATCAAGCAATCATCATCTTGCTTGCAACTCCTAGCACAGCACCGGCTTCTTCACAGCTGTGGACAGCTGCTAGCACAGCTATCTCCTTGTCTTGGAAAAACACCTTTGTACTTTTAGTGGTCATCCTTTCATAGATGAAACTCTTTCCTGGAACCTAATCTTCCTACTTACACTCAATGTAAATATTAGATCCCTAGTTTGGGTTGCTATTAGCCATCAAAACCATTTAGGGGCCTAGATGCTCTTTCAATCTCCCCCTTTTTGGCGGTTAGTGGTAACCCATTCAACATTATCAATTAAAGATATGAATGAGTAGGACACATGCAAGTTGTTAGAATATACTCCCCCTGAAGCTGTGCATAAAAGATTTGCTTTTGGAATGCAAATGCACAGATTTGAATTGTAAACATGAGTAGTATTTTCTCAGAACTTGCACTTCATTAGTTCAGAAAGTTAAATGAATCATGAGTAATAAACTGAACTGAGCTGATAATGATGCAGTTTTAAATTTTCTTTTAAAGCATGTTCAGAGCACAAAAGAAGGATTAGCATGATCAGAGCATTCATTAACATGAGTTATGATCAGAGCAAGCATTTATACATGAAGCAGAAAATGTGTGAAGAGTCAGAGCATAAATCAGATCAGAGAAAAAACAACCACACATATCAACACATGATCATGACAGAATAACATAGCTCAGAACATAAATTAAACTACATCATTATAGAAAAGAAAATACTTAATGTGATCAAGACATAAGAAACTGAAAACAGAAAAAACAAGTCTTGATACATAACACAACACTACTATGCTCCCCAAAAGTCACTCACTCCCCTACAGCTAAGCTTTTCTCCCCCTTTGACACTAAAACACCAGAAAGGGGGTAAGGGAAGAAGAAACTTCATGTCGGCGTGGACTTCAAGAGCTAGAGAACCTCTGTAAGTTGCTGCTGCAAGGAGTCTACTTTGATATGCAGACCTTTCACTTCTCTGCGCAGAACAGCAAACTGAACAAGGCATGACTTTGTTCTGATAGGCTCTGACAGCTTCTTGAGTCATCATGGAGGAGGAGAGGGTGCCATCTTCTGCTACCTGTGTCACAGATACAAGCTTGGCTGAGTCAGTTGCAGGATCACCAGCTGTGACACTGGTGGGCAGTTGACGAGGAGGAGCCTGAGGTTGAGAAGCTGGATCTTGAGAAGTTGATGGAACAACTGTGTCACCGGTGGGTGGCACAGGTGAATCACTTGGATCACCAAAGAGTGCTGGCACAGCCATCTCATCAGGGTGATCATCAGCTTGAGGTCTGAGCTGGGTTTTGGCTGTCTTCACTGTGATATCAAAAGTTGACTCTGGAAGACCTGTTCTCTTGAGGATCATATACATGATGTATGACCCATACCTTAGCTTAGCCTTCTTGTCTTTCTGAACATCATCTATTTCATGAAAGATGTACCTTGCCACATCAAAATGCTGGTTCTTGGCAACATGCACCAACACCTGCCACACTGGATTGTATATTGCATCTATGTTGCCTCCCTTTGGCTGAAGGGTGATATTGAGAATCTTTACCAAGTGCTTGGCAGTGATGAGTGATGTCTTTGAAGTACACATGATCTGAAGGGGCATTGACAGGGAATGTGAAGTTCCTTGGGTAGAACTGACATGGAGCTCTAATTTGAATAAGTTAGGCATTCCTGGCTCCACAGGTGCACTGAACAGGCTATTGAACTCTGGAGCTGTAATGGATAGCAATTGTCCTCTAGTTCTCCAGAGCATGACATCTTGATTTTCTTGTTCTATACCCACACAGTGGCATATAACTCCCTGATGATCTCTAGGTCATAGCCTTGTCTGTAGATTGCATAAAAACTCAAGTCCTAAGGCTTGGATCAGAGATGGTAAAGCCCTCAGTCTTGGATCACTCAAGGCAGACCAATCAATGGTCTTGCAATCTACATATCCTTTAGAGGATAGGAATTCATGATACACTCCCTTTTGATGATCATTGTGAAATCTAGGGTCTGTGCAGTCTGGTTCCAAGAACTCCTTATCCTCACTAAAATATGGACAGGTAGACTCATTCTGATGAAAGCACTAGGGCTCATTGAGGCAACCCTGCTCTTTGATTTTCTTGGGTCACACTTGGGGAGCTTCATAGCTGTAGCCCTTGGAATGAACTTCATCTAATTGACCTCTGTCCTCAGAGCATGAGAGAACATATAGTGATACTTAGATTCCAGATCCTCTTCACGCTCTGAGTGACTAGATGAGCTTTCTTCTTGTTCTGCCTCTTCCTCTGGTTCATTATCTGATTCTGCACTGGAAGATGAGCCCTCAGCTTGATAATCTTCATTAGAGTCAGCTCTGGGTTCTCTTGACCTTGGAGGAGTTACTGATACACCTTGCCATCATCTGATGAGCTTTCTGAGCTCTCTTCTTCTTCAGCTGGGTCATCTACCTGCGGCACAGGTGACCTTGATGACTCTTTTGTAGGTGAGGGCACAGCTGTGACCACTGGCTATTGAGCAGGTGAAGGAGCTGATGGAGAGCTTTGAGTATCAGGGGCAGCTGGCTGTGTCACAGCTGTCTGAGGCAGCTATGAACTTATTCCTTGAACATGTGGTGACTTAGTGGCTCTGCTTGTCCTTCTTCTCCCTTTGAGACAATGAATTTTGAAGGAGATATTGGCTTGTGCACATCTAGAGATGAGAGAGTGTCTGTACTGACTGAGCTAGAACTCTTTTTCCCTCTTTTCTGATAAATTGCTGGCAGAGCAGGCATTAGACGAGCACCTGGGTCAGCTACCTATGGCACAGGTGGTGACTTCTCCTTCTTCATAGCAAGAATGTCTTGCTGCTGCTTGGCCAATTTATCCTTCTCACAGTCCTTCTCCCTCTGAGACAATGACCTTCTCCCACTACTAGAAATTCGCTGATCTATGACGTTTTTCTCGTGACGTTGTTCAAATTTGTCATAAAAAATATCATATCTATGACGAAAATATCCGAATCGTCATGGATGTTAGGTGACGGACCCCAGCCCCCTGAAATTTATGACGAAAGTAAATATTTCGTCATGAAACAACTACACAAATCGTCATAGGTATTATTTAGCCTACGTGGACACGTTTGGATGATGCTTTTGTGACGAAAAGAGGAGCGTCATACATTGTCGCTGCACCTATGACGAACGAGCTTCGTCATAAATCGTCGCTGCACCAATTACGCTAGTATTGTGCTATATAGCAGAACAGTGAAGGAAAAAGGAAAAATAGAGGAAGGGGCTAGTAGCCGCGGTTGTCGAGCTAGAAAATTAGAAGAGAAAGGAAAAGGCTTTTCCTTCTTTTTAAAAAATACCAGAAAATCTAATATAGCTCCAATAAATACGAAATCAACTCTGAAAAATCCAGAATAAATTCAAGGCGCATATTTTAATATGCCGAAGCCAGTCAAATATTTCTATCCAAATGTTAATGTTTAGATTAATTATATTAAATCCAAAAGAATTAGAAAATCCAATATAGATCCAACAAATACCAAATCAACTCTTTTATGCACGTTCTTGTCTACCTCATCCACCTTTGTTGTGCACTGTTGCACACTAAGCCATGGCCAATTGTCCCTGTTCACATTCGATGGTTCCGCCTATGGTATCGATACAATTAGAAATATTTATTTATGATATGTCCGTGAACAAATGATATGTTATTAAATGAATAATTAAATAGAACATGACAGTACAACTAAACAAGAGAAGTATATATGAAATGTTCAACATAATATATTAATATTCGAATAGTCATACACATATCAAATAATATTTGATTCAAATACATTTTTTATGCAAAATAATATTACAAGAATTCCTTCATTTCAAAAGAGACAATAATGAATGAATGTTTAATACAAAGTAACAATATTTTAAAGATTTAATATTATAAAAAGGTTTACAATAATGAATTACAAAAATGTTACAATAATAAAAACCCTAAGATACTACAACTATACAAATTAGAATTCTTTTCTTCAATCTCTCGTTTGCTTCCAATTAACCTGCACATATGCAAACACTTAAACAAAAGAGGTTAAGGGGTTAACCTCTTATGTTCCTATATTTCTCACAATGACACATCTTAACAATAGAATCCTTCTTTGATCGAGGCGACGGAGAAATTCATGACTCGAGAATGGTTTGAGTTGTGGCGTTACAGGCAACATGATACCAAACTATGACCTTAAAGAAAAAGGTTGAGGTACACAGCGGCAATTAAGTCTTACGGTCAGTTGGTCAACAAAATATGGTAGAGAAAGCATGTTCGCTATGCTCATGATTCTGAACAAATGTCTTTTATGGTTAGTCGGCCAACACAATATGGAATGTCACAAATCTTATACTTGAATATTCCTGCAATCCCACATGTCTCTTCAACTGAAAATTTGAAGCTTTGATTATTCAGTTTGTTTAAACTTTAAACACCCCTGAGGAAAAATATTAGGCCAACTTAAGACTAAATTTCAGCAAAAGCAACTTCAAACGATGTGACCTGATGGCATTTGCTTACATTATAGCATTGATTTGCATTTACTTTTCTTTTAGGTGCAAATAAACTCAATGTGCAATTGTGAATCTATGCTACTTGAATGAAAAGCATTGGCAACCTTCCAATGCCAGTGATTCACCAAATGAAACAATTTTTGAATTCTGGGCATGTTTGAATAAAATACTGTACTGATTTGCGTGTAAAAGTAAAACTGGAAACCACAAATGACCATTGGCACAAGAAAATAATGTTCATAAATCATATCCTAAGACTCACTTTTTTTTATCTTGTAAGATGGGCGAACCTCCTTTTTAAAACTGTAATCCTATATACATGTGTTTACAAAATTGAATATTTACTGGTTCGACTGCATATCAGTTTGCTCTTTCATAATGGGAAAGATACGAACAGTGTATTACCGTCGTTGAGCCTGAGTGATATACCAGATGCCAGTCTACACGGGATCAAGCGAACAAGTGATTTGAAACTGTGCTCTGTCAACATAGTGATGTGTGATCTATTGTCCTAGTTCTGGGGTGAAAACATCTATATTTACTTAGTATCGTCTAAGCAAAGCCTATTGCTCATAAACCATTGTAAATTCTGCAGCATTGGTGGCATTTTCATACATGGGTCTTTTGATACTACATTAAGGCTCGTTACTATCTTCAAATATTTAGTTGTGATGCTTACATAAGTGGTGCTCGGTAGAACCATCTAATGTGGTACACTGCAAACCTATCATCATTAAGTCCCTGTAGCCTGCATTCCAATGAATCATGTAATGATTCAGATTAAGCTTCTCTTATTGAGCATTAAGAATTCATCCATATTACGTTTCTAAAATGGAGAGAAATCATCATGTTTCTAAAATGGAGAAGCGCCTCGGCCACGGAGACGGCCAGATCCTCCACCAGCCGGTCCCGCTGCCCCGCCGGCGCATCGGTGTCACTCGCAGGCTCCACGGCCCCGCTCCTCGTCCTGAAGAGGCGAAGCGCCCCGGCCACGAAGACAGCCAGATCCTCCGCCAGCCAGTCCCGCCGCCCCACCGGATATCGAGTGAGTTTACATTGTATTTACTTATTTGTTCAGAGAAATATACTACTACCATGTTCTGATGTCCGGGTTACTAGTGTGAACCCTTTTCTAAATCATTGCAAATTTCATGAAAAGGAACCAAAAAAGACGTAAATGTGGAAATCGTTTTAAGGAAGAAAGAAAAATTAGGAATACCTACAGTACTTGTATTTTAAAAGCATTGATTGCTCCTATATTGTCCAAGCTGGTTTGCAAGGTTGGTCTTTGATTTGTCATTTGTCAACGTGCAATGAAAGTGAAAGCAATATTGCAAAATGGTGGCCGGAAACCCTGTGTTTTCAGTCAGGAATTTGTTCTCTTTATAGCTATTAACTTACTGTGTTGCCCATGTATGTTCCTCTACTATGTACATTGCTTTATTTTTCACAAATTAAGCTAGAGTTTCTTCCTTGTAATTGCTTTCATATGAATTTTCTTTCCAACTACCAGCTGGAGTAGTTTAGGGCTTCAATTGGGTTATGGGATCTTGGCATTTGTGTCTATGACACGGCCTCGCGATCGAATCTGCATGTGTTTGGGGCTGGCTGTGTTGGGGGCGGTAGTCATGATCTAAGCCTGATGCGCTCTTTTGATTTGCCACTGTAGCACTTGAGAATCGTGGGTTTTGCAGGTAGTGGTGGAAACGGTGATTTCTGAGGCAGATTATTTTTTGTGTTGGGGGTTGCAGATTTGCTATGGCCTAGGCTCAATTCTGATTGACTTGATTCACCATAGAGGCTATAGTGGCACTATATGATGCCTTATTGCTATGGAGAATGCTACTCATCTGTACTCCTGTTGATTGAACAGACATTATGTTAGATATATAGGAGATGAGACTATTAGCACAATTCAGGTTCAGATAAAACATATATCTTAAAGGGCACTATACAAATTTTCTTCTCCTTTGTTATTCTGTGTTTAGCTATTAACTGCATTCATTTTATTTTTGGATGAATCCATTGTCATTCCTGAATTTTCGCACATCTCTGTTGTTTTATATAAACCTTAATTGAATTGATAATTATTTGCAGCTTCAAGGCTAGATCTCCTTGAATAGATAGTGCTTCTGTATTCTCTGAATGCCAAATTGCAAGAATAAGAAAACAATTTGGGTAGTGTTTAGTTATTAACTAAGTCCTAATTTTACTTGAAACTTGAAAGTGCAGATTAATTTTCAGAGAGTATCGATGCACTTCCCTAGTTCCCTAAAGGGATTTTCAGACGAGCCATCTAATTATTCTCCCTTATCTAGGCACATGGTACTTATGATAGTCATGACCTCTTTTCGGATGACTACCTCATGCATTATCATACATATGAAACTGATGCTGTGTAATACCCAATTGTAACGAAATAGGTATTTGCTCTGCATTCATGCATACATGTCATCATCCCGCACCATCTCGTTTAAACCTGAATATGATATAGTTACACTTTATAGAATATGTACATATCTCATCCTCGGTGGATATTTTAACAAACACTAATCAACGTATTCAAAGTATTTGAATTGACAATGTCATCAATAAAAGTGGGGGAGTCATCGAACTCTTCGATGAGTTCCCGTTCCTAACTTCAAACCCTAAAAAGAGCTAGAATTAGGGATGAGAGGATATAGCGATTTCTAGTAGATGAAAAGTTCTCAAACTTCACAAATAGCTCCAAAAGTGAAAACCCTAGTCCTATGTGAAATTCCAGAATTTTTGAATACACCTAGGGCCTAGTTGAAGCGTAAACCCTAATTTGAGCCCTAATTCGAATTTGAATACAAACATAGGTCAAACCTTGTCCAAAGTGATTCAAATTCTCCCAGTAGCTCCCAAGTAATATATTAGGGGGCCCTGTAAAAATTTCATAATAATTGGAATTGATTTGGTACATGAAATAATAGGGGGAATAGCTCTGGATTAAAGAAAAACAAAAAGAAAAAGGAAACCCTAACTAACCGGGCCGAGACCCGCTTCGCCGGCCCACTCGGCCAGCCCGCACTAACCCACCTCCCCCGTCCGTTCTTCCCTCCGCAGAAGGCGCCCCCGTCAGCCCGGTCCGCCTCCCCTCTCACTGCGACGTGCGGCCCCGCCTGTCAGGGCACGTCGGCCACGTCCCCGACGCCGGGTCGCCGCCGTGGGCGGTGCCCTCCGCCCCTGTCCGAGCTCCCGACCGGCGCCGCCCCATAAATACGCCCTTCCGACAGCCCCCTCTCCCCTCCTTCCTCCCGGCTAACCCTAGCCCCCATTCTCCCCTTCTCCCGAGCGAAATTGCTCACCGGCGCCGCCAGCCTCCTCAACTCCGGTGAGCAATCCCGCTCCCTCCGGTGAGCCCCTGACCCCCTACCTCCTCCCCGAGCTGATGCATATCCTTCCCTCACCTCCTCCACTCTTCTTTACGCAGATCAGTGCCCGGAAAGCTCCCCGCCATCTTCTTCTTCTCCGCGTGCGGCCACAACTCCGGCGAGCTCGCCATGCGGTTCTAGCGGTCCCCGAGCTCCCATTTCTTCTTCCCCGAGCCTCTCCATCTCCTCCCTAACATCCCCGTGTGCTCCCCTTCGCAGATCTGCGCCCAGAGCAGCCCAGCCGCGACCACCAGAAGCTCCACCGCCGTCTCCCTCGTCGCCGGCCTCCCTCGGACCCCCTTGCCTCCCCACGCCGGTGCATTGCTCTCCAGGGGTGAGGCCCCGATGCTTTCCGGATGATTCCCCGAGCCCGGAGCCCCTCCTTGCCGCCCGGAGCATCTCCGGTGATGCTCCGGTGAGGTCGCCGGCCACCTCCACCGAGAGAGAGAGAGGGTGAGGGGTGAGGAAACGGGGGGCAACGTGGCGAGCCACGGTTGGCTGCCACGCCCGCACGGCTGACAGCGGGACCCGCATGTCAGCGGGTACGGTTAAGGATTAGAAATCCGGGGTAGGGTTAGCTCGGGTGCGCGTAGGACTTTAGGTTTAGCTCGGGGTAGTCCTCAGGTGGATCTAGCATTTGGATCCGGCGTAGTTAGGGTTAGGGTTTTGGTGTAGAAATTTGAAACGGCGATAAACTTTTGAACCGTAGATCGGATTCCAGCAAATTTTATACCGTTGGAAAGCTTATCAAATTTCCTACATGTTGGCTGCAACAAAACTTTAAAAATTTGAAATCTAAAATCTTGATTAGGTTTAGTTTGGATATACTCGTCCCTCCCGAGCCTCGTCCTTCGACGATTCATAATTTACTGCCTGTAACTCCGAATCGAGCGATTCCAATTGCGTTAGTCTAGTATTCCAGAACACTTCTAAATTATAAAAACTGTAAGTTCATGACTCTCCAGCATGAGTAACCACCTTCAAACTTTAGTTCGTAATCGAGTGAATCTTGACATGCATGTAGGTTAGGGCCACCATTTACCCTTCACAAGTTTAATTGGGAAACTCTCGATAACTTAAACCCGTAACATCAGTACATTGTTTAGAAATCCATTCATTGCATCAACCCCCTCATGCATACATGCTGGACTCATTACTTTCGCTTATCGTTTGTTTCCGGTATTCGCATTGCTTGCACTAGAGCTCGAAGAAGGAGACCTCCAGGCTCACGACTCCACACAGATCAGGAGCAGTTCGAGCAAGGCAAGCAGAGCTTGTTGCATCTTTAATTGTTCAGTACCTGTTTTAATTATCAGTATGTTGATGTGTGGATCGTTGTTCAGAAATTGTGGTCGAGTTCGGTTTAAACTAGCATGATTAGGGTGAGCTGTAAGTTATGTCTAGCTATGGTTGAATTAACCTGATGCACTAAGTATTTGAACCCACTAAGGTGAGATGTGAGAGCCGAAGGGAAAGTGTCCGATGGATAAAGTTGGTATCATTTGGAACGCTTGTTGCGACCAGGTGTAAGGAGTTTGTCGCGATACCAATCCTGAGGTGACTCCATCGTGATAACTCCCCTTGTCACGCGTGGACGTTAGCGGCATCGAGGCTGGGGTGTAGTTGAGGTAAGACTAAGACCCTTGGAGCCTTGCAACCTCCAAGGGATAAGGCACTCTTTACACTCAGGGTGATCGGTTGCCGGTAATGGTCCGAGAGATAAAATGAATGTGTGGTCGTGATGGTTCATTGTCAATTTGGGATATGTTCTGGCCCAAGTAGTTGGGAGATGGATGGCAAGTGAGAGCCACCGTAATTGTATTTTGAGTTGCACATGTGACTAGTGAGTACCATCACGTTCCTCCATTAGTTATATGGGATCTGGTTTGGCAGTGGTCTGTTTTGATGTATTGTTCCCCGGTCTGTGAATTGTTGGTATGATTATGCCTTGCTAACTAGAATTGCACCATGTTTCCTTTCGGTTATACTAGTATGTGTAGGACATCTAATCAAGCACGAATAAGTCTTGCGAGTACCCCGTACTCACCTAGGATATTCCTAGATCATTGCAGGTGAGCCAGCGGTCAAGGAATTCTTCGACGATGCCTAGTGTATGGTTTTCCTTGGTTAGCTATTCGACTCATGGGATAGGTTGTGACTTTTGGTCAGCGGTTAATGCGCCGCTGTGGGACTCATTTACTTTTCTTCCGCTGTAGTTTAATTACTCCGTACTCGGATATGTTTCCGGTTATGACCGACTGATGTAATCTTATAGTCCGATATGGACAGCTACTAGTGATATCGTATTGTAGAGCTTTGTTGTGGTATACAAGTTGTTATTCAGGCTGCTCATACACAGTGTGTGAATGATATGAAGTGTATGGGTATGTCGTGAAGAGTCTAAGCCGTTCCTCTTTCTACTAAGTCGAGCAGGAATTGGTTGAGTGACCCGCTGGCTGAGATGCTGTGCCGGCCAGGCAGGGTGTGGGCGTGCTCTACCGGGCTTTCGAGCGACCCACTGGCTTCCGAGCTAGGTTAGGGTGTGGGTAGAAACGGTGGGCTCCTCCGATCTTGTTTGTCGTGGTAGGATTCGGGAACGACTCTGAATCTTCACCGGGTCAGGGAATCGTATGTGGCTCTGGGCAGTTTAGTCGCTTCCGGCCGGCTTGTGTTGGTCAGGTGTCGGATCACTCCACCTCGGTGAGTACGACGCAGATACCGTGCCACCAGGTCGACTGGTCCTTCGGCCCTTGGCGACCACTCGTTCCCTTAGTCATATGCAATTCCGGGTCCGTGACATGCTGTTTATGTCAAGTATTATGGAGAAGTATCAAAGAAAGTCAAGTTATGCATCATGTGATCAAGCTATTGGAATTTAAAATATTGCTAGTACCTAGATTATTTTTACACTGATACTTTTCTATTTAGCAATAGTTGATGAATCATATTATCTGCCAAGAACTAGGCACCTGTCAACCCTGAGAGGACCATCTTTGATGTCAAATGTCTCATTGGAAGAAAGTAATACCGCTTTCCCATTGATCTGCTTTTCTTGTTATTGTTGATGTGTGGTGCCTGAACTGTGACATTTTTCTTCAGGTTTGAGGACAAGTGCAGAGGGACATGAAACTTGTCCCCTACAAGATTGTGAACAAGGAGGGCAAGCCTTACATTCAAGTCAAGATCAGGATCAGAGATGGAACTTGTTGTCTGTATATGTGATGAATGATATTTTGCTATGTTTTTGTTTCTATATTTCTATATGAAATGTAAATTTAGTCTTAGTTTTTTGTCATTGAATACTGCAAAAAAAGTCACAAACAATGGGCACAAGTGATGAATTAGATGTTGGGCTGGGCTATCAAATTACTGTGATGAATTCTTAAATGGACACTAGTCTAGGTTGGACAAAAACCAAAAGGGCCAGTAAAATGGGTTGGGCCAAAAGCGACTAGGTAGGAAAATTGGGCTTGACCCACAAACAACTGGGCCAAGCAAGTGAAATGGGCCAAATAAAATGGGCCGACAAATTAAGAGGCCTGGATATTAATGGGCCAAAAACCTGGACTAGGCCCATGAATTGGATTGGGCTGCAGATGACACATCGGATGCCACGTGGATGATGACGTGGACACTACGTGCGAGCACAGCCATGTCAGTTGGTGACGTGGCGTCCACGTCACAACAAAGGCCACGTAGGCTGCCACGTCAGAAACAGCCGTGCCGAAAAGCTATTTTATGACGAAAATGATCCCTATTTATGACGTTCTGGAGCGACTTGCATGACAAAATATTTTGTCATAGAAGTGTATCCGTTCCATGACGCTGGGTGTTTCGTCACGGATGTGTTCCGTTCTATGATGAAAATTGTGATTTCGTCACAATGGTACATCTATGATGCGACTTCCATGACGAATAAGTTTTTGTCATAAATTCGTCACAGAAGATGCTTAATGACGAATTGTCATTCTTCTATGACGAATATGATTCATCATAGATTAGAGAAAATCTCGTAGTGTCCCTCTGAGACAATGATGGCTTTGAGGATTGAAAGGTCTCAGAGATAATGGGGACATCATCATCAACAGCCACTATCTCAGTTCTCTTTCTCTTGTAGCTGGGAAGGGGCATTTTGGCAGCTTCTTTCCTAAACTCAGGCGACAGCATCTGTTGTAAGGATTTTATCTCTTGTAGCGAGGCTTTTCTATCAGGACCATGAGGAAGAGCTGTCATCTTCATAGTTAGGTCCTGAACCTGATTCACCAGATGGGTGTCTCTTGCTGATATAGAGAAACTTGCTCCAGTGGACGCAGCTGTGGAATCAGGTGATGACACTGATACTGACACAGCTGGTGTCTTGGAAGATAGGAGATGCTGCTTCTCCATGATTTGTCTTCTGACAGCCTGCCTCTCTGAATCTGACTTAGCAGCTTGCATCTGGAGGTGAAGGGCAGCTATCTCATTTGAGAGAATTTTGTTAGCAACTGTAGGCTCTGGAATAGCCATAGAGATAGGCCTAGCCTAACTTGACAGCTGAAGAGACTTTGCTTGGTAGGTCTCTAGCAAGCGCTTCTTCTTTCTCTCATTGGTCTCCTTACTGATTTCCTCTGAGAGCCTATCCATCTGTTCTAAGATAATTTTGTCATTATCTAGATCTGCTTCAGAAATCTGCTGATCAGATTTAGGCTCATGCATTGAAAGTGTGCCCCTTGGCAACACTACTTCAGAGATGGATGACTTCATTACTTTTCTGATTGTTCTCTTGGGCTTCTTAGCAGTTTCCTTGCCCAATGAAGTGTGTTCAGCATCAGATGAGGACCTTGTCCTCTTGGATGGGACAAGCTGTACTGAACTTGACTGTCTAGCTTTGGATGCTACGGCAGCAGCTTTCTTTTCTACAGCTTTCTTTTGCCTGTAGGCTTTTTGCTGTGCTCTTCTTCTCTAAAGAGCTTCTTCTTTCTGTCTCAATCTTTCCCTTTCTTGATTAGAATCAGAAATGATGATCTCTCTGCTTGATTCTTCTAGATCAACTTGAGACCACTGTCTTCTCTGTCAGAACTTGAAGACATCTGAAGAAACGAGATAGATAAGGAAGAATAAAAGAAATGGGTATTCCTAAATGCAGAAGATAGTAGCTGTGTGGGCCACCTGTGTGAGGTCAAGGTGACACAAATGAGGACTTAGAACCAAACTAAAGTCTCTGCAGCTACGCGTAGAGGCGGACGGCAGATTCATGAAAACTAGGTTTTAACGAATTTTGAGTCTAGGTTTCGAGCTAGATGAATCTAGGAATCTAAACAAAGGCTAAACCAACCATAAATAAGGACAATGCACTACTGAAATAAGCTCACGAGCAATTGCATCGACAAGAAACTAGTTTGAATGCAAAGAAGGGTTGGCTGAAGCTTCCTTTAATCGAAAACTCGGCAAAGCACGGATGAATCGGTGCCAGAGTGCCTTGGAAAGTTTCTCCGACGAGTTGGAAAACTTTCGAGGGTTAGAAGACACGATCTCGACGAAAACGCGAGAATTGAGCACTTAGCGGAAGTTTGGGGTTTTTGTGTTCGAACAGGGTTTCAGGGGAACGCAACGTTGCTTTCTATAGGGCGAAGGATTATAACATGACTGTGTCATAGCTGGGTGGATGACCTGTGACACAGGTGAGTGAAAAGAGTCCTTATGACCTACGGAGTTCAAAAGAATCCACCTGAGACATAGGTGGATGACTCGGGTGACAAGTTTTTCATCTGGAACACCAAGATAGAGAGAATTTGATTAGGGAGAAAGCACAAGGAACTAAAAGAGAGTCCTACTAAATCTTCCCCATGCCAGTTTGCCAAAAAATCAACAGGGCAAAGCTAAAACTGACAAGAGTTGATTTAGAAAAACCACGACATAAGAAAAAGAAATGAGCATAGAAGATAGGCACAAACATCTTACCAAAAACACTCTAAGCATAGAACACACCTGTGACACACGTGAGAACGTAGATGAAAACATAAACAGAGAAACAGCATAAACATATAAGCTAGACACCAAGCCAAACCTTTTATTGTAAGTTAGAGACATCAATGATATTCAACTCACTCCTCAAGGTACAGAACCTAGTCTCATCTAAAGGCTTGGTGAAGATATCGGCAAGTTGTTTGTCTGTCCTCACATAACACAGCTGGATGTCTCCTTTCTCCACATGGTCTCTCAGAAAGTGGTGCCTCACTTCTATGTGTTTTGATCTCTGGTGGTGAACTGAGTTGTTTGCTAACTTGATGGCACTTTCATTATCACAGCAGAGGGGTACTTGACTAAAAGACACGTTGAAGTCTTTCAAGATCTACCTCATCCATAGCAATTGAGCACAACAACTACCAGCAGCTATGTATTCAGCTTCTGCAGTGGAAAGGGCTACAGAATTTTGCTTCTTGGAGGACCAGGACACCAGAGAGTGCCCTAGAAACTGACAGGTACCAGAGGTGCTTTTTCTATCAACCTTACACCCTGCTGAATAGCCAACTAGCTCAAAGTTTGAATCCTTAGGATACCACAGCCCAAACCCTGAAGTTTGAATTAAATATCTCAGAATCCTGCGTACTGCCACTCTGTGACAATCCTTAGGATTAGCTTAGAGTCTAGCACACATGCACACACTTAACATGATATTTGGCCTAGATGCACACAAGTATAGCAAAGAACCTATCATGCACCTAAACTCTTTCTGATCAACAGATTTACCTTCAATGTTTAAGTCCAGATGACCATTAGTTTGCATGGGAGTGTGAATAGGCTTTGCATCCTTCATGCCAAACTTGGTGATGATGTCCTTGGTGAACTTTTCTTCTGAGATAAAAGTCCCTCCCTTGAGTTGCTTGATTTGGAGTCCTCGAAAGTACTTGAGCTTTCCATCCAAAGACATCTCAAACCTTTGGGTCATCATCTTGCTAAACTCATCACTTATTGAACGGTTAGTACTACCAAATATTATGTCATCGACATAAATTTGGCACACAAATAAGTCCTTTCCATTTTTCTTAGTGAATAGAGTTGTATCTACTAACCCCATCTTAAAATCATTTTTGATCAAAAAATCTTTCAGTGTATCATACCATGCTCTAGTTGCTTGTTTCAGACCATAAAGTGCTTTGTGCAATTTGTAGACATGGTGTGGTTTCTTAGCATCTTCAAAACCTGAAAGGACCATGTTGTCGCCTAGAGGGGGGGGTGAATAGGCAATTAAAACTTCTAATCAATTCTGGCCAATTTAAATGCAGAATTAAACTATTGGCTATGAACAAGATTATTTCCCCTCAAAAGCTAAGTTCAACTAGTGCACAAGCATATAATATGGCAAGCAATTCAATTCTACACAAGATATTCAATATAGCAAGAATGAATTGCAAATATGAAATGCAATATGTAAAGGAGACAAGGGACAAACGATGTATGACCCGGAGTTCGAATATCCACCGATATCCTACGTCTCCGTTTGAGGACCCGATCATGCTTGATCAAAGGTGGGCTCCCTCTCAAGCCGCTTCCTCTCGAGGACTCTCTAGAGTCTCCCCGATCACTACGGTTATCTCTTTCCTCCACACCTAGAGATGGTGAGCTCCAAAGCCACTTCACAATCTCTCGGGCCTCTTCACAATCTTCACGAAGAGATCACCGAGTCACCACCAAGCCGTCTAGGAGTCGGTGGCCTCCAAGAGTAACAAACTCTTGGACACGCGCTCGAACACAATCACGTCGAATGCTCAAACTCACGCAACTAATGCGCTAAGTGTGGGCTAGCACCACACACCTTTCACCCCTCTCTCTTTTCTTCTTAAGTCACAAAGACTTTGAATCTCACAAAATATGTTTGGTAGAGGAGAGGAAAGCACTCAAAGGTGGAACACCAAGTTCTAACACCTCACAAACTACTGCACAAAGCAAAGTGAGCAACCCCTCCCCACTAGGAGGGCAAGGGGTATAAATACCCCTCTCCCAAAAACTAGCCGTTGGATTTGAATTAACACATCTGGACATTCCGGGCTTCTGGATACACAAATCCAGCGGCTCCAAACTAGCCGTTGGGAGCTTGGCAACACATCCGGACATTCCGGGCACCACCCCGAATAATCCGGATACACAAAAACAACATGTCCGGACATTCCGGGGTAACATCCCTGGACTTTCCAGACCAACACCCCAGACAATCCAGGGCAATACCCCGGACACTCCGGGAGCCTGGCCGAGAGCAGCCCACAGCTGCTCTACAACATCCGGACATTCCGGGCCTACCCGGATACTCCGGATCGGAATCTCGGACACTCTGAGTTTCTTGCAGAGAGCAGCACACAGCTGCTCAACATCACCCGGACACTATGAGCCTACCCAGATACTCCGATAGGAATCTCAGACACTCCGAGATTCTTGCCAAGAGCAGCACACAGCTGCTCAACAACACCCGGACATTCCGGACCGACCCGGATACTCCGGGTACCTGTAATACCCAAATTCGATGATTAGGTTTTTGCCTTGCATCCACGCATACATGTCATCATCCCCACACACACATTATTCAAACTTAAATGTGATATGATTATATTTTATAGAATACGTACATATCTCATCCTCGGTGGTGAATTTTGCAACCACCAATCAACTTATTTGGGATAGCAAACCAGGGTTTTTGCAATATTAGGTGAATGAGGTCTAGAGTCCCATGGTTGTAACCTTTCCCCAACATTTCATTCCCAAGATTGATCCAAAAGTTACATGAAATGATAGCTCAACCGAAGCATCCGATTTCAAACCCTAAACATGGCGAAAACTAGGGTTAAAAGAAAGAACAAGATATTGTGGGTAAAATTTCACTAAATTTTGGAAATGGCCATGAATATGGAAATATTGGCTCCATGCCAAATTTCAAAATTTTTGGAGAAGCTTAGGACCTAGTTGTAGATCAAACCCCTTTTAGCCCTAATTTGAATTTAAATTCAAAACCAGGTCAAAAAGCATCCAAACAGTTTCAAATTTTTATGGGAGGTTCTATACTTGTTTATAAACATACTGTAAAAATTTCAGCTCGTTTGGAGGTCGTTTAGGTGCTTAATTGAAGTACCCAAGTTCGGCTGAATGTTTAAAAGAAAAGGAAAAGCTAAATTAAAAAGAGAATGGGCCGAGGCCCATTCGGCCAAGCCCATCGGCTGGCCCGCCAGTCCCGAAATGCACCTCCTCCTGGCCATTTTCCGCTTTCCCTCTGAGTGTTGGAAAAACGCCAAGAAGGGGTTCTTGCCGATGTCGCATGGGAAAAGTTTGAGCAAGAATCAGTGTCCTTCGACAACTGATGAGCGAGAACACATGAGTAAGATTCCATACGCATCCGCGATTGGGTCAATCATGTACGCCATGATATGTACACGACCAGATGTGTCCTATGCTCTAAGTGTTACGAGCAGATACCAGAGTGATCCAGGTCATGATCATTGGACAGCAGTGAAGAATATCCTAAAGTACCTGAAGGGGACTAAGGATATGTTTCTCGTATACGGTGGTGACGAAGAGCTCGTTGTAAAGGGTTACACCGACGCCAGCTTTGTCACAGATCCGGACGATTTTCGATCTCAATCAGGCTTAGTGTATACACTGAACGGTGGTGCAGTGAGCTGGAAGAGTTCCAAGCAGGACACTGTGGCGGATTCTACAACGGAGGCTGAGTATATCGCCGCTTCAGAAGCGGCAAAGGAGGGCGTTTGGATTAAGAAGTTCGTCACCGAGCTTGGTGTGGTTCCGAGCGCGCTGGATCCTATGGAGCTCTATTGTGACAATAGTGGCGCCATAGCTCAGGCCAAGGAGCCAAGGTCCCACCAGAAGTCCAAACATATACAACGCCGATTCCACATCATTCGTGAATTGGTGGAGCGTGGAGACGTAAAGATATGCAAAATACACACGGATCTGAATGTGTCAGATCTGCTGACGAAGCCTCTACCACAAGCAAAGCATGAGCAACACCAGAATGCCATAGGTGTTAGGAGCTTAAGCATTGGCTAGATTATTGACTCTAGTACAAGTGGGAGACTGTTGGAAATATGCCCTAGAGGCAATAATAAAGTTGTTATTATTCTATTTTCATGTTCATGATTAAGTTTATGTTCTATGCTAGAATTGCATTGGTTCTTGAATATGAGATTCAGAGGAAAACCTAATTGCATGTGTGGAATAATAAACACCATTCAGATCCCTAGTCAGGCCTCTGGACTAGCTCATGTATTGTTGATGATCTTGTTTTCCTGATCATGGGCATTGTTAATGTAACAAGGATGCCGGCAATAATGGGAACACATTGTTAGGGTAACAATGGTGTTGGATAGACCCCCTTATGAGATACTGCGAGATCACTTCGTCAATATGTTGTCAGTATCTTCTCATGATGTGTTAACGTTTACTTGTGTCCTTAGACCATGAGAATATCATAGACCCGGATACCGGATGGTTGCTATGGGGTCATCAAACGTTACTCCGTAGCTGGGTAATTATAAAGGTGACTTTCAGATACACCAGAAAGTATATCGTGGTTCTAGATATGTCAAGACTGGGATTTGCCCATCCGGCGATGGAGAGATACACTCTGGGCCCACTCGGTATTACGGTGTCCAGCATCGCCTGGCCAGGTATTGTGACTAAAAGGTTAGTCACGGGGATACCGGAATACGGAAACGAGAAAAGAGTACAAACCGGTAACGAGGATAACTAGGTATGGTGATCAAGGAGTTGATCACAGGGATACCGTCAAAGTCTCGCCTCGGGTTGTGTAACGTATCGTGAGGCAAAAGGAATTGTATGCGACAATACAAGGTTCGCTCGATAAAGATCTTCGATGATATGTGGGAGTCGTTATGGGTGTCCAGATCCCGCTGACGATTATTGACCGGAAGGTGTCCCGGACATGTCCACATATACTCGAACCTATAGGGTCACGCGCTTAACGTTTTAGCGACATTTAGGAATGCTACGATTTATGGAGAATGAGAGAGAAGGGTTCCGAAAGTGTTTCGGATGATCTCGAAAGTGTTCCGGGAGGTCCCGGATGGTTCCGGTGATGTCTAGAAGTGTTCTGGAAAGTATTGGAAGGTTCTAGAAGGTTCTGGAAGTTCTAGAAGGTTCTGGAAGTTCTAGAAGGTTCTAGAAGGTTCTAGTGGAGTTGGACTCCAACTCCAACAGGGTGTCCCTGCTGGAGTAGGACTCCACCTGCCTAGGGAGAGCTGCCCCAACCCCTATAAATAGAGGGGCAGGACACCTCAAAGAGCATCCAGGCAGCCCCAGAAGCAGCCCTAAACCCTAGGCCGGCCATCTTTAGATTGGCCACAGCCTTCTTTTTCTCTCTCTTCTAGATTGGATCTAGTACAGCTGCCGGCGCGATGCAGCTTCTCCTTCTCGTAGATCCCCGCTGTTCTTGTGTGCTGGTCCACACATTACTGCGGTGTCGCTGATCCGGTACGCGTGGATACCTCGGAGACGTCGTATACTTCGCGTTTGATCGGGTGTCACGGACCCGGAATTGCATATGATTAGGGGAACGCGAAGTCGCCAAGGACCGAAGGACTCGTCCGCCCGGTGGCACGGTACCTGCGCCGTACGCACCAAGGTAGAGCGATCCGACACCCGCCACGTGCGAGCCGGCCGGAAGCGACCAATATTCCCAAAACCACATACGATTCCGTAATCCGGTGAAGACTCAGAGTCGTTCCCAAATCCTACCACGACAAGCAAGGTCGGAGGAGCCCGGCAGTTCTACCCACACCCTAGCCTAGCTCGGAAGCTAGTGGGTCGCTCGAAAGCCCGGTAGAACGCCCACACCCTGCCTGGCCGGCATAGCATCTCAGCCAGCGGGTCACTCAACCAACACCTGCTCGACTTAGTAGAAAATGGTACGGCCTCGACCCTTCACGGCATACCCATACACTTCATATCATTCACACATTGTGCAGGGGCAGCCTGAATTAACAACTCGGATATCATCACAAGGCTCTACCATACGATATTACTAATAACAGTCCACGATGGGACGACATAATACATCAGTTGGTTATATTCGAAAACATATCCGAGTACGGAGAAGTTAACAACAGCGGAAGCAAAATAAATGAGACCCACAGCGGCACAGTGACCGCTGACCAAAATCCACATCTATCCCATGAGTCGAACACTACCGAGGAAACCGAAAACTAGGCAGTATTGAAGTATTCCTCGACCACCGGCTCACCTGCAATGATCTAGGAATATCCTAGGTGAGTACGAAGGTACTCGCAAGACTTATTCGTGCTTGATTAAATGTCCTACACATACTAGTATAACAGTAATTAAACATGGCATAATTCGAGCGGAAAGGTACAACATTCAAGAACTTCATTGACAGAACAAGGTTCCCCATGGGAAACAACTCACAGATCAAAATTCACACGTATCCACGAAGGGACATGGTGGCACTCACTTGCCGTATCTTAATACATGGGTATAGAGGCACTCACTTGCCCACTATACACCTTAATGGATAAGCAGGCACTCACTTGCCTTTTCCCACTCACTTGGGATATCCCACCTCATCACATTGACACACATTCACATAATCTCTCGGATCGTTACCGGCAAATACATCCCCATGGAAATAACCAGTGCTCTTCACTCGGAGGTAGCTAATCTCCAAGTGACCGAGGCTCATCATGCGAAACGTCCATGGCAGAGATTTCCGCTAACGTCCACGCGGTGATAAGGGAAATGCTACGACCGGAATCACCTCAGGATGGTAGACTCTACCAACCGTATCCGTCGAACGGAATCACCTCAGGATGGCGGAACCAACCGTATCCGTCGAGCGGAATCACCTCAGGATGGTAGAACCTACCAACCGTATCCGTCGAGCACACCCTCGGCTCTCACACCTCACTTAAATAGATTCAAGTTGTTAGAAGGACCAAATCAATTTCCAGCCATCGCTAGACACAACTGGCAGTACACCCTAACATGCTAGTTCCACCGAACTGAACCACACATTCCATTCAACGATTCACACATCAACAGGTAATCAAGTAAAGTATATAAGTAACGATGCAAAGATGCAACAAGCTCTGCTTGCCTTGGTTGTAGGGTTCCTGATCTTGCGTGAGGTCGTGAGCCGGGTGGTCTCCTTCTTCGGGCTCTGATATGAGCAACAAGCGGTACCGGAAAACAAACAGTAAAAGAACAGTAAGATCCAGCATGTATGCATGATGAATGGGTAGGGCTAGATGCATTGATTAAAGGTGAGTTGCGGATGTGCATAACCCTAGAGCGGCTAACATAATTCGTGGTTTAGGTTTAACTCACTTCTGGTTATTCTAGCATGCATGCATGTCCAGTGCAAGTTGATTTAGAAGTGTTTAGGATCTGTTGCGGAATGAACTTCCTAATTGTCATTAGTAACATGAGGTCATAGACCTATACGCACGCATGATGAAATAAGCTCACTCCGAATTTAGGTTTAGGTTTAAGTTGGGACTTTGGACATCATGTTTTAATCAAGTTCGTAGATAATCTCACGAGGTTTCCAAATATATAACATTTATCGGAAACGGAGCTACTGTGTAAGAGTTACGCTAATTCGAAGACCGTTGGAAAACCCTAATACCATATGCAAGTCAATTTGGTTGGTTTAGTGAAAGGTAACCAAGCTATGTGTTCGAGATAATTAGAATTGTGCAGTTAGAGTTTCGATCGTTATCTTAGGGGTTTGTCGAAGAAGATCCTGTGATATGAGATATAGTAGAGTTTGTACCGGACGGCAACGAAAGAACTAACGGTGTGGTATGGAGTGATACATGTTGAATCTAGGTACTGGTTCTACCCAAGGGGTGTGTTCTGGTTCATGCGGGGATGGGTTAGAGTTATGATGCGGACCTAACGTGTGCGTGCATCAAAATTGTTTTAGTCCTAAGTGAGGGGTAAGGTGGTAGTTTCTTTTGTTGGCGACTATACTCCAAGGATATGCATTTCGAAAGTAGGCTGGGACACGGATCTAACGCAATTGGAAATCACGCAACTTAGAGCTACGAGCGTCAAGTTAGGGTTTTGTCGATTGCGACATAAGGCGAAGTAACGAACCCCTAAACGACCTACAACACATGCGCTCAAAATAAAGTTTGGTTCTGACCAGATTGCAGAGAATTTCGTGCGGTTTCCAAATATATAAATTTTACCAAAATCGGAGTTACGGTTTGAAAGATATGGCCGTTTGAAGTTTGTTGGATTTTGAATTCTAACCCTAACCCTAACTGTTAGCTAACCCTAACTGCTAACTCCACCCAAAACCTACCCCGACCCAACTCAAACTCCTACGTGCACCCGAGGATCTACCCAAATCCTACCCCTAGACCTGACTAACGCTACTGACATGCGGGACCCGACGGTGCACACGTGGCCAACTAAAAAGGGGCCACGTGGCCTGCGCTCTCGCTCTCCCCTCCACTCTCTGCTCCGACCGGAAGGCAGCTCCAGGGCGGCGACCTCGCCGGAGCTCGTCGGGATGGGGCTACAGAGCGCGGCCTGGCTGGGGAGAGGTGGCCGAGGCACCGAAGGCTCACCGGGAACCCGTAGCGCGGTGCAGGGGTGACGGGGAGCGACGGGGTGGAGCTCGCGGCGCGGCGGACGGCGGCGATGACCGGGCTTCGGTGGCGGAGGTCCTCGGGCCGGCACCTGGAAAAAGGGAAACGGAGGGAGATGAGTAGGGCGACGGGGTGCTCGGAGGAGAATGGGGGAGGCGGCGGAGGACCGAGGCTGCCTCGGGAGCTCGTCGGAGGCAGCAGCCGGAGGTCGGGAAGAAGGTGGTGGCGCCGGATCTGGAGAGGGAAAGCAACGGGGAGTAGCTAGGGCTTGTGGGCAGCGGGAGAGCAGAGGGGAGCCGGTCCGAACGCGCCCTCCCTTAAATAGGGCGGCCGGCTGGTCGGAATACCGGGGCGGGGGCGCCGCCCATCCTGGCCAGCCGGGGACGGCGACGTGGGGGATGAGCCCCGACAGGTGGGGCCCGGATGGCGGGGAGAGAGGGGAGAGAGAGAGGGGCGCCGACGGAAGAAGATGGGCCGGTCGGGTGCGGCCCAGTAGGCCACGGCCTGGCCCCTTTTGTTTAAGGAATTCTTTTTCTTTTTAAATAGTAACAGAGAGGTATTTGCGTCATTTTATGTGCGCTAGTTGCTCCAAAATTCCTGAAATTTTTACAGAAGGTTGAAAACATTATGGGGAGCCTACTGTAGAAGTTTGGAGGGTTTTGGGCACTGATTGGCTTGGATTTGAATTCCAAATTTGAATTAGGGTTTGATTCGGGGTTTGTGTGTGCGATATTCTATGTATCAGAACTACTCCAAAAATTATAAAATTTTGGCAGGGGCTTCAAAATGATTTATGGGACCTACTGGAAAGGTTTGAATTGATTTGGGGTTTGTTTGAATGGGTCCTTGGTTCAATCGTTGGGTTTGACCTAACTCGACGTTGAACTCCAATTAGGTTTTAAGCTCCCCAAAGCTGTTAAAATTTTGCATGGAGCTAAAATGTTTATACGTTTGGCTATTCCCAAGTTTCGACAGAATTTTATGTACCTTAACTCGCCCAATTGCTTAACCCTAATTTTCGACGGTTTAGGGTTTGCATTCAGACGTTTTCGGTTGAAGTGTTATTTCATGTGGCTTTTGGGGCAAGTCTTGGGGAGAAAAGGGGAGATTAGTAGAGGGACCCTATGACACTTAAAATAGGTTGATTGGTGTTTGCAACAACTCCCACCGAGGAGGAGTTATGTACATATTCTATAAAGTTGTACATTATTGTATTTTAGTTTAAATAAGGGGTGTATGTGGGCGTTTACATGCATGAATATGATGATATGTATGCATGAATGCGAGGGAAACCCTAATTGTCGATTCTGGGTATTACATCGGGCGAACTATTCGCGAGGAGATCGCTCTCGCGGCTGGGAGGTATAACCTAGCTGCGGGAGTCTGCGGACTTCATTGACATCGGTCAACTTCTCCGCTGCATTGACGTGATCGTCGAAGGTATGATCTCGTTGCCTGCACCTCGATAGTGATCTTGGGGTGGATTGTGCGCGGTAAATTTTTGTTTTGCGTAGCACGTTCCCCAACAGTGATATCAGAGCCAGGTTCTATGCGTAGTTGTAGGTACGACTAGAGCATATGTGATATGCGGCATTGCACATATGATGTGTGGGGTGTTAGATGAGATCTACCACCGGATTTTCTTGTTGTTTCCCTCTCATTGCAAAATTTTGATCTCGGTGGCATCGTGAAATTTTCAGAGGTCCGGCGAACCTTACGATCTTCAGATCGAGACATGCTAAGGATGACTTTGGTTTCACTTTAGTTGAGAAAGATAAATTTGCAATGAGCGGGCTTGTAGATGTGATCTACATGGGGTCATGCGTATGACGAAGTTTAGTATGGGGTTCGAGATTTCCGAGTCTCCAATTCCAGACACCCCGACAGTTAAATAACTGCAAGAGCAATCATGCTTATGGTAACGTAGGTAGCAAACGGTTTGCAACGTAGCCATAAAGCCACGTATTGTAGCATAAACGTTAGAGGCGTCTAACTTGTTTTTGCAGGGTATGCATGTGATGTGGTATAGCCTATGTGATGCAATGTGATTGTATGAGATGCAAAGTGTTTGTAATTTTAATTTTTTCATGACCTGCGTGTCATGAGTACGGCAATCGGCAGGAGCCAATACGATTGTCATTATTTATTGTATCGACCTACGCGTCAACTAGAAAGCCATGTAATGCATTTATTTTATTAGCTATGTGATAGCAAATAGTTGTAATTGCAAGGACATGGTGGTGACAATCTTACATCGATGGACCTCATCGCTACATCGTACGCGAAGAAGGAGTTCTCCGCCAAAAGATGTTGACGAAGTCTTCTTCAACAAAAGGGGCTATACCATATCACAATAATTTAATTGCATGTGATGTTAATCCCTTTTATGCACCTTGTTTGATGCGTGGTAGACGTTGTTAAATAGGGTGATCCCTCACACAAATATCAAAGTAGTTAGTGTTCTTCCAAGTGTAGCACCGTCTGGAGTATTTGCCATTCTGAGGTGCGCCATGTCACATGGGTACGATAGGTTTGACATATATGAGGCGGGCGCGAACCGTTCGCGCAGCAGAGCACTCGGTTGTCTTGACGAGCTTTGCAAGATCGTCTTGGGCTCGGAACACACCCATCGAAAGATGAACAAGAGTCATATGGGATATGATTGGCATGTTGACCTACCGGTCTCGTTATTCCGTCATCAGTGATGTCATATCAATGGTGGAGTAAGTGAGTCATGGATCTTGAATCACTAATAATCAATTATGAGGGATATTGGTTTTAGTGGGAGCTTACTCTAATTAAGTGTTAATTTGAGTTGCTTTAATCATGAACAATGTCTAAAGTGTATTTGTTTTTAAGTTGTAGATCTATGGCACCCGTAACCACCTTTCCTCTATGCGCGTTGCTTGAAAAAGAAAAACTGAATTCATCTGGGAACAACTTTACGGACTGGTACCGTAATGTGAGGATTGTCCTCAAGAGTGCCAAGAAGGACTATGTCCTATCGCAAACTCTCGGTGAACTCCCCGCTAACGCTACGGATGATGAGACTCGTATCTATCAATCTAAGAGCGATGATTCCATTGCAGTACAGTGTATCATGCTTGCCTCCATGGAACCTGATCTTCAAAAGCGTTTTGAGAATTGGGCTGCTTATGAGTTAATCCAGGAGCTGAAAGCTTTGTTTCAGAAGCAAGCAAGGACTGAAAGATATAAGATATCCAAAGCCTTGTTTGAATGCAAGATGGCTGAGGGCAGCTCAATGAGTCAGCACGTACTCAGATTGTCTGGGTACGCGCAAAGGTTGGATGCGCTAGGTTTTCCAATCTCCCAAGAGTTGGGCACTGATCTTGTTCTTGCTTCCCTCCCTCCGAGCTATAGTAGCTTCATCATGAACTACAACATGAATGGGATGGAAAAGAGTATGGGTGAATTGTTCACTATGCTTAAAACTGCTAAGAGTGGAATCCAGAAGGACGCCAATCATGTGATGATGGTGAATAAAACAACCAACTTCAAGAAGAAGGGCAAGTCTAAGAAAAAGGGCAAATCCAAGGGTGCTAGTATGACTGACACGCCTAAGAAGTCCAAGACTGGCGCCACTTCTGATGTTGAGTGCTTCTTCTGTAAAGAGAAGGGACACTGGAAGAGGAACTGCAAGAAATATCTGGCAGAAAAGAAGAAGTCTGGAAAGTCTAGCTCAGGTATGAGTGTCATACATGTTATTGATGTATTCCTTGCTGGTCCGCAATGTAATTCTTGGGTATTGGATACCGGATCGGTTGCTCATATTTGCAACTCGATGCAGGAACTACAGAGGCCTAAGCGTCTGGCAAAGGATGAGGTGACGATGCGCGTCGGGAACGGAGTAAAAGTTGCTGTGCTCGCCGTCGGTGTCCTACCTCTACATTTATCTTCAGGATTTATATTAGAGCTTAGTAATTGTTACTATGATTTGGCCTTGAGCAAAAACATTATTTCTGGATCATGTTTGTTGCAAGACGGTTATTCGTTTAAGTCTGAGAACAATGGTTGTTCGATTTATATGGATAATATGTTTTATGGCCATGCTCCCGTTGTGAATGGGTTATTTATTATGAATCTTGATGGTAATACACACATCCATAACACTGACGCTAAACGTCGCAAGATAAACGATTTGAATTCCACTTATTTGTGGCACTGCCGCTTGGGTCATATTGGAAAGAAGCGCATGAAGAAACTCCATTGTGATGGACTTTTAGAGTCATTTGATTATGAATCATTTGACACTTGCGAGCCTTGTCTAATGGGTAAAATGACTAAAAACGCCGTTCACAGGCCACGTAGAATGGGCGACTGACTTATTGGAGATCATACATACGGATGTATGTGGTCCAATGAGTATAGCTGCACGCGGTGGATTCCTCTACTTCATTACCTTCACGGATGATTTGAGTAGATATGGGTATATCTATTTGATGAGACATAAGTCTGAAACCTTTGAAAAGTTCAAAGAATTTTAGCATGAAGTAGAAAATCATCGTAACAAGAAAATCAAGTTTTCTGCGATCAGATCGCGGAGGGGAGTATTTGAGTTACGAGTTTAGCGAACATCTGAAGAGTTGCGGAATTATTCCACAGCTTACGCCTCCCGGAACACCACAGAGGAATGGAGTGTCCGAGAGACGTAATCGAACCTTGTTGGACATGGTAAGATCGATGATGTCATTAACTGAACTGCCATTGTCTTTTTGGGGTTATGCTTTAGAGACTGCCGCTTTTACACTAAATAGAGCACCATCTAATCCGTTGAAACGACACCATATGAGATATGGCATGGGAAGAAACCCAACTTGTCTTTTCTTAAAATTTGGGGATGCGATGCATATGTAAAGCATTTACAACCAAATAAGCTCGATCCCAAATCGGATAAATGCTTCTTTGTTGGTTATCCCAAAGGAACTGTTGGGTATTCCTTCTATCACCGCACCGAAGGCAAAGTGTTTGTCGCAAAGAACGGTGTGTTTCTCGAGAAAGAGTTTCTTGCTAAAGGGGTGAGTGGGAGGATAGTGCAACTCAACGAGATTGGTGAATCTTCGTCATTAGGTCAAAGTGATGCAACGCCGGAAGTGGTTCCGGAGTTTCCCACAATGACTAATACGGAAGCCCCCTACATGTGATGTAGAGACTTCGGTCGAGCCAGCAGCTGAACCACGAAGGTCTGGTAGGATTCGCACGAAACCACAGTGGTTTTCGGACGAGGTATTGTTGTTAGACAACGATGAGCCTGCGACCTATACGGAAGCAATGATGGGCCCTGACTCCGTTAAATGGCTAGACGCCATGAAATCCGAGATAGAATCCATGTACGAGAACCAAGTTTGGAACTTGGTGGACCCTCCTGAAGGCATGAGGCCTATCGAATGTAAATGGATCTATAAAAAGAAAACAGACACGGATGGGAATGTATACATCTATAAAGCTCGACTTGTCGCAAAGGGTTTCCGACAAGTTCAAGGAGTTGACTACGACGAGACATTCTCTCCCGTAGCAATGCTTAAGTCTGTTCGGATTCTTCTAGCGATTGCTGCATATTTCGATTACGAGATATGGCAAATGGATGTCAAAACAGCGTTCCTGAATGGGAAACTAACCGAGGACGTGTATATGATACAGCCCGAGGGTTTTGTCAATCCAAAGGATGCTGGAAAGGTGTGCAAACTTCAGAGATCCATCTATGGACTGAAGCAAGCATCACGGAGTTGGAATCTTCGCTTTGATGAAGTGGTCAAAGGGTTTGGCTTCATTAGGAACTGCGAAGAGGCTTGTGTTTACAAGAAAGTAAGTGGGAGCGCAATAGCATTTCTAATACTCTATGTGGATGACATATTGTTGATTGGGAATGATGTATCTTTTCTTGACAATATTAAGACTTCGTTGAAAAATAGTTTTTCAATGAAAGACTTAGGCGAGGCAGCATACATATTAGGTATAAAGATCTATAGAGATAGATCAAAGTGCCTAATAGGGCTAAGCCAGAGTACATATATAGATAAAGTACTGAAGAGGTTCAGTATGGAAAACGCCAAGAAGGGGTTCTTGCCGATGTCGCATGGAAAAGTTTGAGCAAGAATCAGTGTCCTTCGACAACTGATGAGCGAGAACACATGAGTAAGATTCCATACGCATCCGCGATTGGGTCAATCATGTACGCCATGATATGTACACGACCAGATGTGTCCTATGCTCTAAGTGTTACGAGCAGATACCAGAGTGATCCAGGTCATGATCATTGGACAGCAGTGAAGAATATCCTAAAGTACCTGAAGGGGACTAAGGATATGTTTCTCGTATACGGTGGTGACGAAGAGCTCGTTGTAAAGGGTTACACCGACGCCAGCTTTGTCACAGATCCGGACGATTTTCGATCTCAATCAGGCTTAGTGTATACACTGAACGGTGGTGCAGTGAGCTGGAAGAGTTCCAAGCAGGACACTGTGGCGGATTCTACAACGGAGGCTGAGTATATCGCCGCTTCAGAAGCGGCAAAGGAGGGCGTTTGGATTAAGAAGTTCGTCACCGAGCTTGGTGTGGTTCCGAGCGCGCTGGATCCTATGGAGCTCTATTGTGACAATAGTGGCGCCATAGCTCAGGCCAAGGAGCCAAGGTCCCACCAGAAGTCCAAACATATACAACGCCGATTCCACATCATTCGTGAATTGGTGGAGCGTGGAGACGTAAAGATATGCAAAATACACACGGATCTGAATGTGTCAGATCCGCTGACGAAGCCTCTACCACAAGCAAAGCATGAGCAACACCAGAATGCCATAGGTGTTAGGAGCTTAAGCATTGGCTAGATTATTGACTCTAGTACAAGTGGGAGACTGTTGGAAATATGCCCTAGAGGCAATAATAAAGTTGTTATTATTCTATTTTCATGTTCATGATTAAGTTTATGTTCTATGCTAGAATTGCATTGGTTCTTGAATATGAGATTCAGAGGAAAACCTAATTGCATGTGTGGAATAATAAACACCATTCAGATCCCTAGTCAGGCCTCTGGACTAGCTCATGTATTGTTGATGATCTTGTTTTCCTGATCATGGGCATTGTTAATGTAACAAGGATGCCGGCAATAATGGGAACACATTGTTAGGGTAACAATGGTGTTGGATAGACCCCCTTATGAGATACTGCGAGATCACTTCGTCAATATGTTGTCAGTATCTTCTCATGATGTGTTAACGTTTACTTGTGTCCTTAGACCATGAGAATATCATAGACCCGGATACCGGATGGTTGCTTTGGGGTCATCAAACGTTACTCCGTAGCTGGGTAATTATAAAGGTGACTTTCAGGTACACCAGAAAGTATATCGTGGTTCTAGATATGTCAAGACTGGGATTTGCCCATCCGGCGATGGAGAGATACACTCTGGGCCCACTCGGTATTACGATGTCCAGCATCGCCTGGCCAGGTATTGTGACTAAAGGTTAGTCACGGGGATACCGGAATACGGAAACGAGAAAAGAGTACAAACCGGTAACGAGGATAACTAGGTATGGTGATCAAGGAGTTGATCACAGGGATACCGTCAAAGTCTCGCCTCGGGTTGTGTAACATATCGTGAGGCAAAAGGAATTGTATGCGACAATACAAGGTTCGCTCGATAAAGATCTTCGATGATATGTGGGAGTCGTTATGGGTGTCCAGATCCCGCTGACGATTATTGACCGGAAGGTGTCCCGGACATGTCCACATATACTCGAACCTATAGGGTCACACGCTTAACATTTTAGCGACATTTAGGAATGCTACGATTTATGGAGAACGAGAGAGAAGGGTTCCGAAAGTGTTTCGGATGATCTCGAAAGTGTTCCGGGAGGTCCCGGATGGTTCCGGTGATGTCCGGAAGTGTTCCGGAAAGTATTGGAAGGTTCTAGAAGGTTCTAGTGGAGTTGGACTCCAACTCCAACAGGGTGTCCCTGCTGGAGTAGGATTCCACCTGCCTAGGGAGAGCTGCCCCAACCCCTATAAATAGAGGGGCAGGGCACCTCAAAGAGCATCCAGGCAGCCCCAGAAGCAGTCCTAAACCCTAGGCCGGCCATCTTTAGATTGGCCACAGCCTTCTTTTTCTCTCTCTTCTAGATTGGATCTAGTACAGCTGCCGGCGCGCTGCTGCTTCTCCTTCTCGTAGATCCCCGCTGTTCTTGTGTGCTGGTCCACACATTACTGCGGTGTCACTGATCCGGTACCCGTGGATACCTCGGAGACGTCGTATACTTCGCCGTTCGATCGGGCGAACTATTCGCGAGGAGATCGCTCTCGCGGCTGGGAGGTATAACCTAGCTGCGGGAGTCTGCGGACTTCATTGACATCGGTCAACTTCTCCGCTGCATTGACGTGATCGTCGAAGGTATGATCTCGTTGCCAGCACCTCGATGGTGATCTTGGGGTGGATTGTGCGCGGTAAATTTTTGTTTTGCGTAGCACGTTTCCCAACACTGAGAAAGCGCCCCCAGGGCAATCCCGCCTCCTCCCTCCTTCCGGTGCGCGGGGCTCGCTCGTCAGGGCGCCCCTGCCACGTCGCCACCGCCGGTTAGCCATGGTGGGCGGCGCCCCACCGGCTGTCCGAGCACCGCCGCCCTTTTTAAGGCCCCGTCCCGACAGCCCGCGTTCCCCCACGCCCTCCAAACCCTAGCCCTCCCCCTTGCTTCCTCTCTCCCGTGCACAATTTCTCGCCGGCGCCGTCGTCTTCCCCACCTCCGGCGCTGTTCCGACGAGCTCCCGCCGCCTCTCCCGTGGTCCCCGAGCCCTTTTCTTCCGCCTCCGACCACCTCCTCTCCTCCCTAACCTCCCTCCTCCTTCTTTCTTGCAGATCAGTGCCCGAGGTGCCCCCTCGCCGTAGCTCCGGTTGCCGCCGCTGTTTGCCCCGTCCCCGGCTCTCCTCTAACCAGCCCCGGCTCCCTGCGCCGCCGCTTCGGACCCGGGGTAAGCAGCCGCCGCTTTTGCCGCTCCTCCCGACCGCTGCCGTGCCTCGAGCGCTGTCCCGGCCATCTCCGGTGAGATGTGCCGCCGCCGAGCTCCCCTCCGGCCAAACCTGAGAGAGAGATGGGAGAGGGAGTGAAGGAGAGAGAGGGCCGCGTGGTGGCTCGGGATTGGTTGCCCGAGCCCTGTCAGCACCGAGGTGGACCCCATGTGTCAGCCGGACTGGGTGTAGGGGTAGGGTAGGATTCCGGGTGGGATTAGTATTTAGGTTTTTCTTTTCAGAAAAAGGATTAATCCCGAAATGGAAAAGTAGGATTTAGGGTTTATTTTCCTTTTCGGGTAGGTTTTGAACATGTGATAACTTTTAAACCATAACTCCAAATTTGGAAACCTTATGAAATTCCCTACGATATGGTCCAGATGAAAATTTGAAATATAAACTTATGAATCATGGTCCACTAAGTAGAAGACATCCCATTGCATTTCATATGATATTTTCAATAGTTCGTATCTTAATGCTCGTAGCTCCAAATCGAGTGTTTTCAGTCGCGTTAGGTTCGTATTGAAGAACACTTTCATGACTTACACATTTCATTACATGACCCATTGCTGAGAATAGTAATTTCCTAACCTAAAATGAACTCAACCCTAACCGGACATGCATGCATGGTTAGAGTTATACTTTAGCTTCTATAAGTTTAATTTGAGCTATGCTCGTATTTTGATTAACGTATCACTTGGATTATAGGCTGCTTATTATGTTTCCCCCTTACCATGTTGCTAATGTCATGTTGCTTACCTACACCTGGTAACTTCGAATGCATCATGTTTAATTGTCGCAGTAGTACATCCATGTGTAGGACATTTAATCAAGCACGAATAAGTCTTGCGAGTACCCCCGTACTCACCTAGGATATTCCTAGATCTTGCAGGTGAGCCAGTGGTCGAGGATTACTTTGACGACGCCTAGTTGCTTGGTTTTTCTTGGTTGGCTTACGACTCATGGGAAAGTATTTTGTTGGCTTTTGGGTCAGCGGTCGATGCGCCGCTGTGGAACTCACTAAATTCTCTTCCGCTGTTGTTTAAATATTTCACATTTGGATATGTTTCCGGTTATCACCGAATGATGTAAACTGAATAGTTCACGATGTGGACAGCTAGTAGTATTATCGTATCGTAGTGGTTCGTGTGATGATATGCTTGCTGTCCAACATATGCCCCCACCTCCCGTCTGTCATGCGTGTATGTTGGAATGGGGAGTGTGGTTGGGTGCATATGGAGGAACTTGTTATTTTATTCCGAATCAAGTGAAGTGCAAAGTGAATGTACGGTCCATTGCCAAAGTGAGTCATACGCATTGTGGCGTATGTTTTTAGAATCGTGATCCCTCAATCAAGCCGTGGTGAGTCATACGCATTGTGTCGTATGCATGTCGCACGGGGCGGGGGTGGGCCATAGTCCGTCGCAGGTAGTGGCTATGGTCACCGTCTTCACTTGTTGTGAATTCCTTGATTTGGATTAAAATATCGGGTCCCTCACAGCTTGGTATCAGAGCCGAGCAGACCGTAGGAAGCCAATTGCAGGTGGTCGTTAGATAGGACTTGGCGTTGCCGAGAAAACTAATTGAAAAAGTTAAACCCTATGTTTAAAATTAGCAAGTAGATTGCTTTTTATTCCTTACCCTCATCGCTCTTAGTTCTGAATGTTCTCCTCTATTGCATTTGTTTTTCTTGTGTGGCTGACCTTACCCTCTCTAACCCTAAAATTGCATAGGATGGTGTACAACATTGTGACCGACCCGAGCCAGCTGGGAAGTTGGGCCACCCTGTTATGGAGAATGTTGGAACACCTCAATGTGCCCCAGGGAGACCTCCCCGCTTTCCATGCGAAGAGTTATGAAGTTCACGGGAAGACGCACTTTTGGGCTGGATGGGTTACAGTGAGAGCCCCTGAACTAGATCGAACCTTTAAGGCAGCAAGGGCTGGTGATAACAACGCCCGGCTTGAAGCTGCAAGGAAAGCAGTCCTCTACATACGGCATCACTTTGATGACATCTTCCTATTCTCGCAGTTCCGCCTCATTCCCCAGGTCAGTGATGGAGGCAACAACATTTTGGTACCGGCGCCAAGCGACGACGAAGAAGATGAGACTGAGCTGGAGACGGCCCATCACATTGTCTCTGCGGAGATAATGTATGACGGGTTGTATTTGGATTGCAAAGAGGCTACTCAGGAGTTGCAACGGGTGACAAGAGCTAACCGCAAGCTCCGTTCTAAATTGCGCCGGAAATGGCGTGTTGCGAATGGAGGTGAATCATTCTGTGGCGAGAGCCCTTATGTTCTGGTGCGAGAGCCGACCCCAACTCCATCCATTGAGACCAATCAGCCCCAGGGTTCTGGAGCAAAGCCACGCAAGAGGATGACAGCCCATGAGTATCTACGGCTCTTCACCCCAAGGCCCTCACGAGGAGGTACCTCGACACCAGCCGCTCCAGCCCCTACCTATGAAGCTGCACCGTCTGCTGCTAAGGAAGAAGAGGAAGAGGATCCCTCGATACGTATGTGGTACACCAATTGTAACCCACCGACCGATGAAGAGTAGGATGAGTGCTTGGAAAGTATATTTGGAGGCTTACGAGACCCGTCATTGCAACGGAGGAGCACCATATAGTCCCTAGAAGTGCTGTCCAGATTTTGGTATGAAGTTGACGGTCTCATTTTGTGGTGTAAGCCGAACCAAACCCGAGGGTTAAGCTATCTTTTGGAGGCATGTAATTGGGTAATAGTGGCTGCAATTTTGGTATTATTAACATTTATTTCGCCGTAAGGTGATCTAAACCGCAGCCCCATGTATGAACTACGTCGAACGCATTAATGCATTCGTGTATTATTGTCAATCGTTCTCGCAATTGTTTTGTATCTCATTTTCTCATGAAAATGTGTATGAAATAATGTGGCATGTTCACGTATACCCCGCTGAACCGTTGTGGAAATGTGTTGCTTTCCCAGTCTCTCGAGTGGTCGTCTCATCCTATTGTCAATTGGTTGCAACAGGATGGCGTCTGGAACGCGTGGAGCTGCACGTGGTCGCCGTGAGCGTGAAGAAGAGGAAGTGCCCCCTCCTCCCCAGCAGCCCAACATCGCGGACTTGCTGGTAACCCAGAACCGCATCCTGGAGCAACTCGCGCGCAACCAAGGCGCAACAGGCGGTCAAGCCAGAGGTGGTCTAGCTGATTTTCAGCGAACCCAACCAGCCACCTTTGACCGTGCAGATGATTCCTTGGAGGCAGACAGCTGGATCCGTACCATCGAGAGGAAGCTTCAGCTGGCCCAATGTGCTGAGGCTGACAAGGTCAGCTTTGCCTCCCACTACCTCGAAGGAGCCGCCGCAGATTGGTGGGAGAACTTCCTCGCCATGCAAGCTCAAGGACATGTGGTCACGTGGGCCGAGTTCCGAACCAGCTTCCGCGAGTTCCACATCCCCTCCAGTATCATGGCACTGAAGAAAGAAGAATTCCGCGATCTCCGTCAAGGCAAGAAATCAGTTCTTGAGTTTCTCCATGAGTTCAATCATCTGGCGCGGTATGCATCGCGCGAGGTATCTACGGATGAAGACAAAGTGGAGAAGTTTATGGGAAGACTGAATGAGGAAATGCAAGCCAAGCTTGCCACCGTGGATGTGCGCAACTTCCAACACCTCGTGGACAAAGCCATTAAAGTGGAAGCAAAAGAGTCAGCACTCCATCAGACCCGCAAGCGTGAGAGGGAGTTACAAAAATCTACGGGGAGCAGTTCGCAGAAACCAAGGGCGTGGCAGCCGCAACCACCCCGTCCTGCGGGACCGTACCCACCAAGGCCCCAAGGTTATGTGCCTCGTCCTCAGCAGCAAGGTTTCCAACCTCGTCCCCAGGGAGGACAGCCGCGACCTCTACTCGACTCAAGCAAGGTTAGGTGCTACAACTGTGGAATTATGGGGCATTATGCCAACAATTGCTCCCATCCGCACACGGGACTCTCCTTTGCCCCCAAGATGCAGCAAGGACAAGCAAGTGGAGGCTCTCAAGCTAGGGGTCCAGCCCCCAACAAGCCCCAAGTCCCCGGCCGTGGCAGGGTGAACCACGTCACAGTCGAAGAAGCACAGGATGCACCAGAGGTGGTGTTGGGTACACTTTCCGTAAACTCAACTCTAGCCACTCCCTCATCAGCATTGCATCATCCCCTCATCATTGCCACACCCGGCTCGGAGTTAAGAACCGAGCTCGTTTGCAAGGGTGTTGAGATAGAGATTGGTGGAGAATCCTTTCTAGCAAATATGGTGGTTCTTGGATCAAAGGGTTTAGATGTTATCTTGGGCATGAATTGGTTAGTCCAGCACAAGGCAAAAATAGACTGCGCTGAAAGGTATGTCTCCCTTGTCGCCAACTCCGGTAGAGAAGTGAAGTTTGCGTCGTCATCTTTGACAGGGCATCTTTTTGCCATGAGCGGCACCCAAGACCAGGGAATTGAGTTTGTCCCAGTGGTATGCGAGTATCCGGATGTCTCCCCCGAGGAATTGCCGGGTATGCCCCCAGACCGTGCAGTGGAATTTGTCATCGATCTTCCCCCTGGAACCGCCCCTGTGTCGAAGCGACCATACCGGATACCCCCGAACGAGTTGTTGGAGATGAAGAAGCAACTCAAGGAGCTTGAGGACAAGGGCTTCATTAGACCGAGTTCCTCGCCCTGGGGTTGCCCAGCCATGTTCGTGAAGAAGAAGGATTCAAGCTTGCGGATGGTAGTTGATTACCGCCCGTTAAATGAGCTCACGGTGAAGAATAAGTATCCTCTTCCCAGGATTGATGACCTATTCGATCAGTTAACCGGAGCATGTGTCTTCTCCAAGATTGACCTCAGGTTGGGCTACCACCAAATAAAGATCAGATCCGAAGACATTCCAAAAACAGCCTTCACTACTCGTTATGGGTCCTACGAGTACACTGTTATGTCCTTCGGTTTGACCAATGCCCCTTCCACCTTTATGCAACTCATGAACTCAGTATTCATGGAGTATCTTGATCGATTTGTTGTCATCTTCATTGATGACATCCTCATCTATTCCAAGTCTGAACCGGAGCATGAAGACCACTTGAGAATGGTACTCGACAAACTCCGTGAGCATCGTCTGTATGCCAAATTCTCAAAGTGCGAGTTTTGGAAGCACCAAGTGGAGTTCTTGGGTCATGTGCTGTCAGCTACAGGTGTCGCGGTGGACCCGAGCAAAGTGCAAGCCGTCCAAGGATGGAAACAGCCTAAGTCAGTTACCCAGATACGCAGTTTTCTAGGTCTGGCAGGTTATTACCGTCGATTCATCGAAGGTTTCTCCTCCATAGCAAAACCAATGACCGAGTTATTAAAGAAGGATAAGAAGTTTGTTTGGTCCGACAAGTGTGAAGAGAGTTTCCAAGAGCTCAAGAAGAAGTTAACCTCAGCTCCAGTGCTTATTCTCCCAGACATCCATAAGAGTTTCGAAGTTTACTGTGACGCTTCCCGGAATGGATTGGGTTGTGTTCTCATGCAAGAGGGTCGCGTCGTCGCCTATGCCTCATGCCAGTTGCGCCCTCATGAGGCCAACTATCCCACCCATGACTTGGAGTTAGCTGCCGTAGTGCATGCTCTCAAGATCTGGCGACATTACCTCC
>JAGXJF010003666.1:0-276531 GCA_019208055.1 Stipa capillata | reverse complement strand
TCCTTAATCCCATTTCCCAGCTTTCACAAACAAAACTCAGTCTAACCAGTGTGTGGCCTTACCAGTTCATGTCCATGACCGAGGACGCGGCTATTCGAATAGATTTTAACACTCTGCAGAGGTTGTATGGTTTTACCCACAAGATGTATTTCGCCCTGGGTATACTATGCATCGTATACTAACAGGACTAGTACAACGAGACCTTTCGCCCGTGTTCACACTAGAGCTGGACCCGCTAGGAGGGTAACCCAACTTTGGCATCCCGGATGTCAAAATGGGACTCCCCACCTTTGTGTCGGACCATGTTCCACGTACCTTGTAGGACTCTACTGAGCTTTACCCCTCACGACGTTGTGAAACTCACGAAGAGCTTTACCCCTACGCAGTCTCGTGAAGATCCTCTAGGGATCCCGGATCCACTAGCACTTCACCCTAACTTCCCACAGTTCCGAGCTCCAGCATTAGACGGGGTACCGAGTCAAGTCCTTCCCATAAAGGACATGTGGACGTACGGTAGGGGAACTGATTCAGCGGCACTTAGGTTCGGTCCTTAACTGATTCGAGCAAGACTCCATGTCCAACCATCACCCCAGGTAGTAACCGGCTACCCTGCCATTCCAGGCCTCAGGTAGCAACCGGCTCCCTACCCTTTCCTGATTCAAGTAGCGACCGGCTACTCTACCACCTCCAAACCCCTTAACATTCTTGCCCGAATCCAAATCCTCCATCATCTCATTCAGGGTTTAACAAACATTCCTTTTTAAATGGCACCTCGGTATGCATTTATACACCGAGGGTTTTGATCCCAAACCCATCGTATCGATAAAACTTAGTTTTTACTACAGCAGGGCTAAGCGGGGCTATCGCCTATACTCCTAATTAAATTGCCGATCGTCCAATGATCAGCACTTAATACTAGGATTACAAGGACATGGTTTATCGGGCCTAAGCCGTGCATCTAATAGGAATAGCTAGGACTACATAAAATAATAATTTTACCCACATAGCATGCAATTTCATAAACAAAATAATTAACTTCACAAATATAGGATTTCAACATGGTCAAGATGGGAATGCTTGCCTGGCAGTATTGGCCGGGTCTCAGTCTTGAACCTGATTCGTCAATTGTTTGAAATCCTTCGTATGATATCTCTTGACGTCGGTATCTACACGTCGAAGGAACGGCAAATAAATCATCGGTGCGTGAAATAGCCAAATAAAACCGAATGTAGAACCAGAAACTTCAATACATGAAATCATAAAGTGTTTGCTTAGCCATTTGATTATGATAAGCTTTGGAGAGTTAGAAATGGTTAGAGATGCTGGATCTACACTAATGAGATGTTGGACATAGCTAGGTCCTAAATCACATGAAATGATGAATTGTTTGCCACGTGTTATTAGTTAGGGTTTTAAGGTTCTCGAAGGTTTTATGCTTTATAGCCGTGTTTAGGATTTCAGGGTTTCGTTCCTCTTCCCGGCTGTTGTACTGAGAGCATTGGTCCCCGTTGGAAGTACTAGGGTTATACCTATAAGGTTCTGAACATCACTTTAGGGTTGCCGAGGGATACATACTCTCGTGCGGGTTATCTTTTGCAATCAGTGCACATAAATTATCAGACATGAGTACAAGGGTTGGAGCTCCTTTTATAGGTTTCCGAACTTTATGTTAAAGAAAAGGGGAAAGGATTTTTCAAGCGGTTGCTGTAATACATGAAGCAGTAAGGGAATTAATTTTGTGGTTTTGGAGCTTTCTAACTAAGACATATACATTTCCAAAGCTCTGAAAATTATTATATATGTGTATAAGCTGATTTAATGGAAAGGGATAACTTATCTTATATGCAAACCTCGCCGTCTTAATTTGAATGGCGTTGCAATTCGGAAGTTTGTTTGATCAGAAAGTTTCTAAATGATTCGAGCTCCCTGGAACCGGAGGAATCACTCTCGGGTATTCGGACGTGTGGGGCCGAGATGGTTTAACATTACCTGTTTTAAACCGGTTTTGTTCCCGTTGGGGGGGTCAAACAGCAGGGTTAATGCGCTGGGGTTGTGTATGCGCGTATGAGCTACTCAAGCCACTGCACTCAGCTTATTAAATAGAAAAAGGAAAGAAAGAACAGAGGGGATAAGAAGCTGTGCGGCGGTTTGGGGGTCTTCACCGGTGGCGTTGAGGCAGCTTCCAGAGGACCCTGGAAGGAGGCGGACCTGCTGGAGCGGAGCTCGGAAGGATGAACGGGCGGCTGGTGGCGCGGTAGCTCGAGAGGCGCTTGCCGGCGAGGAGCTCTCTCGGGATGGCCGGCTTTGTGGTATCTTACCGGCGGCGCGGTGCTCAGGGCAAGGGCGAGGGCAGCGCTAGAGGGGAGCTTGCCGGAGAGGGGCGCCAGAGAGCAGCTGCGAGAGGCGGGCCTGAGGGGGCGGCGGGATTCTCCGAACAGAGGAGGAAGCGGCGGCGCCTGGGATCTTGGGGCCAAGGCCCATTGGAGCGGCCGAGGGGGGGTGGTCCTCGGTGTGGCAGCCGGCAAGGGGGACGGCGGCGGCGTGGCGTCACCGGCGGCGGAGCTTGAAGCTCAGGGCGGCGGGGCTCTGCCGGTCAGGAGGCGGCGCTGGCTTCCTGCCGCGGCGGGGCGAAGAAGTAACGGCCGGGCGAAGCTGTAGCGGCTGAGGAAGTGAAGAGGAGTCCAGATCTGGAGGCGTTGTGGGGGATGGAAGGCTCGGCCGGTGGCCAAGGGGGAGGAGTGAGGCTCGTGGCTGAACTAGTGCAGGGAGGAGCTGGATGAAGCTCCGGTTCTTGGGGCAGAGGAGTTGCTCGGGCGCAATGGCTTGGAGGAGAGGAGTTGCGCAGGTTTGGGAAAGCCGAGGAGCTCGAAGGAGGACTTGAAATGCTGGGAAACTCGGCCGGAGTATAGGGGAGCTGTGCTCGGGTAGATGGAAATGGGGCAAAGGAGGAAACGGAGCTCAGGAGCAAGTCTGGAGCTTGGGGGAAAATATCTGGGCAGCTCGGTTGGAGAAGAGCAGGTGGAGAGGAGGCACTGGCAGTGTATGGGCACATGGCCGGGGTTGCGTGGCGACGGAAAAATCGGAGGCCTTGAAGAAAGAGAGCAGCTTGGGGAGTAGGGCTTCAATGAAGTGGAGCTACGTGTCTAGGGAGAAGCAGTACCGGTAGTGCGTTTCCCCTCATGCTTCTGTCTGATGTGTTTGTCAAGAATCTATGAGCATGTATGGCAGGAAGGAGGGAGGTCGGTTGGTGTAATTTGAGGTGTGGCTATAGCAGGTCAAGCGAAAAAAAAATCAACAGGGAAGGGAATAAAGAGGAGTGGCTTGGCTTCCCAGAAGAATGGGGTGCTGGACAATAAGAAATAGTCGCCGTAGCAGGGAGGAATAGGATGACAGCAGAGGAAAAACATGAGAGTTCAGAGAAATATCTCAGATATTTTGGGTGGTAGATTAGAGACAATATTTGGAATATGAATCGTAACATTTAATTTCAACAATGAATTTGGTTCGCAAAGGTTAGATTTTGACAAGTTTAAGGGCATCTGGATACTTAAGTCGGCCGAAGTGTAACTCGATTTCAAACCTAGTTCAGTTCCAACATTTTGCACTTTGTGGTACTGTTGTTAACACTAATACGAGGTAAAGGGAAGAACTTTAGGGTACAAGATCAAAATGGGACACGTTTAATTATTAATACAAGTTTTAAATGGTCTAAGATAGGTAAGAGGTCATATTTTAAATGCTTTAGGAACATTGTCCTAAACATCTCGTTAATGGCATTTGTTTCTAGGTTACATGATCAAGACGGAAACAGGGGGCCGAGGGAGGGCAAAGAGCTAGGGTTTGTGGATTTCACTTTTGTTCCGAAATAGAGTTCAGAGTGCATGTGTACACATATACTTGGAGTTTTAGCATATATATATAGGGTTGCGACGTAGATGGAATAGTCACAAGAGGTCGTGGTGGGCTAGGGTTTGAGGAATAACACTGATATACTCATGTACATGTGTAGAGTTGCAGCAGAGTCGAACGATGGTTAAAGTTTCGATCTGTCGTTCGGGAAGGAGGGATTGGGGCTTTTGCGTATATGCGTATACATAAAAGCAGTATATCTTTGCACATACTCGCGATGGGGCATGGTGACATTGGTGGTAGAATTTTAGGTCATTCGGAAGAGATTCAAGATGGGTATATGCTCCGATTTCGCAGAAGCACCGTGAGGGCACTTTGCGGCAGATGTGGGTTTAGGTCGCACCGATTGGATAGAAGGGGAGGGATGCCAAGGTGCGTTCCTGACAGGAGTGTAAGGGTGAAATAGCTACGTATGGAGATCAGGTATTGAATGGGGTTGCTCATGTTGTCGGACAAGTTCAGAGAATTAGGGTTTCGGCAACACGGAGATCGTTTAGAATTAAGAACGAGGGTTTTCGTGTTTTGATATTTAGCTTCATCATGATTTGAATTAAAGTTTTAATTAAGTGTAGTTTTAGCGGATATCATTAACGAAAAAGTTTTTGTTAGCCCTAATTTTTAGGTTTTGGAAAATCGGGGTGTGACAGGGCTGTTCTGATGCAAAGGAGGGAAGGACATCAGTGGATCGAATTACGCCTTCAGCAAGGCAGAGGCGGAGCTGATGGGTTCTCGGACGATTTTACGTTTTCAAAGGAGCAAAGCGTAAATCGGGAAAGATAAATAGAAGTACGCCTTCCTATTGGGATTACGTACTGAGGGAAACATGCCACCACTAATTCCGACTAGTGGGGTCAAGTTGCTAGCGGGGTGATTCACCGATCCATACGCGCGCGAGCTTGGGGAGAAAAAGAAAACAGGGAAGGAGGAGAAGCGTGCACGGTGGTGGCTCTGTGGCGGCGAGCGGATGCTCGAGAGGTGTCGGCGAGGATGGAAACCGACCCGGCGGATCCTGGCGATGCTTCGGGAGGTGGCGGGTGGTGCGAACAGCCAACCGGGGAATGGTTGGCATCGGAGACGGCGGCGGTCACCGGCGGTGAGGTTTTGGGCGTTCTTTGCACAGTGGCTTTCTCGAGAAATTAAGATAGGGATTTGGAGGAGGAGGCAATGGGGAAGCTTATGGCGGTAGTTGATGTGCTCGGGAATGGTTGAGAAAGGGGATTCGGAAAGGACCCGAGGCGGCGGGGAGCTAACCGAAGATGAGGACGAACGGATCGCGAGGAAAAATTGGGAAAGTGGTGGCTCAGGAGGGGAGAAGATTAGTTGTGTAGGCGCCGGTGGCGGCAGCTCACCAGGGAAGGAGCTTGTACGGGAGATGGCGCGGCAAGGCAGCTGGTGGTGGTCCAAGCCTCCGAGGTGGTAGTCTACCGAGGCATCGACATGGTCGGGGCTGGCGGGGTCGGAACGGCAGTAGCCGCTGGATGTGGGGACCGAAGACGACGGCATTTTGATTGCTGGTGCCAATGGTGCTAGAGCTCGGCATGGTTGAAGTCGGGAGCACAGTAGCTCCGGGAGCTTCCCTGGCAACCAGCAGTGGCGTTGGGGGAGAGTGCTTGGCCTTGGTGTGGTCAGAGGGAGTGGGGGTGTTGAGGAGCTCGAGCAGTGAGGGTGGTGGAGATAGCAGGTAGCTCGGCTTGAAGCGGAAGAATGCAAGGACGGGAGGGAGATAGCATGGGGCGCTTGGCTTGAGGGGTTTGGCATGGAGAGAAAGCTCGGCACGTGGAGGAGCTCGTCCAGAGATTAATAGCTCGGGTGCTGATTTGAGTAGCTCGGGGAAATGAATGGAGAGAATTTGAGGAAGAGAATGGGACACTTGGGGAGTTGAGATGAGAAGAAGAGCTGAGGGAGACAACACCAGCTTCATGGCAGAGGGACACATGGAAAGGCACATGGTCAACAACGCGTGGCGACACCAATAATGGCAGGAATCTAGCTTGGTTTGGCACTGGTTTCTGCTAGGGAGGAAAAGAGCACGGTTTGTGCGGCGAGGAGGGGCAGCGATCAGAGCTGGCATGGCGGAAGGAACAACACACTTGATGCACTCATGGCAGAAAAGAGAAAGCATGGCGGTTTGAATGGAGGAAGGGAAAAGAGGCTGCCCGTGGGTCCTGGGCCCACGTGGAATGGAGACCATGGCATGTCGATTGGTACAGGGAAGAGGAGCTAGCAGATTAAGAGATTGGTGTTGCTCATGGGAGAGCAGAGAAGGCGTTGACATTTACGCATATATACGCATGTTTATTTTTATGAGTATTTTTCTTTTGGGGTCGGTTGCCTTCCTGTAATAATTAAGACACTAGGGTTTTAGCTCCATTTTCAATATTGCATAGCTAAAGAAACCAAACATGGTTTTAAGAGTAGGGTAGAACGATAGGAGGGTGAAACGGTGATGGGGGTACAGACAGGTGTAGACAGGTTCGCTTTGACACGGACATGGATACATGCCACACTCTAGTGATCACTCGGGTAGATGTTCGGGAAATAGGGTTCACATGTGGTGGGGGGGGGGAGAATGCACTATCAGGCACATGGGCATACCTGAAGGGGAAAGGTTGATACGGAATAGCTATGATTGTTCGCGCATGTATACTGGCAACCATACGGTAGATAAAGTGTTGGAGTTTACACCCGCTCGGAAGAAGCGAGCTAAGGCTCAAAATGTATGTGCCCACAAATACTCGGAATATATATATGCAACGAGGTTAGAGTAAACATAGGAATTCATGGTCGGTTAGGGTTCGAGAAATGGCATCTGTACACTCGTATATATGCTTAGGGTTCGTGGTAGGAGTAAACAGAAATTGCTGAGAGTTAGGGTTTGGCACATCGGTTCCAAGGAGCAGGGGCAGACAGAGAGAAGGGTTAGGATTAGGCACTCGGGAGAGAGAGAAAAGGTAGCAGAGGCGCCGAGGAAGACGCATGCCCGTATACGAATACAAGGATTGGCACATTCATCGAGGTGTCCGGTGATAGGCGAGTGTACATACACATATATTCAGATACATGCGTACTTAGGTACACAAAAAGTCGGATGGAAAACAAATGTCGGGGGCCGCCTTACGTCAAGAAACGCAAGTGTCGAGAGAGAGAGAAAAGAGATCACCTCGTAGCTGTACTCGATGATGAGGTGATTACGGTTTGCATGATAAGGTTTTTAATTTGATCTTATTTATGGAATTATTATTATTAGCACCAAATGGTTTTTGCTAGCCCTAATTTTCATGTTTCGGAAAATAGGATGTGACACCCTTGCTAGCCTATTTATCCACCCCCAGACCTCTCTCTGCCTCCCACCCACCGACGAACATAATAGATCAACTACGTGGATAGAGAGGAGAGGAGAGGAGTTTTAGAGGCGAGTTGGAAAAGAGATTTCGGCAGGGGGGGCTCAAGTGAGGTAAATATTTGCGGAATTTTTTTTAGTTTATTGGATTTACTAACCACGCCTATACTGCAAAATGGTAGGAATGGCTTCATCTGATTCGGACGACATGCCAAAGGAGAAGTTTCTTGCCGATGTGCCGAACGGAGTCGAGGTTCCCCTCTGCTGGTGCCAAGATCCGTGCAAACTAATGGTTTCAAGAGAGATGTCGTACACCTTCGGAAGAAGGTTCTTCATGTGCGCTAACTAAGATGAAGAGCCAGCGAACGTTGCCGTGTGCACACAGCGTCGAAGGGTAAAACACGCATTACACCCAATAGTTCTTCCTTCCACCCGCTCATAATACTGCAATACAATGCTAACACTCATTTGCTTGCAGTCTCCACCCACTATATGTGACTACATACAGTGGCTGGACAATACCCAATCGAAAGAGGATGAAGAACAACTGATGTGTGAGGTCTATTTTAGGCGAGATTACACTCTGCAACGCATGCACAAGGGAGAGGAGGCGGAGAAGCGAAAGCGCTGGCAGGAGGAGCAACGCAAAGAAAAGATGGAGGCGGAACATCGAGCTGCAGAAGCACGTGAGGCTGAAAGGGCGAGGAAGTGCGAGATCACGCGTCGCGCGAAGGAAGAAGGAGAGGAAGCTCACGCTCATCGTATGAGGAAGGGAAAATATCCGAAAGGTCCCTGAATAGGTTGTCCTATGTTCTATTTTCTTAGTTGTTTTATTATTAGGTTGTTCGGTTCTATGGCTGTATCAAGCGAATATTATCGTACCATCTACCCTATGCGTATTGATGACAATGTATCGTACTCGTAGTCTAGATTTCGATGAAATAAACTAAGTGTTCCAATCCAAGGAAAAGTAGTAGAACTAAGATAGATAAAATTAAAAAAGATGCGGTCATAACTATTAGAAACAAATAGTCCTGCTAGTCTCCCTGGGCAGGTCCTCCTAGGCCTCCCTATCCACGTCCTCGACGCGGCCCCCTACGCGGCCTCTTGCGGAAGTCCGAGTACGTTAACTGTCCCGGCGGAATAATCGTACGACGGCCTCTACCGTGCAAGGGCTCATCAGGCTGAGGGGCGGTAGGCTGGGTGTCCTACGTGGGTGGTGGCGGCGGCAAAGACTGGGTAGGATACCCCCCTCCCAACGCAGAACTGTCAGCGGGGTCGAACTAAGTGTTCAGGAAGTATCGAGACGGGCTGTCCGAATCTCCTCCTCCATGTGACATGGGAACAAAACCTGTGGGAGACAATAGGTCATGATTGTGTGTAAAATGTTGAATCTTTTATGGAAGCAGGAAAAGATTACGTACCAGGTGTGGGAATCATGGACAGCATCTGTGTAGGTGTGCGCTGAGAGCTCGACGGCATGTCCCAGGGAAACAGCTGACTGACCTCCTGCTGTGGCGCCTGCTAGGACAACCCACCAGCCTGTGAAGGACCTGTGGGAGTAGGCTGCATCGCGGACGGCCTTCTAGGGAGGTGTGCTCCACGTCCTCTCTACGGGTCGACCACATCTGACGTCCGTGTGTAGGAAAGAGCGCGGAGCAAACTACGGCAGAGCTCCTCTGCACGAGACCACGCAGTAGAGTCCTCTCTCGTCCTCGATCTCGCTAGTTCGGTCGTGATGTGGTTGTGAAGCTCACGTGCCACCTCAGTCTGCATGTACATAAGTTGTTGTTAGAAACGAAAAGAGTGTATAACACATATTTTCAAACAAGTAGTAGAACGTACCGCATTTGCCCTCAAACATGCACTGTCCAGTGGGTACAAATCTGTGGTCCATGCTGGCTAGATCTCCTCACGCTCCATGCGTGGTAGAAGGTAAATGCGAGTCCGAGCAACGTATCACTGGAGGTAAGCCCGATGGGCCTAAAGGTCGAAGGCCCTAGACTCCTCCCAACAGTTCGTCGTAGCCGCCCCCAAGCCTGAATGTAAGGGTGCAGGAGTTGTGTCCACATCCTGTGCCCTAACACACCCCCTCTATGAAACCATCTGCAAAATTACAAATTTCAAATGCTTTAGATATGAAAGTTATTTTGTTGATTCCAAAACACGAAGGTAAATTGGACGTACCCATGCGTGGCACGATCCAGAGAAAGTGCGTGTGCCGATGGTCCGTCCTAGTGTAGGCCGAACTATCGCATCACACAATGCACAGCGTAGTCTTCGACGAAGATGTCGAAGACCACTTCTTCCTTGTCATCCAGTATGCATCGTCCCTAGTGCACAATGGAGAAAGGCCGTGGGGAGCACGATAGAGCCTCGCCTCCTCAGTGTAAGGCTCCCACGTGACCTTCTCGTGAGGCAAGAAGTCGAACTGCTCCGTGAATGCGAGGTAGCAGTTTCCGTAGCTGATTGAGAACTGGTACTTGTTCTTTATTGCTACTTGAATATGTTTCGCTTTCATATCTTTCTTCTCCACTATCTCGGCGAACATCAACCTTGCAATTAGACTTGAAGTCATGTTACGATGCTCTGCGAGGACGTTGGATCGAACACAGTTATGAGGCACTACTCTACTAACAATCCAATTCACTTCGTACTTCGGCACGTGAGCATGCACAGAGCAAGGACAACCATTACTGCTGCACTTTGTAGTGTACTGGTCGGGGTAGACACTTGAACATAAAACGTTCTTTGCGTGGACATACCCCATAGAGCAACTGCATCTTTCAATTCGAGCTTGCTGCGATACATGGTGCCATGTTTTATCTCATTGCTTCTGAACTCCCACGATGACTCATGCCCATCTGTCACACGCATACCACCCAATAGTTCTTGGTCCCACCCGCTCGGAATTTGATGATCAGAAGTCTCCTCGTCCTCACCACTATCTTCATCATCCGCCTCCTCGTCGTCATCTTGTGCAACGCCCGCTAGATCTTCCTGCTCCATAGTCTCCACCAAATCTTTGAATTCCTCAGCTTCATCCGCCCGCCCAGTAGGACCATGATTATGTCTCATTCCTCCCGAAATCACTGGTTCAGAATGATCTCTGGCTCCGTACTCTGTTACCCCTTGCGCTGATGCACTTATGTGATCTTCTTCATACGCTGTACATAGATACCCTGTTGGATCTTTCACAACAGCTTGCACCAAAGCAACAGGCTCATCCTTACGACCGCTGCAGACCCTAAGCCAAGAAGCCCACTCCTTTGTTCTTTCAAACGGACATCAAATCCCAGCGCAGGGAACTTAAGGACATTGTAAACACAGCTTGAATGCTGACGCTATACTTGTCCATATCAAGACCAAAGCTACGGGTGAACCAGTCTTTAGCTTCTCTAATGTTCATCGACTCGGGATTTTGCAGAGGCAATACAGTGTAACTGAATGCACTAAGATCAACTCCATTCGAGTTCGTCCTCACTACTCTAAGACCATAGAAAATCTTGAATCTCACTATATCAGACATTCCTGTCATCCGTAACATCATTTTGTAAAATTTACCTATGTTCAAAATGTAGGAGACTCGTAATATGTAGCTACATATGTTGAACTGATCTATAATAACAAAACTAGGTTTACGACTATTTCTTAACTACGTAGTCTACTTCTTTTATTCTAAAATCGTACTCCACTTCTATTTCTTCCATATTTATTTCTAGTTCTGTATAACTATTTCCTAATATCATCAACTGTATGATCAAATCGTGACATATGCGATCATAGATGGAATTCAATTTCTAAAACGCCGCAGGTACATTTTTCTAAAACGTCTCAGGTAGATTAATATACCTAACATATTAATATTATTTCTACCCCAAAGCTACCATGCAATACTAAGCTACATAAGGCAAAATTCTATAATTAATAAACTAAATCGACAAATTTTTTTCTAAATTAGGGTTTATCTGATCGATGAAAAAATCCGCAATGCCTCCTCTCCTCTTCTTCCTTCATCTCTTCTTCTCTTCCTCTCCTCTTCTTCCTCCTTCTTTTCTTCTTCTCCTTCCTCTTCTTCCTCCTCCTCTTCTTCTCCTCCGCTTCTTCCTCCTTCTCTTCTTCTCTTCTCTTCCTCTTCTCTTCTTCCTCCTCCTTCTTTTCTCTTCCTTTCCTCTCTCTCCCACGCCGCGCCGCCGCCCCACGGCCTCGCCGCCGGCCGCCGCGTTGGCCTCGCCGCCGGCCGCCGCGCTCGGCTCGCCGCGCCCTCGGCCGCCGCCCTCGCCGCCAAGCCGCCCTCGCTGCCAAGCCACGCCGCCGCCGCCACCGCTCGCCTCAAGCTGCGTGTGTGCGTGTGTGCGTGTGGGTGGGCGTGTGCCGGGCCGACCAAGTCGGGGCCATAAATGCCGACTTGGCTCAAGTCGGCCAACGGGTTGTCGACTAGCTCCATGTCGGCAAACGGTTTGCCGACTTGAGCCAAGTCGGCCAACGCGTTGTCGACTGCTCAGCAAGTCGGCCCAAGGTTTGCCAACTAGGGTTTTCGGCCCACGAGATGCCGACCTATCCAGTAATCGGCAATTGGTATGCTGATTCCTCGTTTTCGGCATTTGGGTTGCCAACCAGACCCTATTTTTAAAATTGTTCCAATCCGTATTGTACTTTTGTGATTTACCAAAAAAAATAATATTAAAAAAATTCTCATGTGACTGGTGCTCCCTGCCCAGCTACATCTCAGCATGGCACGGTGAGCCTTGGAGAGTCTCGTTTCTGAGCTCCCTGATACATGGCCCACAGAGCAGCAAGGAAGAGGGGAGCTGACGAGATGTCCTTTGATCCAGAGGCTAGCACAGTAGCACTGACAGGCAGGCTAGGTGTGAAAATCGAGATAGAGAGTATAGATTAACTGGTGAAACACAGTCAATCATGTCATGCTCTGCCCTCACGGTGTCGACACCCTACATCTCAACAACATTTTCTTTTTGTTCCATGTTTGACCGACCTGAGATCAGATATTTTCTGTTCTGTACCGTGTTTGACCGACCTGAGAGACAGAGTATTATTGGTTGCTAGAGCCGGGACTCGGGCCGGGCTTTTCCGTGCCATCCCGAGACCCGTCCGGCACGGCCCGAGGCCCACACGGCACGGGCACGACAACTGTGCGGGCCGGGCTGGCACGGCACGAAGGCCCGGGCCGTGCCGTGCCGACGATTTGCGCCCGATGGGCTGCACGGCCCGGCACGATGCTCCGGGCTGTGCTCGGGCCGGCACGGCACGGCGGGCCGCCACCCACCACGAATCTCCCGCAGTCCCGCCCGCCTCCTCCGAAATTCCCTCGCCCAACTCCCCAAATCCCTAATTCCCCCGCGCGGCGCCCTCGCCTCCCGCTTCCCGCGCCTCCCGCCTCCTGCCTCCCGCCTCCCGCCTCGGATGCGCCACCGCCTCTCGCCTCTCGCCTCCCTCCTCCTGCCTCCCGCCTCCCCCAAATTCTCCCACGCGGCCGCGCCCCCGCCTTCCTCCTGGATGCGCCACCGCCCGCCCCGGTCCGCCTCCACCTCCCCGTGCTGCCTCCACTCGGCGGCCCCGGCTCCACCGCCTCCCTGCGCTCCCTCCGCCCGGTGGCCCCGGCTCCACCGCCTCCCCACGCTCCCTTCGCCTGGCGCCGCTCCTCCTCCACCTCTGCCGTGGCGTGCCCGTGCCGGCACGGCCCGGAGGCGGCACGGCGGGCCACCGTGCCGTGTTTGGGCCGCCGCCGTGACTGGGCGTGCCGGCACGGCACGGCACGGTGGGGACGGCGGGCCGTGCCGGCATGGTCAAGCTCCAGCCCGAGGCACGCCGGGCTCGTGTCGTGCCGTGCCGGCACGGCCCGAGTCCCACCACTATTGGTTGCTGCGAGAGCGGCGTTGACCTGAAGCATGCGGCAGGTAGAGAGGGCTCATCAACCCGAACGATGCTCAAGTTGAAGCATTATTCTGGGGAAACCTTCTAATCCTTGAAGGATGCCCCAGTTAACTGCATTTGTCTATAAGAGAAAAACAGAGTGAAGTGGCGGAAGAGACAGGTGCCGCATGGTGGACAACTGCGGGGATCTTGGAGACAGCAATGAGAGATCGATCAGAGGAATTGCATTGATCGATAAGTGATAAGGCTAAAGAGATAAGTAGATATCAAACAGAAGTGGTGGGCTGATAACTGCAACTCTATGCAACAATGTGCAGTTCCATGCTGTCAATGCTCAATGTATGTTCACTCTGGAGTTAACCACTCTGAATTTTCCTCCTGTTGACTAGAATTGGCAATATTGGTTTGTTAATTACCAATCGTTACGAAAGTTTCTACACGATTATGTTTACATTGGCATCTCATTTTATCGTTAGATCCACTATCCATACCCTGATCAAATCCAGAGCTACTGGCAGCTCTGTATATATGCGTGCGTACGTCGTCTCCATATGTCGTCTCTTGTTGATAACCAGCCTCCGACTAAAAGATGGCGGCCGATCTCAAGCTCGCTGCCGTGTGCCTTCTCGTCGTCTCCTCCCCTTTGCTCGCCGTCGCCGAGTGCGAATGCGAGGCTAGCGAGGAAGGCCACGACAAGGCGAGCGCGCTAAAGCTCAAGATCATATCGCCATCGTCTGCATCCTCGTGGGCAGCGCCGCGGGCTGCGCTATCCCCTCGCTCGGCAGGAAGTTCCCGGCGCTCCGCCCGGACACCGACCTGTTCTTCATCGTGAAGGCCTTTGCGGCGGGCGTCATCCTCGCCACGTCATTCGTGCACATCCTCCCGGAAGCCTTCGACAGGCTCGGATCGCCGTGCCTCGTGGACGGGCCGTGGCAGAAGTTCCCGTTCGCGGGCCTCGTCGCCATGCTCGCTGCCATCGCCACCCTCGTCGTGGACACGATCGCCACGGGTTACTTCCAGCGCGCGCACGCCAAGAAAGCCGCGACCATCGGAGACGTAGAGGCCTCGGATCACGCGCACGGTGGCTACGCCCACGGTATGTCGGCTGTCATTGCGTCGTCGGCGACATGCGACGACGGCGCGCAGCTCATCCGCCACCGCGTCATCTCGCAGGTGTTGATGCATGCATCCGTACTAGGAACTAAATTGTTCATGCATCAACCTGTGTGCATGCATACGCGACTAAGATTTAAGCTTCTATGACGTACTTGGTCACCATGGACGCTAATTGCCTTGTTTGCGCATGCATGTTTGATCTCAAGGTGCTGGAGCTGGGGATCATAGTGCACTCGGTGATCATCGGGATGTCCTTAGGTGCATCTGAGAGTTCCAGCACGATCAGACCACTTGTGGTCGCGCTAACTTTTCATCAATTCTTCGAAGGGATAGGGCTCGGAGGATGCATTGTCCAGGTATGTGTTATTGGACAAGAGTCCGGCTCAGTATGTTATATACTTGTTAATATCCGTGCTTTGTCACAGATAAAAGATATATATACACACGCATATATATAACTGATCGTATTAAGTTATTGCTATAGGCTCAATCCATCAACCAAATCTACGGAGGTTACACTAATATGCTTATTCGAATTATGTGTAGACTGGTATCACAATGTCGTGCTCATGTCAACCTACGGCTTTACACCTTAGCCTTGGCTCGACACTCACACCTAGTCTGCTCCATTTTCGTTAGAGACCTTTTAGAGATGTAGTTAAGTTAGTTTGTTACCTAGAAACTTTACTAGCAGTTTGTTAGCGTTTTTTAAGAAGGTGAGAAGAGATAGAACTCAATTAGTTAGTTGTTAGAGAATTTTTTTAGAAAAATGAAAAGAGAAAGGGGGTGGAGAACGAGGTACCATCACTCACAACCAATTCTAATTTATATAATAGTAAAGATAATAATACGCATATACATAGTGCATATGAAGGAAAAAATTACACGACGAGTGTCATACATGCTTATATGGTGCCACCCTTTGAAATTATATGGTGATACTAAAAAATTAAAAAAGATTATACATGTATATTATGAGATAAAATATAATGTGTAAATTTTTGGCAAAAGATATGCTCATTTACGAACGTGGATTCTTACCCCTCAGGGGGATGTCCACCCGACATGCGAAATGTGATAACTTTTTTTCCACTTCAAAAAGTTATGAACATTCTAAACTCTTTTACCAAACATACATAATGTTATGATGCTACAACTTATAGACCTATAAAATTTAGTGAAAAAGATAAATTACTGCAGTTTGAAGCATATACAGTAATCTATTCAAGTTGTACCAATTCTTATTTGTACAAGACATATATGATTATACTTTTAGACCAGATTTTATATGTATACATGTGATAGCATGATGCATATTTATAAAAGAACTTAAATATCTTGAAAACGTCTTGTTGCGAGAAAAATGCGTTTTCGTACATCATGTGGACATCCTTAAGGGGTGAAATATATTCCTGGCTCGTTTACATGCTATACAAAACAATTGTCTACACCGTACTACAAACCAATTTTCTTTCCGAGAAACAGGAGCTTTCTAGTTCATTATGAAATAGTAGACTACCCAGATAATTAGAGAAAATCGTGCGAAACCAGCAACTCGATATTTTTTTTGCTAGAAATTTACATGTATAAATTTTGTTCCACGTACAAATTCAATAACTTTAAATAATTATAAGGGTGGTGCTATATAGGCTTTTAAGAAGAAGAAAAAATGTGTAGCGATGATCCAAAATGTGACAGATCATTAATCAGATTAACTACATGTTTATCAGCGTATGTAGCTTCAGAATTCTCTCTTCGAATCTAATTCGGTACCGAGATCTACCTAATAGAAATTCAGTGGTTAAAACCGAGCATTGCATAACAATAACTCGATTTGTATCCTCATGCCTAATATATCTCAAATATACACCAAAATGCAATTCTTGTTGGTTTTGTTACTGCATCGAATTATGATAACCTAATTTGGTTGATCCACTTTTACATATTTAATGTTTGGTTAGCTATTTTTGGTATAATCAATGAAAAAGAAGTTTATTACGTTCTGCCTAACTAAAAAATGGCAAAGATCTAATATTCACTCTTGTGATAATTGTATGTGTTTTTTTTCGTACTTTGGGAGTTAGTTAAACTTTAGTCTGGTTGATCAAATAGGACAGTAATTTTTTTCTTGAGTACCTTTTCATAGTTACTGATAAAATAATTCCAGCACAACATATTTCGGCCACCACAAACTGACCATTAGTCTTAAATATGCTAATCACGTAGGTCCTCAAATTGATGCTAGAAAAAATACACTGACTGGTTAATGAAATTTCTTGGCTCGTACAGGCCAAGTTCCGCCTCAGGTCTGTCCTGGTGATGGCGCTCTTCTTCTCACTCACCACACCAGTTGGTGTCGTGATCGGCATCGGGATATCCTCTGTTTACAACGAGAATAGCCCTAGGGCCCTGATCGTCGAAGGACTCCTCGGCGCCGCGGCCGCTGGAATCCTGAACTACATTGTAACAGTACCGATTTTTTTTTCAAAAATCCAAAAAAATCGTCTTCTGGGCCTCTTTTCTTTTTCTTTTGGCCCACTTCATTTCCTCCGGCCCATCTGGCCCGCTCCCGAACCACTCCATCTCCTAGCTCCCGTCACCGCCACCGCTCACCGCTCGACGTCGGCAGCTGGGCGGGACCCACCTCTGCCCAGCCCCGGTCCCGAAGCTCCCGGTCCACGTGCCGCAGCCGCAGGCCCTCCCCTCCCCTCTGCTCTGCCACGCGTGCCACCACCGGGGCACCGGCCGCCCGACCGCACCGCCTCCGCCCCTTTATAAAGCCCCGGCGGACCCCTCCTGGAGTTTCTTCTCCTCGCGCGCGAGCTCCCCACCCTGCTCCCCTTTTCCTCCCGAGCGCCCAGCACCGCCAGAAGCAGCTCCCCAAGGTTCCCGGCCACCTCCTTCCTCTGTCCGAGCTCCGGCGAGGTAGCCGATGACCCCGCCGCCGCCTCCTCTGTTTTTCCCAATCCGGCCAACCCCGCCCTCCCTCCTCTCTCCATCCCGATCAGCCGCATAGCTCCTCCGCCTTCCCCCTCTCCTCCCCGAGCTAATCCCCTTCGCTTCCATGCCCGGCAACACCGCCACCGACCTCCATCTCCGGCGAGCTCCACCCGAGCCGCCCCTCCCCGTTGCTAGCCCAATCTCCCACAGCAACCCCTCCTGTTTCTTCGCAAAATGGGTTCTCCTCCCTCCGTAGATCCTCCCCAGCCGACCAATTTGGTCCGACGAGCACCGCCGGTGAGGAATTTCTCCCCGCCGCCGGCGGCCCCGCCCCTCCTCTGTTCCCCGGTCGCCCCTGCCCTTTTCCCCTCCACCCGAGCAGGCCTCGGCCTCTTCCCGCACCAGGCCGCCGGCCTTCTTGCCTAACGGGCCGGCCCACTTGGCAACCTTTTTCTTTTTTCTGTTTTATTTCGTTATTTCCAGCAGGCCGAGCCCATTTAGCCAGCCCAATAGCCAACCCGAGTGAGCCCATTTAGGAATTAGATTTTTTAATTTCTTTTCTTTTTATTCCTTTTCTGTTGGGCCCAGCCCTATCCAACCCAACCCATTTCAAAGCCCAAACCCTAACCCAAATTCAGTTCAAGCCCAAATTCAAACCCAAATCCAACCCAGCCCATTTAAAAACCCTAACGGGCCGTAGGCCCAGCCCAACCCTGTCGACCCGAAAACCCCGAAACCCTAAAAACACTATTATACACCGTTTTGATCGTCTCGACGCCACAATTCTGATTCTCCACTCCATTTGACCTAATTCTCCCTCTTTAATGTGCAAAACCCACAAAAACCCTATTACCCCTATCCCGCATCCAAAACCCTAATATCCCATACATCCGATCGTGTATCTTCTCAATGTTCCAACTTCCGCCACGTATAGCATCGTTCATCTTTCCACATTCCAACTCCACTCAATACATCTCCACTCCTAAACCCCATATCTGAACACACGCACACCTCACCTTCCTATTTATAGTATTAATTTCTAATTATTTACATTGTGCTCCCAGCTCGCATTCGTTGAGCCCGGACTCACATATGTTTGTTTGTTTGGATCTTTTTGCAACTAGGAAACGATAGTAACGAACCGACGCTAGGACAGGACCCCGAAGGCGAGGGACTCCCGGAAGACTTCATCTCAGCAGATCCCGGAGCAGTAGGCAAGTCACATCCCTTGTCCATGTTGATCCTACATACCATATTACCTATTGTAACAATGTTAGTTTAGTTATTATTTTTCGCATAGTAATTTCGTACGCGATATTTTTGAATGACATGATGACATAGATACAACCTACCACCACCACAGCCCAGTCAACCTTTGTAGCCCATATTCACCTCGAAAGCCCTAGAATAGAAACAAGTAATATTAATGTTCCTCACCGACTTAAGGTTTAGTCTTTATAGCAGATAATGATAATGGATACCCTAGTTTAAATTTGGGGAATGTGGTTTCTGAAAGAGAAGTTGCCAACGGTGGGGGTCAGAGAGGATGGGGCCTTCACGAGTTGAATGTGCAGCCATACCCCTAGCCGTGGTGTGAGGGTAATCGGGAGAATTACCGCTCAGGGCAGTTAAGGACTAGACCCTTGTGCATGGTGAGAAACATAAGAAGTCGCTCAACCACATGTTCGACTCGTCGAGCCTGGCTTAGTACATCTGCTCTACCCGATGAACAACTACAGACTAGCTTGCCGTTCCACTTTTCTGGAAGGCCCGCAGAAGCGAAAGGGGTGATAATCCATTCGGTGATTAATGGGAATTCACAACTGGAACCCACTCAAATCCCGAATCGCGAAGTTGACATTGGCCCGTCGGCTCTCGGGAGAGCAAGTGATGAAGTGTTCCTGGGTAGAAACTTCAAAAGATAGAGCAGATAAAAAGGCCTTGTCATCTTACCTCTGTCAACACACCAATGGGAGTGTGTTAATTGCGCATGACAATAAGGGGTATAGATGTCGTGTGGGTAAAGCTGAGCAACTCTGCAGAGTCAATTTAAATGGTATTCGAATACGCCGTACTCCCGGTAAATGGAGTTGTGTTTAGAGGTGATTCTCGATGCGAAGCACAAGTAGAATTTATGTGATGCTTGAATGACATTCGAGTATAATTTGGCGTGGTATTCAAACTCAATGTTTTGATATAAATCTATTTCAACGGAGTGGTTTCAAATGCTAAGGTGAAGTTAGATTAATGCATCCACCTGATAATGTGTTAAAGCCCTACGCCCTTCCTTTGAAATTCCAATGCATATAGTTAAATATTAGGATTTCCTGATGTGACTTGTTGAGTACGTCGCGTACTCATTACTGCACAATATAAATCAGATGCGCAGGTCAATGGAGAAGGCCCATTCGAAGAAGAATATTTTGATGGAGACGAATACGAGTTTTAGGTTTTATCCGTACGCTCAAGATGCCTGTGGTATAGGTCCATTTTGTAATGCAAACTTTGGGCTTGAATGCCCCAGTCTAATGTAAGCTAAACTGCTGCTAAGCTTATTTTACCGTTCTGTAATATATTTGGATGTTTTATCGATGTGCTGGTAATGTATCAACTCTGCGTCCTGCGACTGAGAAACTCCTGGGCAGTCGCGGGCGATACGTCGCGACCCCGAATTTCGGGGTCGTGACATACATGGCTCTCGTGGACGGTCTAGCCGAATATTTCATGAACCCTACGGTGCAGAAGAACGGAAGGTTGCAGCTCATCATAAACATCTCTTTGCTGGTTTGGACGGCTCTCATGTCCATGCTTGCTATATATGGGCATGAAAGGAAAAAACAGTTTTCGTTTTAACTTTCTATTCCAGTTCTTGTGTAGCATATGGCGGGAGGGTTTCTCATTTGTGTCTTGCTTGCTTGCGAAAATATATATGTATATCAAACACCCAGATCTATGTACTAAAATTTATTCATTTGTGTTAGAAAAAGGAAAAGGTCCACTTTTTCTCCCCTAATGTTAAATATGATGTGACTTATCCTAAATCTGTTATGATCCGAAGACACGTGTTATAAGAAAATTAGAGAAATTGTACTAGGATTCAAAGTCCTCTTGTTTTGGAAGATGCTATATGGAAACCTACATAAACTCATAAGAGGGTGGCTATAAGAATACAAACTAAGCAATTAAGCAATCCAAGAGCAAGGTGCAAGCAAGAGAGGATTAGAGACTAGGTTTCTTTAGTGCTAGATTCTTGTATAGGGCAAGATCCGAGGGTCCTAATTGTGTTAGAAAAAGGAAAAGGTCCACTTTTTCTCCCCTAATGTTAAATATGATGTGACTTATCCTAAATCTGTTATGATCCGAAGACGTGTTATAAGAAAATTAGAGAAATTGTACTAGGATTCAAAGTCCTCTTGTTTTGGAAGATGCTATATGGAAACCTACATAAACTCATAAGAGGGTGGCTATAAGAATACAAACTAAGCAATTAAGCAATCCAAGAGCAAGGTGCAAGCAAGAGAGGATTAGAGACTAGGTTTCTTTAGTGCTAGATTCTTGTATAGGGCAAGATCCGAGGGTCCTAAAAGGTGCGAGTGTTTGTGAGAAAGTGACAATCCTTTGTACTCTTTTGATGTCGTATCTTAAAAAAAATTGCGGTGCCAAATATTTTATCTTTTGACATTATTGTTCATCATCATTATTTTGGTACTCTCTACGGGGTTCATCAACTTCGTCTTAATACCGCGGACGCTCGTGCCGTATCTCATAAACTTTGATGAGTTCCAAAGGCTGCTGTGCATAAAAAGGGGTATCAGAGTATAACAAGTGATATTGATCAGATTTGTGAGAAGATCGGCAAGGCATCAGGTAGTGTATAAGCAATAGCGATGTCGACGATGTGAAGCCAAGTAGAGAAATTTGACGACGGTGAAAATTTCAGCGTGTGACAATATGTGGTGAAGAATGTTCTTGTCCAACTAGGGCTAATTAACGCTCATGAAGGGGTAAACCGGCTAAGATATTTGATGAAGAATGGAGGGTGATGAAGCAGGAGGTTGTCAGCACAATCTGTCTATGTCTCTCCAACAAGGTAAAGTACTTGGTGATCAAGGAGAATTTGTTGAAGAAATTATGGAGTGACCTAGAAGAATTGTAATGAAAAAAATCACTCACAAACTGGTGGGTGCTAAAGCGGCAGTTGTTCAGGCTGCGCATGGAGGAAGGCACGCGGTTCATTGATCATCTCGATGTCTTGAACAAGCTTGTCACACAGCTGACTAGTGTGGATGAGAAAATCGGGTAGAACGACAAGGACGTCTTACTGGCATCATTTATACCACCATCATAAGAGCAATTGGTGATGAATATTCTTGTTGGGAAAAACACTCTTAACTTCAGTGAGGCAATTGCATATCTTTTGGAGGTAGAATCCTTGAAAAATCCATCAGAATCTTCATCCTCAGGTGATCGAGCATTGGCTATTGTAGGTGCTGCAAGCAAAAGCAAAAGTGTCGAGAAGAAGAAATGCAAGAACAAGGAAAACGTGTATGTTATCTATGTGACAAGGAATGTCATATGATAAAAGATTATTCAAGTTTGAAGCAAATGAGGAGTGTATGCTCAGTGCCAGTAGCAAAAAATGATTCAGACGTACTTGTCGTCAGTCAACTAGGTACTAATCATAGATTGATATTGGATTCAGAAATTTGCTTCATTATATGTTCGGCGAGGGAGATGTTTGATGAAGTATCTCTATGCTCGGTGCATGGAACTGTTCACTTAGTGGATTGTAAGGGGTATGTAATCGCCGAGGTGAGAACGGTTACAGTACAAATGTATAATGAGGCACATCTCACATTGACGAGAGTTCGGTATGTTCCTGGTATGAAGGAGAATCTAATATCTCTGAGGTCACTTGAACTTCGTGGATGTGAGGTATCACTTCGAGGTGGAGTTAAGTGAGTTACTTGCAAAGAATAAGTAATCATGAAAGATATCTGGGGCAAACGTAGATACAGATTGCTGAGAAATCCTGAAGGTGGCACAACCAATGGGATGTCTAATAAAAATCTTGGCCAGGAGAAGGAAACCGTATCATAAACAGTAGGTATTCAGATCTCAAGTGCAGTTGTGTGTGAAGTTGTAAAGAGGGTTGCAAACACTAACAGACACAAATATGAAGGTGCGAGTTGTTGGAAGAAGAAAGTCATGACTAGACCAAGCACGCAGTACCAGCAAGCAAGTGGAGCGCGGAGATGGTATAAACCTATGACATGGAAGGCTATAGGAATAGGCAGTGTGGTTAACTAAACTACATAATGAAGGAGCTTTTAAGTGGAAGGTTTGGACGGTCCAGCCTAGACATGAACACGCACATCGTGGTGATGTGCATAAGCCCCTATGGTGGGGGTGCTCCCAAGGTGGGAGCAAAAAGGCGAAGTCGACTTGGAGTGAATTCTTAGAGGAGGACGATAACCTCAATGGATAAGAGTAAATGTGAAGATTGTTAAATATAGTATGACTTATATCCTAAACCTATTAGGATTCGAAATGTTGAATATAGTATGACTTATATCCTAAACCTATTAGGATTCGAAGATGTGTGTTAGAAAAAACTAGAAGAAACCCACTAGGACTCAAAGTCCTCATTGTTTTGGAAGAGGCTATGTGGGAACCTATACAAATCCATGAGGTGGTGACCATAGAACACAATCTAAGCATTCAAGCAATCCTAGAGCAAGGTGCAAGCAAGAAAGGATTAGAGACTGTATTTTTTTAGCACTAGATTCTTGTAAAGGGCAAGGATTTTAGAGTCCTAAAAGGTGTAAGAGGTTGTGAGAGAGCGACAATCTCCTAACTCTTTTGAGGTCATGCTTAAAGAAGTCGCGGTTGGCAACCTTTTCTCTTTTGCCGTTATTGTTTATCGTCATTATTTTGGTACTCTCTATGGGGTTCATCGACTTCCTCTTGATACCGTGCACGCTCGTGCCATATCTCACGAACTCTGATTGGATCTGGAGGCTGCTACGCATAAGAAGGGTTATCCGGTATAACACCTAAACTATTTACTTTGCTCACTTTACCGCAATAAACTATAATTGGGTTCACTTAACCCTCTAAACTATTTGAATTGGGATTACTTTACCCCCTAGCCGGTTTCTAGAAGGACAAAATCACACATAAATTTTGAAAAAATGTGAAAATTTTCATACATATAGGTTGTGGCATGAAGTATATACATGTAAATTTTGGTTAAAATTTGCATAGGTCGCAAAATGGTCATAATTTTTTTACCAAAATTTACAAATATATGTCTCAACCCACAACCTAAATGTATAAATGTTTTTAGACTTTTTCAAAACTTCTAAATTTGATTTTGTCCTTCTATAAATAGGCTAGGAGGTAAGTGCTCCTAATTCAAATAGTTTAGGGGGTTAAATGTGTCAAAAATAATTTTTTGGAGGAGGAGGGGGGGTCAGGTAAGCCATCCCTATAGCTTCAGGGAGGAAAGTGAATTTTTTTCTTAGGAAAATGACAAGCAATAAACAAAAGTAGATCAAAAAACACGTGACACCAATTTTTAAGTGAAAACTCTTTGCAAAAAAATACTACGGGTGTAGGACGACGATCTTCACTATATCAATAGTGTTTACAAAATTGAGGGATTTATAGTGAGTCGTCAACTCATCTAATATGACTTATGCGGTATATATGGTGGTGTGAAACTTACTTAAGTTGAAGATAAAAGTCAATCTATAAATGTACAACCTCTGCTACGACATACACACGCCGACCTCTCGCTAAAATTCAGATCGTATATTTCAGTATTACAATAATCAAAACAGTAGAATAACAATTTGTTCAGTATTACAACAATCAAAACAGTAGCATCGGAGGCATTTGGCATTGTAAAAGTTGGTGTGCTTCCTTTGTCCCAATCAGTGAAAGCGCAACTGTTATCTCCTTTTTGTAAGTTACAAGTGTAGAAGAATCTTAACAGAAACTCTGCTAAATCGGCAAGTTGACTGGTAAGATATGACAAATTAACAATCAATATCTGCCCTTTGTTGTGCTACACGTTAGTTACTGAAACATCCGGAACAAGGGCTCTACACTAGGAGGAGGAGAAGAAGCCCTTGTATTGTATACTTCAGGGTGTCGACATTCTAACACCATGACAACATTTCCCAACTGTGCCACGAGCCCACAAGCCCACGAGACTTCATCGTGGAGTTGTTACACTACTTAGTTTTGTTGTTATACTACTTAGTTTATACTCCTTCGTTTTAAAATAAAAGACGTTTTCGATTTTTTATAATCTAATCTTTGTACAAATATATATTATAAAACTATTTTACATGAAAAATCTAATGTATAATTTTTACCTAATAAATTAAAATAATTTTTTATTGACTAGTGGTCAAATATAAAGAAATTTAACCGCATACCTTTTAGGACATCATGTATTTTAAAATAGAGAGAGTACTACTTAGTGCGGCTAGCAGTAATGAGTGCACAAGTTGTTTGCAAAAGAAAATGAACCTGTGATACTATTCTTAGAGGGTGTTTGGTTAGGCTTTTTAGTAGCTTTTCATTGGAAAAAGTTTTTGCCCAACCAAACGGCCAGCTTTTCAGCAGTTTTTGCCAACGGTAGCTACGAGATTTGCAGTACAATTTTAGTTTGGAAAAACTGCTTTCTACCAGTTTTTTGTAATGTGCCGACACTTCAGTGCTCATTTTCTAAAATACTGTAGATGGTTTGGATCAACTAAAAACCATATGTTCACTTTCTCATAGTCACAACAGTTTTCTCAGACAGTCAGCCAACATTAGCTTTATCAACGGCTACAGTTCAACCAAACAGACTCTTAGATTATTAAAATAGAACTTTGACAACCCAGACTATCTGAGCCGTCCGGTTAGCATAAAAATGGATCATCACCTTTAATAATGAGAAATTATCTGACGGACGTAGTTCACGGCTATAAATTTTCCCCTGCTTTCAAGTTTGTACCGACCCATCAAGGACTTTACATGTTACGGCGTGTGATCAGCGGGAGACAATGCAGCCATCGTAAGTCGTCGGACAAAACATCGGGTGAATGCTATCAAAGCCCAATTAATGAACTATCAGAAACGCATTAGCTACACTATCAATTCAACACCGGCAACCCTATGAAAAACACGTACTCCCTATCAGCATCAGCGTTTTTTTATTCCTCTGCTTTTACCGGCCGCACGCATCAATTCAACTGCGCAATCGAGCTAGCAAACGTCCAAACGATCAACGCTTCCGCACAGCATAGTGAGTAGCCCATCTGGGAACCGCCGTTCCCGACCTGCGAGTTGTAACCCCCGCAGAAAACGAAGAAATGGCGAGTGAGTCCACGGCAGAGTGAGCGCTACAAGAAAAAACCCTTCCGAATAACCGAGAACGCATGTGGCCAACCTCTGTCGCGCACCACCGCGACATCCTGCCTAGCTCCCTCCGGGTACGTAGCGGATGGCCTCGCGCCAGCTCGCCGTGTTTCTCTGCCTCCTAGCGGCGTCCTCGTTGCTGCCTGCACTCGCCGTCGCTGACTGCGACTGCGCGGCCGAGGTCGCGGGCCGCGACAAGGTGGAGGCGGTGCGGCTCAAGATCATCGCTATCTTCTGCATCCTCGCGGGGAGTTTGATCGGGGCGGCGATACCGTCTCTGGGCCGCAGGTTCCCGGCACTCCGGCCGGAGACGGACCTCTTCCTCGCCGTCAAGGCCTTCGCCGGCGGCGTCATCCTCGCCACAGGGCTGGTGCACATCCTGCCCGCTGCCTTCGAGGCGCTGGGCTCCCCATGCCTCGTGGGCGGCCCGTGGAGTCGCTTCCCGTTCGCCGGCCTGGTCGCCATGCTCGCCGCGATCGCCACGCTCATCGTGGACACCGTCGCCACGGGGTACTTCCACAGGACGAACGCCAAGAGGGCCGCGGCCGTCGTCGACGAGCCGACGCCCGATCATAGCGCCGGAGACTTGGAGTCCTCCGATGGGCACCACGGCCACGCGCACGGGATGTCCGTGCTGGCCGCCCCGTCCGCCGGCGACGAGCTCGTGCGCCACCGTGTCATCTCTCAGGTACGGTTCACATTTGCGCCATTAAGGCCCTGTTTGGAAGGCTAGTTTTGAGACCCAAACTGGTGTAATTCACGGCTCTGTAAAAATTTCCGTGCTGGGCCGATTTGGACTTTTTGGATGGGCAATTTTTGTTTAGAATTCGGCCTGGTTTACACAGTTACACCCGAAAATTAAAACACTTCTCCGTGGTAGTGTTTTATTTTCTGACGGCGTCTCGTGCTTCCTCTACTCCTCTCAGATCTACCGCCGCTTACTCCACCGCTCAGATCCGCCGCCTCCACCTCCTCCTGTCGCTGACCCGAGCCAATGCCGACCTGCTCTCGCCTCCCCCCGTGTAGATCCGGCTCATCCCGCCGCTCCACCTCTCGCCACCAAAGGGGGATCGCCACCTCTCACCGCGAGCAATTATCGGCGACGAGAAGTCAGAGAAGCCCATGGCCGCCTCTCCTTGCTCTGCCCTCCACCGCGATGGTGGCCACAACCGGGGAGGCCACGGAGGCCGCCACGGCTCTCCTCACTCCTAGGACCGTAGCGCGGAGGTGGGACGGGGTGGCGAGGCGGCGGGAGGCGAAGGAGAGAACGAAACGCTTGTCGGCGGCGGCGGCGGCTAAGGAGAGGGTGGAGAGTGATGCGGCGGTGGCGGCCGAGGAGAGGGTGGAGAAGGATTTGGTTTTGGCTTGCCGGGACCATCGCTGTGTGCGCCGACCGGGGCATTGCGCTCCTTGTAGAGGCTGCACCGGAACAAGCCCGGGTGGTTCGTCGGCGAGCACATGCAAGACCGCCGGCTGCTTGCCCCGCCGCCGGCAAAGGAGGACGGTGACGAGACGCTGACGGAGGTGCCCGGCGCGCGCTCGTCTCCCTCTTGACGCTGATCATTTTATAAGCCTTCCAAACGCCATTTACAAGAGTAATTAATTACCTTTGTATACATAGGTATTTGTTGTGACAAGTAAATTACAGGTGTAATCTGTTTATAAGTGTAAAAATTTACAAAACATCTAAACAGGGCCGCTGCAAATGTATACATGTCCGTGAAAGTATCCCATTGACTTAGTTAGTGTTCTTGTCCGGAAGGTGTTGGAGCTGGGGGTGGTGGTGCACTCGCTGATCATTGGGATGTCGCTGGGCGCCTCCGATTTCCCGAACACGGTGCGGCCGCTCGTCGCAGCGTTGACGTTTCATCAGCTCTTCGAAGGCATCGGGCTCGGAGGGTGCATCGTTCAGGTGAGCGCGCCGTTATTTCTCGACGAGTTGATCCGTGAAACTGCGGCCTCTACCCATCGTCACATCCCCTGTCCTCCTTTTTTACGAACCAAATGCAAAGTTATAACTGGGCCAGAAGTACACGGTAGGGCATATTTGAACTTCCTGGGCCCAATACTGAATCCAGATCCACGCGTCAAAAATGCTACTATTTGAGTCGTTGATCGGTAGTGATAGGCCTTTGGTTCTTATCGCAGGCTAGGTTTCGCCTCAGGTCCGTGGTGACAATGGCGCTCTTCTTCTCCCTCACGACCCCGGTCGGCATCGGCATCGGCATCGCGATATCCTCCGTCTACGACGAGACCAGCCCGACGGCGCTGGTCGTCCAGGGGCTCCTCGAGTCCGCCGCGGCGGGGATACTTGTCTACATGGCGCTCGTCGACATCCTCGCCGAGGACTTCATGAAGGCAAGGGTGCAGAGCAGAGCGCAGCTGCAGCTCGCCCTGAACGTCTCGCTGCTGCTCGGGGCCGGCCTGATGTCCATGCTCGCCATTTGGGCCTGACCGTACCGTGCGCTCATTCCACGGGAGAGATCACAACATCTATTATGGTTCGAGGCGGCAGATTCTTTATAGGGTCTGATTTGATAGGTTTTGTTGGGCTGAAGTTGCGAGGGTGGCCGAAGAAAGGACCCTTGTTAAAGCTGGCGAGCTAGGATAGCGTGGGATGCATCGAGAAGTATAATAGATGAACGGATTTGTTCGTTGTTGCTTTCCTAATCGGCACTCGTCGTTAGCAACTGAGACGCTCTTGTGTTTGTGTATGTGTGTGTGTGGGGGTAGTGTAGTTGTGTCTGTGTCGGGCGCTTTCATTAACTGTGCGCTTGATTGTTCATTCCAAAGGATAATAAAATTGTATACATCCAAGTGTGACGCCATAAGTTCTATATTTGTTGCAAAATGCGAAGTTCATAGAGAATGTAATCTCGTCCGCAAAATTAAATATATTTATCTTTAGAGACTCTTTGTACAGGTAAAACTTTTAATTTAATTTCGTCAAAAAATACTTTTAATTTATAGATGTATAAAACTCTCCTGATTGATGGTGAAACTGAAGTGGGCCTGACGCTACCTGTGGAGGGACAAAGACACTACTGTCCAGTATGGGCCAGAAACGGATCCTAGATTCCTAGTCTTCGCGCACGGCCCACCCAAATAACTTCCTAAAACAAATTAGCACCCAACCCGCGCTGGACCAGTCCAATCAAGTTGGCTAGATTCATGCCAGCTCTCCGGTTAAATGCCAGCAGAGCAAACAGCAGAGTTCAACATCAACAACATGACAGGTACCCGGTTGATAGGTATATATATTTTTTAAATTCGACAGCATGATGGGTAAATTGTTTGTAGGTTTGAAAGAGGTGATTAGCTGAATGTGTTCCAGCGGATAATCAATAAGGGTGTGGGACCGTCAAGCTGGGTCAATCCCGGAAGGGCCGGGCCAAAAACTCGTTGATCTCTGAAACTATTGGCATTCTCAACAAAATGGAACTATTGGGGATGGCTAAGCGATGCAGCCGTGTGTTTGCCCACACAGGGCTTCGCCGTGGATGCTCATCGCGCCATGTACGAAGTTTCTCTAATGGTACGTAGATGACGTACAAATCGCTAGCGAAACTCCTTCGATGACTCCGTCAATCTTCTAACATCATGTGTGCAATGTATCTTTTCATAGGCGCTCATTCATGTCGTGAGTAGGATGCGTTGCGTTCGTGGTCACGTTCGTGCAGCGGCTGTGCTAGTACATACTCCGCTCCGTTTACCTGTCCTAGATAGCTGCAGCCTGAGCCTGTAGCCACACGCAACTGCCTCATGTTACGATGCTGGCAAAAGCTCATATCACGCCCTTGCCTATAGTTCCGTTTGTACAAGTCTTTCTAATAAAAAACAGAGATAGTATCTCCAGCGTCTGCATAAATCCGTGCACATAACTATAATTTATTCTATGTACATATTTAATAAAAAAGCTCTTATTATCTTTTAATCTCTGTATCAACAACATACCGGCTCAAATAGTGACACAGAGTTAAGTGCTGACGACGGTACGTAAGTTAAAAAAAATCTATAAATACTACTACGAAAGACCCATTTTAGACATTTGAGATGGTTCACAAAAATCATATATAATAAATCTCATCACCGACGATTTTTTTAATCAAAATAGACATCACAAATAGTTTTGAAGAAAGACCGTCTATAATAACTAAGTTATCATAGATGGTTTTTAAAAATATCTGTTTGTGATTCATCTATAACATATCACATACAGTTAAAATGAAAAACCATCTGAGCTGGTCCATATTAGGCCCATCTAGTCGGTACCTATCTAGCTATTACAGACCAAACCCTAATGCCTGCCTTACCATCCAATTCGCCTAGTGCTGCCCTCTCTCTTCTCCTTCTATCTCTTCTCCCCATGGATCTCCCTAGATTTGTTGCTCCTCGTTATGTCTCCACCTCACCAAATCCAATTGGCCAACATTGCCACCTCGCCAGATCAGCCTCCACCTTGCCACATTCAATCCAGCTCCGACTTCCACCTCGCCAACCCAATCGGCCCGTGCCGCCACCTTCTATGGGCTAGCGTGCCGGTCGCCGGTCCTACCGCCTGCTCCCACCCCGTCGGTCGTCGCTCTCCCACCTGCTCCCCCGCACGGGTGGTGAGGGCGGATTTGAACACCGGGTGCCCGCAAAGCCAGCGTGTGGTCGGAGTCGATGGCGCTTCACTCATCCCCCACCTTCTACATCTACTTCGGCGTACTCCACCCGCCGCCCCTCCTCAGCCTCTTCCTCGACATCCATGGCCTGCCATCCCGGTCTTTGCCCCTCCACGACCGCTCCAACCCGGACCACGTCACTGCCGTCTACGACGCCAATTTCATTTTTACCTGCCTCCGCGACGATGATGAGGCGCCACCCCAAGTGGGCAACTAGATGGCTGCTACAATTAGGGCACTGGAGAGGAGGAGCACGACAGATGTCTAGAGCAGAGTAGTGCGCCGGATAGAGGAGCACGGTGGGTGGTCGGAGAAGAGCAGAGCATTGAAGAGCAGGAGCACGATGACCAGGACCAGCAACAACGAGCTTTTTTCAATGTCTTAGTGGATATCACAGATGGGTTTCAACACCCATCTATAAAAAAAATTCTTATCATCACAAACCTTTGGTTATAGATGGTTCAGAAAACTGTCTGTGATGATGTTTCTAAACCGTTTGTGATAATGGTCTGTGTATTAGTGAAGAAAGAAAAAAAATACATGTCTCATGGATCACATAGCCTATAATTTGGGTGCCACCTATGTTGAAACATAAATTCCTTGGCTGCCACCTCCACTCGTTGGTCACCCGCCGCCAAGAGGTCCTTGTCCACCTGTCCCTATAGTAAAGGTCACAATCGCAACCAGCTGATACACAACCAGATAACATGCACATGATTGGAGAGTTTCTTTTTTTTAAGTCAATATCATTTCGACATACTCAAATTGACCAACATAAAGCACTAGCTCCCTCTATGATTTGATCTCACATAGCTCGCCTTAGTCCCATCAACCAATGCCCCAACATATATTGGGTACACTCCGAGGTGATTGTGGATCGAAAGCTAGATATATCGAATGCCATGCGAGACGAGCAAATTTGCAATAAAAAAAATATATTAAATAATCTCTTCCTCATTGCAGAAGCAACACTGCTTAGTGCCTTACCATTATGTTTTGTCCAATTGTCCTTAGTTAATACAGCCCCTCAACAAAGTACCAGATAAAGATTTTGATCTTAAAAGAAATTCTCCACTGCCACAAGCATTGATGGCGAACCTAGATGTGTAATTGTACAAAGCGCACCATACATAGACCAAACAAAGAATTGTCTGTTAAGACGTAAACCCCAATGGAAAAGGTCCCTATCTAGATTCATAGCAACGTTTGCTACTTGTTGAATTAATTCATTCCAGGCCAACAACTTAGGCCCTATTGTGGACCTCTGGAAAGACACGTTCAATGGAGCTTTGCTCATCACCTCAACAATTGTGACATGTCTTTTGTGGGTTATATTGTATAGAGTGGGGTATTGCAAGCTGACCCTCCATCCAGGTATCCTCCAAAATCTCACTTTGCTTCAACATTTAGCATCAAAACTATAAAACTAGAAGAACAAGAGTTTAAGCTTCATTAGTCTAGTCCAAAAAGGAGAATCCCAAGGTTTGCCTTCCATCTAAAATAAGGTCTTATCCCTCGGTTACTATTCCCTTTGGTTCCCTAATAACTATCATTTTAGATAAAGGTAAAGTCAAAATTTTAAAATTTTGAGTGCTAATATCTTTTAAAATATTTAGTTATATGCTTAAAAATTGTACATATAAATTTTTCTTAAAAAGGCTTTCACATTATATAGTTTTGTTAGTTTGTATAAGTATACTACAACATATATTAGTGATTAAACTTGCGTTTTAGAGACCTGCTGATGTTTAAAATGACAGCTATTAGAGAACCGGAGAGAGTAGTTGGAAGAACTAATTACTCCCCGAGCACCACATGCGTGCGGTCGTCAAAGTTGATCCGCCGCTCGCCGATCTCCGTGGTGCATTTCCCCGTCTTCCATCCCCACAGACCTCACCCTGGCAATCCTCGATCCTTCACCAGACACGCCTCAGAACAGATTGCTCTCGCACACGCGACATCGCACGCCGAGACATCCCTGGGTCCATCTGTATCGAGGCTCGAGAGGCGTTAGACCTGCTAATGTTGTTAGATCGAGCGGACGCCCAAACAAAGATTTACTTTTTTGGCTCAAAACAAAGATACTTCACTGTTTTTTTAAAGGAGAAAAGAAGGATACAAATCTCAAGAAAAGGGAAAAAGAAAGAGAGGAAGGCGCCGATTCGGATCTCTGTGATCTGCGACCTTGTCAAACTCTTCGGAAAGGCGGTGGAACCGGACGTGCATACAGCAGAAACGGCGAGGAATGAGCTATCAGTTTGAACTCGCAAGGGTCGAATTTGGCACGCGAAGCTTCTCTTTTCTCTCCTCTCCGCTGTGTAAAGCGCGGGCGGGCGCCAACTTGAACGGCCACTTGCTTGCGATGTCGCAAGCTAATTTAGCTCAGCGCAGAAGAAAACGAAACAAAGCTGGGGAAGCAAATCGAATCGCGCGCGCTGCTCTCCTTGACCGTGGAAGCGAACAAACAGAGGCGGCGGGAGAAAATGCTGCGCCAGTTGAACAAGTTGGCCAAGTGCTCCTTATATATATATATTCTTTCTTCGCCATATGTCGTAACCTTTCGGCTTTGTTATCGCCAAGTGCTTCCTTAAGAATATGAACTAGGCAGATCATCCTGCCAGTTGCAGATTAATCAGATCGCAGTACAAGCATGACGTTACACAATTGGCCCATCGAGCGTACATTTTTCTTTCGCAGCAATTCACTGCATTCGTTTATATTTCACCAGTTAGCATTTTTTGGGGTAAAGTTTTCACCGGTCAGAATTGGTACAGCGAAAGAAATAATATAGTGGAGTACGTTGCTATTAGTACTGGAACTACTCATTTTCCCCCATCTAAAAAGAAAATATTGAAGACATCTTTGATTCGCAGGATTTCTAAAACACATAAATAAAAAAAATATAGAATTAAAGTGTCATGTCATCTTTAACACTACAGAAGTGAAAGGATGTTTGATTGTGCAGAGAAAAAACATAGGAACCTTTCTAAGAGGTTGGAGTCAATAGAAATTTTTCTATAAAATCTAGTGCAAATAAATCCTAACAAAAAACTCGTATAGGTTGGAATCCTCGGAACATCCTTTAAAGATCCTTTGAATCAAAGATATCCTTATTTTTGCAGTACAAATCACTAATAAAGGGACAGTACCGCTACTAAGGGCCTTTAAAGAAATTATATAAAAACTGTGGAAGATTCTATTTCTTAGAAAATTTTCTATAGAACTTGTTTGATTTGCAGAATTGAAAACCATATGAATTTTCCTATGAAATACTTTTTATGTGATTTGAAAAAAGAAATTTCAGTAAGTCTAAGTCTTGAAAAATTAACTTTATTTTTATAAAATTTATAAAATACATCAAATCCTACATTTCTCTATTTTTGCGTCTCAAGGCCTGCTAACGAGACCTAAGCAAGGACGATAATCAATCAAGTGGTGGCGTTAGTGCATTCTCTCCAACAACACCATCAATGGCTCTTCAGGCAAAACAAGGGAAGGAACAAAACGATCCGTACGCAACGTACCGGTATATTGATTCTCCTACCGGGCAGGGTGGATGCTAAATTTAATCGCGCCATGTACGCGATGGCCGGTTCCACATTATTTGCCTCCATGGCTGGCACCTCCAAAGCTTTGGAGGCGCACTCGCATTGTGTCAGGCCCCTCATACTGGCAAATAAGCCTCGGGTATAGAATCCTAAGCTCATGCACGGTTCCCTAAATCCTAATTACCATTGCGCCTGCCTTGTTCCTACCAACTGGCTGCATGCGATCTTCCTTTCTCTGCCTACCTAGCAGATCGATCGATGATGAAGCATCCACGTTCTTGCATTATTAGGTCAAGCTCATCTGCTCATGCACACCATGCATAAATGTTTGCATAGAATCCCGCATTGTTTGGCCATATATGCCTTTGTTTCTCGCTGAATTAATTGTACCATCGTACGGCCAGCAATATGTTAGTATGAGAAATCGAGAATGATGCTTTTCTTTTAGAGATGGGTGTTAGGGCGTCGAGATCTAGGACTGAGTATAGCTAGTAGCGTAGATTAGCAATCTAGCATTGCATTGCACATTTGCGCAGATGTTTCTTAAAGATTATTTGCCGCGCACACGGATGGCACCTAAGATCTCAATTAAATGACTAGAGTTGGAAGTTGGAAGTCTCAGGGGAAGAAATATACAAAGTCAATGATTAAGATAATGACACGCGACAGGGATGTATAGTTGTATACGGTTGAGCTGTTATTTTGTAGAAAATTTTAGATTGAAGGAACGTGCAGGAGGAAACTTTTTTTTCTATCGAGAAGAAATATACACCCAAATTTAGGTTGTGAGGACTTGAACTAGGCTCGCTTTCTAGTTGTATTGTTGTTTATTTCACCGGTTTTACTAATTTTTAGTTTCTTGAAAGTTTTATAAATATCAGTTACCTAAAAATTACACTAGTAAATCTAAAATTGCACTATAAAAAATGCAAAGTTTTTATAAAATGTCACTGTAATTTTTAGTCTATAGATTATAATAGAGTAGGGGTGGGAATAAGAATAGTTAGATGATGATAAAACGCTTAGAAATGTGATTGAGATTTAAAACAAATTTAAACAACTGAGAAATAGACAACCCTTATTTCACACATGAAAGCCTTGTCCATCCAACTATTTTTTCTGAAAGACATGTCGGTCCGGCTGATATTGGACTATAATCGCAGAACATCTACCATTAATGACCAGAAGAATACAACAAAGATTAGATACTTTAATCAGCAGCCAGTTCATGATTAGCTATCATACAGTGATACAACCAGGCTACTCTTCCAGCTTAAAAACAGGGACTAAAATGTTTGGTCACTACCCCTCCATTGCTCCACAACTCCATGTGCATTCGTTTGGTACAACTGGTCCTCATGAATCCAACTAAATTAACCAACTACTCTGCCTTCAGATGTTTAGCAAACTTGGCTGCGATAATTAATTTGACATTACATTGCTGCTTAACAAAATGACATTGCAAGAACGCACAAGCACTCACATTCATGAAGCAATTTAACTAGGCCAAGATCGAGGTGCAAATCTAGAAGTTATAGATGTGTATGAACAAAGATTTAATATCAGGCAGCACCCACACAATGGTTTGTACTTTGTGTAGTCAAATTGAAAAAATAATCTAGATGGCTAAGAACCACAAGCTGATCTTGCTGCTCAAAAGAGGCAAACACAAGGAGAAGTCAAGAAGCAAGAAGCAACGACCTCCTAAAAAACCGGCACAGGAGCCGGTGGCCGCCGGTCAGGGCCGGCAGGAGGCACGCTAAGCGGCGAGCGGCGCCGCGAGGGCGAGCTGCTCGGCGGTGCGCGCCAGCGACTGGAGGTTGCATCGCACGATGGTGTCCACGAACGTGCGCGTCTCCTCGGCGGTGTTCCCGGGGGGCACGTCCACCACGTACGACTCCACCACGACGGTGCCCGCCGCCGTCGCGGTCTCGTGCACGGTGGTCACCGACCGGTAGTTGGAGAGGCGGTGCTCCCCGCCGACGACGCGGAAGCTGAGCACGCGGCGCTCGTCGTCGAGGATCTCCAGCCGCTCGCGGCTGCTGGTGGCGGGCAGGCCGGACACGACCCGCACCTCGCGCACCGACCCCACCGCGCCGCCGTCGCCGTCCACGAGGCGGCAGCTCCGGATGAAGTGCTTGTACGCCTGCGGCCGGTCGAAGCGCCGCACCACCGCCCACACCGCGTCCACCGGCGCCGCGATCGCCTGCACCACCGCCGAGCAGCACTGCCCCGCCCCCGCCGCGTGCTCGTGGTGCCGCGCCACCTCCCCCGGCACCGCCCCGCACGACGCCGCGTGCGCCGCGGCCTTCCAGCCGCCACCCACGATCCGGCTTCGCTGCGGCGGCGACGGCCGTGGGGCTGTGTACGGCATTATACGCTCCCTACTACACCACACACTCCCCCTCCTCAGGGTTCTTGGTTTTTCTTACACAGGAGAGGTTGCACGGAGCTGTGTTAGAAAGAAAGAAAGACTAGATAGTCCTGGAGAAAGGGGTGGCCACTTATTATACACACCTGGGACAAACAACATTGTGGTGGTCAAAACTTGGCCATTTGTTACTGTGGTTGAGCAAGTTGTAGGGTGCAGTTTAAGGTCACTTGGGAGAGTTGGGGATAGTTTTCTCAGGAGAAAGTAGAGAAAAGGTGGTGGTTTGGGGCTCGGGGGTTTGTTTCCAATGGGTGGCATGGAGGAAAGAGAGGGTGGTTGGTTGGGACATAAGCCATTAGGGAAGGATCAGATTAGAATTGGGAGAAAGTGATGTGCCCATTGGGGAATAAACTAGAGGGTGATTATTGTAGTTCAGGTTGCTCTTGTTTATATGGCAACTTGTGTGGGGGTAGATGTGACAAACGAATTGCTAATTTTTTTGAAGTAACACGAACAAATTAGATTGTTAAATCATTCTGCTGCCAAAAGGGGTTGTGAAGATCAATGCCAGACCAGTAGGCAAGGGGGTTAAAGGTGGTGGAGTTACAGGTGTCTCTAGAATTACGGGCTAGTTTTGGTTGGTAGATCATTCCGGACACTTGTTGCTCGTCAGGAGGCAATGGAAGGTTAATGCTCTTGTTTGTTTGTTTTTACGTGTTGGTGCCTTTTAAAGGTGTTACGTGATGCGCCACTAAGTGTGATCTCTGTAATGTTATTCGTCGGATGTCCGTGTTAGCTGTGTGCTGCTACTTTGTGGAGCAAAAATATCTCCCTCTCCTTGCGATTTGCTTAGAGAAACCGGCATGTCTCTGCTCTCTGTCTACGTGTGATGACCGTCAGATCAGTCTGAACGAGACTGGTTTCTGTTACATTTGTGAGATGTGCACGTATAAACAATCCAAGGGATGCTAAAACGACAAGAGAACTCTGTATCTATAAATAGGAAATTAGAAGTCTACAAGGCAGGAAAATAGGTTTAAATAGTGATTAAGATGCACACCAGGAGCAAAAAATTTGGATGAACTACAAGGACATGGCAGACCCAGGGGATGAATGAGCTGGCGTCTTTTCTATCAGAAAAGTGCAGGCGTCAGATCTAAACATTCGGGCAGATTCAATGCATGCTTACAACTAAAAAGCACGTCAGATCAAAATACTCGATGCAAATATTCCAACTAAAACAACAATATCATGGTTACGACTGTATTGGCCCAGGTAATAGTCAAATAAACAATTTAAAGAGGTTGGTTCGGTGATGAACTTTCAGAAAGGTTGGCCCAGGTAATGTGTTGAAAGTTTCGACATGATCCTCGCAATGATTTATTTGTTTAGAGCTCGCCATAATTCGGTCGATGGAATCGTTCGTGCATGATGTCAGGCACAGTTCCATTGGAAGAACTAATTAAGCAGATTTCCTATCCATGGATAAGCACAGAAATATCAGCCGTGCATTGTTGGAGTTAGCTGCCATCACGTAACCATACAAAAAATGAACTAGGGAGATCGGGTTTAACATAGAAAGCAGACTAATGGTGATTTTTTTTAAGAAACGGTGACAGGGTACCTAAGAGGATGTATCGGGTGCTTCCCCCTCTAGGGTGTGACCGGTACTCCCGGTCCTGAAACACCCACCATAAAAATTATAAAAAGTTACATAAAAAATCCTCTAGGGTGTGAATGGTACTCCTAGTCCTAAAACACCCGCCATAAAATTATAAAAAGTTACATAAAAAATCACCATATAGATACAACATATGTATACTACTACATAAGGTTTTAAATTCAAATTCAACTTCACAGCTTGAGAAACAAAAAAGATAAATCTAGTGATGATAGTGATGATGGGCCGAATTCACAGCCAAACTGAATTAGCTCCTGTTCGTAACCAAATTTGTCTTTTTTATTTCTCGAGTTGTAGATTAAATTTGGATTCAAAATTTTATGGGATGGTAGACACAACAAGTATATATGTGGTGATTTTTTCTAGAATTTTTTATAATTTTATGAGGGGTAATAGAGCCGGGTGCACCTCAAGGTGGGAGCCCCCATAAATCTAAGGCAGTTTTGGTCATATGCATGTCAAAATGGGCTGAGATGGGCCACGTCCATTGGGCTCTGATCTAACTTAGGTCTATCTTCAAGGGTGTGGATTGTGGCTACTTTGACATAATGAAAGGAAGTCACACAGTGTACATGCATCTTGATCCAATGTCTTTTTTTTAAAACACCCTGCGTTATATTAGAAGATGAGGATGAGGATTACAACCCTCAAGGGACAAAATACAATTTTGTCCATGGTCACACATGCCACCCAACCACATAGGGAGGGAACACGTATGAGGGCATGCCTTAGAGAAGCAAAGCACTCATTGATGAATCAGACTCCATCATGAAGCTTGTAAGCCGACGAACTCCGCTGCCATGAACATGCAACCCACTGTCGGAGATAGGCAAGAAGGCCAATGACTTCCTGATGGTTGGCGGGAATGGCTTCCCACCAAGCTGCCTCCTGGAATGCCCACAAGGGAGTAGGAGGAAGGTGACTTTGCCGACACCACTGAAGCTGTGGATCCATATGCCTTAGAAAAGAACAACGAGCCCTTGAACTAAGCGGTGGTCACCCTGAGAAGGCTGGTGCATCACCGAAGAACTCATCGGTGAGCTGCTTGATCCAAAGACCACACCGTGAGCCCCCATAAGGGGAGGTTGAAATGTACATATGCAGCCGAATGGTGTTAACTCTAACAGAGGTCGCCTTCACGCTGATGTAGAAGCTAGACCGGAGATGAATCACTTATGCAAGGAGGGGGAGCTAACGCTAGAAGGAAGGAATAAGCGTGTGCGCTAGCTTTGAGATGACCTGCTCCAGTCGTAGAGGGACCAAGAAGGGAGCTCCAAGTCACCGGCCAAGAATAAAAAGGTGCATTGCCCATGACTCAAGTGGGGGTAAAAGGCAGGAGATATTATTGAAAGTGGAAAAGGGGTAGGCAAATTTGGCCATCACCAACGCCGCCTGCTTGCCCCTAACTTCGGCCAGAGGACCACCATGATCTGTGGCTGGAAGCAAGGGGAACAGATGACTCAGGAAAATCAGATCTGCGGTGGATCTATTATTTAGAGAGCTACTGACCTTTGCAAGGCTCCCAACTCTAACGACAACGGCAAGACATTCGATGAAGAAAAAGGAGCAGACAAGGGTTGGACCAGCTTATCATTGTTGACCTAAATCCATCGATGCTTGAATCAAGAAACGGGCACTAAAGCCAAAACTAGCATCAAGCTAACAACATAATGTACATAGAGGAGGCACTCGCCCCCTACCCTCGCCCACCTCTTAGGCTGGCAAGGGCACCTGAGACGAGGGAGAGAGAGGGCGATGGTGGAAATAGAGTCAAAGGGAAAGTTCGCGAGAGAGGAGACAAGAGAGAAGGAAGGGATAAGAATTAGTCTGGTTAAACTTCAACCACCAATTAACTAAGCCTATTCCTTTTGCTTCTCAAGGAACCTTCATTTCTTTCTCTCATGAAATTGATGTTCAATGATGATGGAAATGTCATGGAAACCCAAAGTACGTCACACATGATTCATTGTGACGAAAATATAGCGTCAAGGATATCCTCATAGATGGTGCATCATAGAAAGTCCGGAGTGATGAACTAGTGTATGTTCATCATGGATTATCAAAAAATATGTGACCATTTTAGAGTCATAGAATACAAGGAATCCGTGACAAAGAAAAATGTCACATAAAATGTTGTCATGCATTCCTTTATATTCGTCATTAACTATTACTAGTGGGCATTCAACCTAGAGCACTTTGTGACGATAAGAATTGTCACAATTTGTTTTTGTGTAGGCAAATGTGCCCTGTTTTGCATATTGTCATTTATTATTCATCACTAGCATAATACATATTAAAATGTCACATAACAATAGCACGAATACAATCTCAAGTGAAAAATAACAAAAAGCACAAATAGCGTTAATTTTACAAAACTACCGCTATTTTGGGTTCCCGTCTCACAAAATTACCACTCTGTCTCTTGGAATAGAACCAACATCTTGGGCCCACCTATTAGTGACACACACATATTTCATGAGACCACCTCAGCCGTCACATGGACCAGGACATGTCAACCCGACGTGGCAGGGACATCAGCCATCATGTTGACCATGACTGGACCAGGACTTGACGATGTGTATGAAAGGCATTGCTCAATGTGCCGAGATCAATCCTCGCTTCTCTGTGTTCGTGCGGCGCGCGAGACAAAGCGGCCTAGGCAGTGTTTTCTAATGTGAGTGGCCTATGCAGTTCCTTATGCGTGACTCTAAGCCATAAGATTTTTATTAGCATGCTGGCTTCCCGCTCCTTTGCTGCCATATAGGATGGATTATCATGCATGTCCTAGTCCACATGATGGGCCGAGGTAGCGTCATGTCACTTCTAAGTGGGCCGAAGCTTTCAATTTTGTTCCAAGCGACAGAGTGATATTTCTATAATACATAAGCCCAAAAGAGTGATAGTTTTGTGAAATCCATTGTGAAAGTGGTAGTTTCATGACTATTGGGATGAAATAGTGGTAGTTTTGTGAAATTAAATCACAAAAAAATGATGAGATAACAATTGTTCCATTACGAAAATTATATCATACAACTAATTTACATACAATACAGATCCCACAATAGATTCAAATAAGTTCCAGACCAAGCCTTACTTGCCCTTTGCATGAGTGAACTTTGTCTTCGAGTATTGGTGACGCAATCAAGTTTTACCATTGTTGTTAAATTTGGGAGTGAACCCAAGTCTCTCATGATTCAATTGTTCCATTTGATGATGTAATAGCTCTTTGAGGGCCTTGCTATCTTTAATACCCAATGTTAAGTTGAGCTTTCAACTTGGCATTCTCACTTACCAAAGAAGATTCATCAAGATTCTTACTTTGTTGCCGGAGTTCGAATGATGAGGACATCCCCAATAAGGATACCACCACAACACCTACGTCAGTCCCAAGTATCACTCCTCAAGTGCCGGCAACACAAGGACCAATAACTAGGGCTCGTGCTCATCAACTCAATTATCAGGTACTTTCATTTCTAGGTATTTTGTTTAATAGTAATGAGAATATGATGCTGCCTAATAAAGATGTTCTTTTGCTAATTAGGAATGAGGGTCCAAGTATGGATATGAGGGAGAAACAATGGAGCATGAAGACAAGGAGAAGCAATGATGGTAGCAAGAACTTGAAGAATGCGAGTGCTAAGTCAATTGGAGATGGGAGAACCCTCAAACCACCATGACAAGGACTTAGTGGAAAATCCTTGGCCTCCCACTACTTGGGTTTTGGCCAAGGCTAGTCCCATCCCAAAGGGGTTGCAACCAGGTCGAGTTAACATGGTGCTGCGCCACCTTTTCTGGCCAAGGGCCATGTATATTTTAATTTTAGCAAACTTAGCAATATTCAAGTCGTAAGGGAGGAGTTCTAGTCGTGAATAGTACCTCCTCCCCATCCTCTCCTATATATGACACTCCGAGTCCGTAGGGTTAGATATGTTTCAGTGTATATATGACACTCCGAGTCCGTAGGGTTAGATATGTTTCAGTGTATTTTTTACCTACTACTACAATTTCTCATTTATAAGTTGTATAGGACTACCACCTTGTTCAGATCGCCAGTGGAATCTCAACTCATTCTTCCAACTCTCGTGCTCAATTTATTGCTCGCAATTTCAGATTGCAAATTATCACAGTTCTTGCCGGTTACTTCGGTTACTTGCAGGAACTCGAATCTCGTTGTTCAGCTTGATTGTGCCTACGACAAGATTAATAATCATCGGAGATTGGTTTAGCGATTGCTAAGGCGTATCGTTTGGTACGTTATAGTCGGATCGACAAGGTCAAGCTCCATCAAATTGATAGCCAGCATCCTCTCATCGAAAGATTGGGTCACCATCTCATCATCGATATTGGGGAGCTCGATCACTTTGATCAAGAGCCGGCTTCCGCTTAAGCTTTTGTCCCTCAAGGACACACTTTGCGTCTTCTCGACTTCTTCTTGATGATCCTTACCTTTCAGAGAAAGACTCCAACCTTCACAAACTTCTTGAGGCTCACCACAACTTTTTTGGGAGCTCTCAAGCACTCATAGCCGTTTAGAAGATCTCAATCTCAAAGAGCAACAAACACGATGAAGAACTTGGAAATGAACTCAATACTCTAGTGCTCAACTAATCTCAACACTCACTCTCTTGAGATCTTGCCCGCAGGAACCAAAGATTTGAGGCTTGAGGAAGATGGATAAAGTTTCTTGGGAGTAGGAAATAATTTGGCAAAGAGTTGGGCATGGAAGAAGGTGTGTGGGTATAAATAGCCCACTCATAAAAAACTAGTCGTTGCCTAAAAAGATACCTACTCGAAGTATTCAGACATCTACCAGAAGTATTCGAAATCTGACCCAACGACAACTTTTGAATGCCAAGACAAAGTGGCTAGAGACTCCGAATAGAATTTCCCCAAAGTCTCCGAGATACATCTAGACATTCCGAGGGGGGTAACAGAAACCCCTCAAAAACGAATAGCACGATGGGAGATCTGGGCAGACACTCTAGACATCTAGAGTATCCAAGAGGAATTCGGACACTCTGAGATTCGAGATAGAAGACCCCTTAAAAATAGATAGCACGCCTGGAGAGATGCTCAAACATTCTGGACCTCCGGAGTATCTGACAAAAGTATGGATACCTGAGGTCCAAGACAGAAGGCCCTTCAAAAAGGATGGCATGCTTGGAGACTCACTCAAAGTATCTAGGGCAACACTTAGCAGAAAGGATATTCTGCACCCGGAGACTCTAGGCTTAAGTCTGGACACTCTAGATGTTAGACAGAACAGATTAAGCTTGGATAACTCTTTTTAAGGCTGAAGATATGGTTGTGCATTTTGAGCACTAATTCACTAGTCCAGACCTAAAGCACACCCCTCTTTATAGTACGGTTTTTCCTATACTCAATGTGATTTATCAAATCACTAAAATCTAGGAAATGAGGTCTAAAGCAACTAGAGCCTCATCGTTCCTCCTTTTCATCTTTTTAGGATTTGGCATTGTTGGTAGGGCTTCACATGTAGGGCTAGAACCTGCTTACAAACTCAAAGTTTACGTTAATCTCTTAATCATTCGTCATTGATCACCAAAATCCACTTGAGGGCATAGATGCACTTTCAACCTGGCCAGAGAGAGAATCGGGCCAAGAAGACCTATGCTACTATTACACGAGGGAAGGGTCAAAATGTAGAGGTACCAACCACTAGTTCAATGTTTTATGTTAGCATAAAGAAAATGCAAATGGATGATTTATTTCTGATTTAGCTACTAATTTGGAATCATTTATGCATTAATCTTGTCCTATGCTACCATTCGGTGAAATTTTGCAGAGTTCGTCATAGAATGTGTATACTCTATGATGAAGCTACCACACTTTGTCAAAATATGGTAAAAAATCAGTGAAAAATTTGCTATAAATTTTCATAAGCTTGCTATTAGAAGTACAAACATCTAGACAAAGAAATCAAATGGAATTTGAGTCTTGTGAATTGCATAAAGACAACCATAATTATTGAGTGGTTATCTCTGGTTCTAAACGAGAGTGGCTATCTCATTGACTACACAAAGATATTTATAAATATCTACATTGCCAAAGCAGGAGCAAAAGCAACAATCTTACTCGTGTTACCAGCTCCATGACATCAAGATAGAAAAAAACACTCATAGCAATACCATATAAACTAAAAACAACATGATCATTTTTATGCCATATTCTTTGGCATAACAACATGATTGTACAAAAGTACAAAGGGTCTTGTTGTCAGACCATATAAAGAGAAAACATCAATGGGTGAAGAGCTGGGTAAGCACAGTAGTTGACAGCTCTATAACGATCCACAAATTTTTCATAGAATACATACATTTATGATGAAAGTAATCTTCATTACATGCTCATGGTTTACGGAAAAACATTTTATTTCATTGAATTAGTATATATCGTCATATATTAGCTTTCACTAGATCATGCCCGCCCATGTGTTTCTATGACAAAACGCTTTCAACATTGTATGACAATTATTTTGCAATCGCCATAGATTCCTACCGCTAGTTCATGACGATGCTTGGTTGAACGTCATAAAATGTTGTATTTTGTGACGATTACAACCATTGTCCCAATGAATTTTGTCACTGAATGTTAAATCTGTTGTTGTGGGATTTGGGCTACCATCTCAGTGATCGCGTACAAGTATTACTCCTAGGCCCTGTTTGGTTCGAGGTTTACGGGTATGTGGGTTAGGGATTTAACCTGTCATACACGCTTGGGTGAGGTGTGGTCAAGTTAATTCGGTAAAAACTATTTAACCCTTCTAGTTCAAGATTAAACTAACCCACCATAAGGTGAAATGACTTAACCCAACATAGTTAACTCTTCTAAAATCATTTTTTCGACCTAACCCAATGAACCCACCTAATCTAGCCAAATATTAATTTATGCCCTGTTTGGTTCGGTTTTTACGGGTATGTGGGTTAGGGATTTAACTTGTCATACACCCTTGGGTTAGGTGTGGTCAGGTTAATCCAGTAAAAATTATTTAACTCTTCTAATTCAAGATTAAACTAACTCACCATAAGGTGAAATGACTTAACCCAACACAGTTAACTCTTCCAAAACTATTTTTTTACTTAACCCAACTAACCCACCTAGTCTAGCCAAATATTAATTTATGCCCTGTTTGGTTCGGTTTTTACGGGTATGTGGGTTAGGGATTTAACCTGTCATACACCCTTGGGTTAGGTGTGGTCAGGTTAATCCAGTAAAAATTATTTAACTCTTCTAATTCAAGATTAAACTAACTCACCATAAGGTGAAATGACTTAACCCAACACAGTTAACTCTTCCAAAACTATTTTTTTACTTAACCCAACTAACCCACCTAGTCTAGCCAAATATTAATTTATGCTAATCATGTTAGTTGACAAACATAATATCCATATTAAACTAACTTTACTGTCATAAGGTTAGCTAACCTAGTTATCTTAATATATGAACCAAAAACTAGCCTAGTGTTTAAGCTATGTCCCTTGGTTCCTAGCCCTAGGTGTCTTTCCAAAATCAAGTAGTAAGGCAAGGCGGCATTGCCATGCAAAAGCGGTGTTGATGATGAAGCAAGGCACAAACTACATTGCCTACTTTCGAAAAAAAGAGACCATCTATTTCTAAATCGATTTAGAAATTATTATTTCTAAAGTAATAATTTTGAGCGTCGGTTCTTAATCTAATGATTAATTAGATAGTTGTACATTTTAAAGATTATGTGTAATTTTAGGTTTATAAATATGTAACGTGACGGTGATACATTTCTAATCCCAAATTGTACAAATATTTTTATATAAATATAATCTTAATAATTGTGTAACTCGAAGACTGAATGAGAAATAGGAAATAAAAAAACGCATCCGTCCCTCTTCTTTTCTCGTTGAGAAGGCAAATCAATTTGAGAGAAGAAGATGGGGTGGGGTACAGAACGAGAAGGTGAAAATGTCGAGGACCTACATCTCTCCAATCTCCAGAAAATCACATTTACCCGCCGCCAACTCCGAGACGTCGACTCGTCGTTATCCAAAACCGTAAGGAAGACCAAACGACGACAGGTCAAACCCCGCGTCAAAGCGAAGAAGAGCTTCGTGCTGAAGAAACGATACCCCGCGGTGGGCCCCACGCCAGCGCTTTTTCCTCACTCGCCCCGGCCCGCGGCCCACCTGCCATGTCACGCCACGGAGACAGAGAGAGGCTGCGGAACGCGCTGGGGGCTTCAGTGCTTCACACATGCCGTTCTGATCAGTCCTTAGATTTCTTCTGCCAAGGTCGCCAATAACAGGAAGGAGAGAGGGGAGGGGAAGGAGATCGAGCGAAGCTTTGTCTCGCGCGGGAGGATGCTTGTGCAGGACGTCGCGGGGATCAAGAGCGAAGAAATGGAGCAGTCGCCGGCGACGCCGTCCAGGTAAAAGAAGTTGCGGCATTTTGTTGTTGGGTTTGTTTAATCCGTGCTTTTCGTGTATGTATGCCGCTTCTTGGCGGCGTAATTAATTGTGGGGGCTAGGTTTTTGCTGTTTCTTGCTCTAGTTTTGGTGTTGATTGCTTCAGAATCAGAAGTTAATTTGGGCATCGGAAATGAACTGTGGAACATGTGCTTAGTGTAAGTGCTGATTACGGCGATTGCTAGTGTGGCATATATGTGCATTGGGATCGATTGCACTTAGAGAACTTTAGCCTTATGAAATGTGAGTTGTGTTTGCGATCTGATCCGAGGGCATGACTGTGGAATTTAGTTGGAGAATATCGAAATGTTTGGCACCTTTTTGTTGAGAAAAGGGATCACATTTGGGCCGATGAACACAAATGGCTGATCAAATTTTGCACAAAAAAAAATCGAGAATTAGCTGTATTTGTAGGTTTTTTTCCCGATATTTGCTGTTTGTAGTACTCAGTTATAGATTCGACAATGAGGGGGGAACAATATTCAGGTTGGAAGTTCTTGGAAATCTGACAGGATCAGATCATAGACTGATAGAACTCTGGAAATCTTATGCATTATTTTCGGGAAAAAAGGGAATCTTATGCATTATGTCCTAATTTTGAATTGTTGATGCAAAAGGTAGCGTGTGCACTCCTATTACCGTAGGTTACATTATGTTTTTATTCTGCCGTTCCCAGATGGCAATATAGGTGAACAGAGATCATGCAGAGCAGATCCTAGGTAGAGTATCTGGCATGATACATTTGTTGCTAAAATTCAGTAACTGAACTCAGCCAATCCAGTGAGTGTGCCTGCAAACATATTTCCTGATCAGTGGCCACAACTCTATGAATCTTGGAAATCATCAAACCAGAACCAAAATTCCATGCATTTCAAGTAGTACCACACTACCACTCAGCTTGTGTATCTTCTTACTCATATCCATGCTGATAAGGTGTCGTTAACTATTCCTGAAACGTTGGCATTGCGTTGTTTATTATCGTTTTGCATTGAGATTTGAGATGTGCAGCGCAGTGCGTTGTTTATGTGCAGTGCAAGCAGAACGAAGCAAGCTCACGCCAAGACCAGTGCCACGCCGGGCGCCAGCACGGCTCGGGCGGCTCGCCGAGGGAAGGGCGGCCCGGAGAACAAGCACCACAACTACCGTGGCGTCCGGCAGCGCCGGTGGGGCAAGTGGGTGGCCGAGATCCGCGAGCCCAACCGCGGCAGGCGGCACTGGCTGGGCACCTTCGACACCGCCGTCGACGCCGCCCTCGCCTACGACAGGGCCGCCATGGCCATCAACGGCGCCGGCGCGCTCGTCAACTTCCCATCTCACTCCATCGCTGCTACCGCCGCGCCGGAGCAATGCGAGCCCGCATCATGTTCTCCTTCCACCGCCGCCGCCTCTGTCTTCGATGAGCATGAAGTGAAACCGCTGGCTGCGCACGGTGGCGGTGGCGGCGTGGGGATCGCTCAGCATTGGGATGCTTCTTGTGACGAGATGTTCGCTGACATTGCCATGTTCATTGACATCGACCCTGTCGCTGAGATGCTGGCTTATAATCCTGACATCAAGAGTGAGGATTGCAAGGTTGATGACGGGCTCGATACCGATGTCGTCGACTCGCCGCTCTGGGCGCTGGGTGACTGAAATGGCAGCTGCAAGAGAAGGCTTCGTTATGGGAATTTTGCTGACTGGAGTAGCTTCGTTTTGCTAGTAGCCGTTTAGATCGTTTAGCTGGACATATTACTTTGTGTAGGGAACTAGGGACCCTTTCTCTGCATTATCTTTTGTCAGATAAACTGCAGATGATCATGCTGCAATTGGATCACCTCATTTTCACTAATCCATGCAAGAGGGACACCAACGTCTTAAAGCAAGACTCAAATTAATGGTGTAAGGATCGATTGATAATTACTTAGATTTACTCATTCGAAGTTCAAGTCATTATCTACTTAAAGTATAAGGTTGATGCAATACACATTACACTAATGCCATCACACCCATACACATGTGAATGTGCACCATATATGCTAGAAAAATATTGGAGACTCCGTGACCCCACGGTCGTTTTTTCACTGTTCTTCACAAGTTTGTGCACTCTTATTATATAAGTTACACCAAGGTGATCCTAGGAACCGAAGCCAGGTGGAGTGCCCCTCACTCCCACGCTAGATCACGAGCCCATACTTTTTGAGAAATTTGTCAAAATACTCTGTCTATTGATCTGTGTCATGATTAGTCTACCACTTCTGTCTTCATCTACGTCGAATGGTCGACTCGATCTCTAGCAAACTTTTTAAAGGTTGGGGTTCGTCGAACTCTGGTAAGGATGACTGGGGCCCGATGGTGCGACAAGGCAGCGGTGGCACCACTGGCACCGCTAGTAACAGGCACGGAGGAGCCGATGGGCGATGTCGTCGGGAACACTACAATTGTAAATAGTACATTGGATGTTGGAAGGTAGGGGCAACGACGAGATGCCCGAGACTAGGAAGATGGCGAACGTGGTGATGGGGAGGAGATGGAGGGTGGCGCTAGCGGCGCCAACTCGTGGGGCTTCCGCGTCAGAAGATGGCAACAGGCGGAGGAGCTCATGCTCATAAGAGCCGAAGCAGCGCTGGTGGCTCAAGTAGGAGGCGGCACAGGGGACGGTGGTTTGAAGAGAGTGACCGAGTGAGGAGGTGGGGTTAAGGTTTGCGTTTATGTACGGTGTGTTTGATTGTCTATACTATTTTTTTTGAGAGTAAAGCGGATTGTGTTAACTTTTGAACAGACTATTACATTCGTGATTTAGAATTTCTTTGATGCCGGCTGGTGCATGCAAGCCCCATACCGCACATCGGCCAGAATCCTGAGCCATTTTTGCTAATTCATGAGCTACCTTGTTACAATCCCATTTCACATAACGCACCTGTGCCTCCTGAAGAGTACTTAACGTAATGCTTATATCATATAGAATTGGAGCCCAAATTGAGCGCCATAAGTCCGACGAGTTCACCCCCTTCACCACCATCCAACAGTCTGATTCAAAACTCACTGGCATATGAATCCATTCCGCGGCTAAACGACATCCTTCAAGAAGAGCAAGAGCCTCAGCTTCTGTCGCATCAGAACATTGATCAATCGTTCGGCATGAGGCAAGCAAAATCAGACCACGACAGTCTCGAGCTATAACTCCAATAGAGGCCTTACCCGTCTTCGGCGTATAGGCCCCATCAACATTGATTTTTGCTTGACCCTCCTCTGGCGGACACCATTGCAGGCGCCTGAGCGGCTTCTCACCCGGAGCAATTTCCTTTAACGCCGGTGCTTTGCCTCTGTTAGAATTCACCACCGAAGGCCCAGAGACTAGAGATTCAAGGAAAGCTTGTAGAAAATTTATTGAGTGATCAACCGAAGCATCCCCTTTAGCATGAACTGCATCATTGCGCAAATACCATGAGCGCCATAACACCAGCAACAGATGGGATTTCATAGTCTCCGTTAGAGAGTCCAGAAGAATGAGCAACCAATCCCTCCTAGTATATGTCAGCAACTTCTCCTCAGGATGGCTCCAAACCTCACGCATACCCTCACGTAGAGCACAAGCTTTAGTACAGGAAATGACAGCATGAAAGCTATTTTCATCTGCTGATGCACAGATTGAACATGTCTTGCTATTCTCCAGATTTCTCCTCCATTTATTTTCCTTCGTAGCCAAACTGTCCTGAGCTAGACGCCATGCAAAAATCCTCACTTTAGGCGGGACCTTGATTTTCCAAAACATGTTCCAGAGTTTGTGATCACTGTTACTTGAGCTACTTGTCGCACCCGAAGATTGAGCTGTTGAAGAATTGTTCCAGGCCAGTCGGTAGGCACTTTTAACAGAGAATAAACCATTTTTTCCATATGCCAGGCCACACAATCCTCCCGTGGATAAGATGATATCTTCAACTTTAGAATCGCGTCAACATCATATGTGTGGAAAAGATGATTGAGCAATTCTCTGTCCCACTGTTTTGTACCCGATAGAAAAGATCAGACACCCACTGAAGCCGGTTGAAACATTTGTGGACCGGAGTAGAAGCATTGGATGTGTGAGGAATCTAGCGATCCCGCCAAATTCGAATTTTGGTACCATCTCCAATACGCCAGAGGAGTCCTTTCTTCAGGAGTTCGAGCCCGTGCTCGATTCCCTTCCAGGAGGGAGACGCGTCAGAAGGGAATACAAAGTCAATGAGCTCGTCATTAGGGAAATACTTTGCCTTTAGTACCCGAGCGCACAAGCTATTTGGCATTTGAATCAGTCGCCACGCCTATCGAGCAAGAAGCGCCTGATTAAAGATTTTCATGTCACAGAATCCCATTCCACCAAGCACCTTAGGGCTGGTCAATTTATCCCAGGCAAACCAGTGAACTTTGCACTGTCCGTCCTCAGCTCCCCACCAGAAATTCCTGATCATCCGAGTATACTCCGCACAAAACTGTGTGGACAGTTTAAAGACCCCCAATGCATAGGAAGGAATTTCCTGCGCAACACTTTTAATAAGAACCTCCTTGCCACCACCAGAAAGATGTTTCTCAGACCAAGCCGTTAAACGTTTAGCCAAACGTACTTTTATTGGCTGGAACTGCCCAGATTTCATGTGGCCATCAGGCGTTGGAAGGCCCAAATATTTCTCCTCAAAAGTGGAGTTAGTGATAGCCCAAATATTTCTCCTAAAAAATGGAGTTAGTGATATGTAATTCCCTCATGACATCCTGCTGAATACCAACTGAGCAAAAAGGACTGAACAATATGAAGCATTTAGTCAGATTGATCAATTGTCCCGTGCATACTTCATACCAGTTTAGTGCTTGTTTAATTGCCCGAGCTTGGGAGGAGCTTGCTTTCATAAACAATAGACTATCGTCCGCAAACATCAGATGAGAGATACTCGGTGCCCTTCTACAAATATGCATTAGTGTAATCTGGCCTTCAGAGGAGAACTCCTGCAAAATCTGAGCAAAACCATCCGCCACAAATAGAAACAGATAGGGATATAACGGATCACCCTGGCGAAGACCCCTAGACAGACAAAATGGTTTAGAGAGTAGCCCATTAAAGCGAACTCTATATCTAACAGTAGTGACATAGGTCATAGTCCACTATATCCATTGCGGATGAAAACCAAATTTCTTCAGCACCCTTTCAAGAAAAGACCAGTCAACACGATCATAAGCTTTACTGAGATCCAGCTTGAGAGCACAATAGTTCTTACTCTCCCTGTCACATTTCTGTATAGCATGAAAGCATTCAAAGGCTATGAGGGCATTATCAGTAATCATCCGCCCAGGGATAAAAGCACTCTGTGCCGGGGATATCAGTTCGTCCAGGAGGGGACGCAATCTGTTAACCATACATTTAGATATCACTTTGTAGATGACAGTGCAGAGACTAATCGGCCGAAAGTCCTTCACCTCTTTTCTTAGGGATCATCACAATCGTAGCATCATTAATACCTTCAGGCATGACTACATCATTGAAGAATTGAAGCACGCCCCTAACGACCTCTTGTTTGAGAACCCCCTAGTTGCGCTGAAAAAATCTGGCCAGAAAACCATCCGGCCCTGGAGCTTTGAGTGGCCCAATTTGGAACAGAGCGTTTGAAATTTCTTCCTCAGAGAACGGACAGCACAGATCCTTATTCATCTCATCGTGACTTTGGTCTCAAAAAGATCAACCAATGCGGTCGGGTTAATGGTGTAGTCTTGTGAGAACAAAGAACGGAAGAAGTTCGTGGCTAGCCCAGCCATTTCTTCAGCATTATTAGTCCATGAACCGTCATCGTTTTTTAATTTTCAGACATGATTCTTTGATGCACGCCAGGAGGCTTTCCTGTGAAAATACTTTGTGTTCCGATCTCCTTCGCGTAACCAAGATACCCTGAATCTTTGTAACCACATGATTTCCTCACGGTGTAGCAGCTCATTCATTTTAATCTTTACATCACGCAGCTCCTGGCTTGAAGCTGAGTATTCCAAAGAATACAATCTGTCCAGTTTGGTATGCATCATCGCAAGCTCCTTTTTGATACTGCCAAAATTCTTATAACTCCAAGAGTGTAAGGCACTCATCATTCGGCTAAGCTTCACATTAATCTCTCCCAGGTGTGTGGACGGAATGCCACTCTCCCATTCTATCTTGATCACTTCAGCAAGTTGTTCCTCTCTTTCCCACATGGCCTCATATCTTAAGGACCGTTGTTTAATCACCGGTACATAAGGTGCCAGTTCTAACAAGATGGGAGCATGATCAAAACAAGAAGAAGCTAGATGTCTAAGGCGTGCTTGCGTGAACCAGGCAGACCAACTAAGGAATGCAACAGCACGGTCCAGTTGAACCCTCACGTTGTGTTCGCCCAATCTTTGATTGTCATACGTCCAGGCCCGGCCGGAGAAGCCCATATCATGAAGCTCACAGTCTGCAAGCGCCTCCCTGAATTCCAACAGCCTTTGTAGTCTATACTATTTTAACAACTAGGGTTGCGTGAGCCAGCCAGGCAGGCCTCTAGAAGCCAAGCCATAGGTTCTTACATTCTAAAATTGTGGATTGTTCAATTTGGTCTCCAAACCGTTTGTGTTTAGATATGAACCTTGCTACGATGAATGGGGACTGCAAAATGTCGTGAAACCGGCCCACCTATGGAGGTGGCCGACGCACCTCCTGGTCCATCCCCTAAGGGCTCGCCAGATCATTGTACGGCCGTCAGATCATGAAAAGAAGATCACCTTTACATCATTATATCCCCTTTACTTTTCGCATACTAATTGTGTTTGATCTACTACTAGTTGTATGGTCATCAGATATATCTCATGGCATTAGTTTTACAACACGTTATCAGCACGAACCACTCCGGCAAGCCTGTGGATCAGACTATCTTTACATTGGCTTTGAGGTATCATCGCATCGATGACCGTAAATTTTTAGTAGATTAAAATTTAATGTTTAGATTGCTTTTGTTCCTCTATCCCTTTCTACATTAAATTTTCGATCTATTATTTTTGTGTTCTTGATAAACTACAAATTAATCTAGTCTACCTAACAGACATCACCTGTCAATCATGAAGAGCTGACCAATGGAGCTATAATGATCATCAGCCATGCATGCAGGCGGGAACCACATGCAGCCGGTATGACACCAGGACAATACCAACATGGCACACGCGCACGCGTGAGCCCTAGCCACGCCTGTTGACCTTGTAGGTCCGGCGAGCGGGCGAGCCGTGGTGCACACACACATGCAGGCTCAGCCATGCTTGCCAACCATGTGGGTCCGGCGGGTGGGCAAGCTTGCGCCGTGATGGTAGCAGCGGTCCGGCGGTGCATGCCAGCCATGCAGGCCACGCAGGCGAGCGGACCAGGGAACGACACAGGCCACACACAGGCTGCGTGACACAGCGGCAGCCTAGCCATGCCTGCTGGCCACGCAGGCCACGCGGGTAGGCAGATCAGGCCACGGTGGCCTAGCCACACGGGCAGGCTAGCCAAACTGCACACAGGCCAGCGACCCTTGCCACGCTTGTCGGCCACACGAGCCAGGCGAACGAGCAGGCCGGGACGCTCACAGGTCGTGTGGCCTAGCCATGCTTGCCAGTCATATGTGGCGAGCGGGCGGGCAGGCTGCGACAAGTGTCTAGGTCGTGCGGCTCAGCCGTGCTTGCTCGCCATGCAAGCCTGGCGGGCGGGCAGGCCGCAACGCGTGCGGGTCAAGTAGCCCATGCCACGCTTGCCTGCCACGTGGGCTGGGCAGGCAGGCGTGGCCGCATGAATTTTGCAAATGGACCCCTTGGAATTTTACTTTTTGCATTTAGTTTTTTGCAAAATATTCATTGTTTGACTTACCATTTATTTCCTTTGCTTTGTATTATAAATTTCTTAGGAAAATGCTTGAATTACTTGAAAATCCATATACCATTATAAATGCATCCCGTTTATATGTTTTCCATGAAGAGAAGCTTATGAATCTCTTGAATGAATATGTAGGATGTCTGGTTCATCGAACAGGAAGTGTGTCAACCATGCTCAACACACTACACATCACTCTAGTGGTAGGGATAGGCATGAAGCCAAACCAGCAAACTACGAAGTGAGAAATCCGTACTTCAAGAAGAAGGATAATGGAGGAAAATAAAGGCACAACTCATTCTCCAAGCTCTGAAAGGGAGTAGAAAAAAAGGAAAGACGGGATGCCATATAGTTTACATGACCAGATTTGCTATGTATGTGAACTTTGAGAATATTGATCCAAAAAGTGCCAGACTCCTAGCTACATCATTAATGCTTTCTGCACCAAGAATGGATGGAGAAAGAAAAAGAACTCTCAACTTGTCATGTACCCACCAAAGGAAATAGAGCATGTAGCTCCAAAACCTCCTCTGCTCCTCAATGACAATCCCATCCTCATTGACAAGGTTCCTTCAAATGTCAACGAGGTCGCTCTATTGGATATTGGAGTCACAATAATAATTGAGGATGTGAACCTCGCCGAAGAAGAGATTGATGCAGAGTTTGATTCATACCTTGTAGAGTCAGTTTAGTGCCTTGTAGGTACTTAGAGCATTTTTGGACCTTTTGGTATTATGTTTTAAACTGATTTTTATAGTTGCTGTAAGCTCTAATAAGAGTGAATTTTCTTTAAGTATTATGTGTGCATGCACACATACAATATTTTCAACATATTATAAGTCAAGTTCTATTATTAAAGTATTTCCAATGTTGCTACTTATTTTGTATGCATGTTTATTGAATTTGATAATTTAAATATAAAGCTTGTGTGGAATCCTGAAACAATGGAAGGAGAATTTTTTCGTAAAAAGTGGCACCACCAACACTATTTTAAGAGGTTGAAATATTTTCAGTCTATCATGAAGAAGACTAGGACTATCCTAACCATAATAGGAAGTGATCCACATTGTAGGTTCAAAAAGAGTCTCTATCACTCTGCCCAAGGGTACTAAATTAGTCTTAGAAGATGCTTTATTATACATCAAATCCACAAGAACTCTCCTTAGCTTCAAATATATCCGAGCAAATGGGTTTCACATAGAAATTGAGGATGAATCTGGCAAAGAATACCTCCTCATCACGAAGCATGAGGGATATGAAAGCAAGTGTCGAGAAACTCGTTCCTTCACATCGGGTTATAATACACTCAAATAAAACCACACGAAGTGTTTATGGCTCTAAAATCAACCTTCAGAAGCTCAGAATTATTCCATCTATGGCATGATAGATTGGGTCATCTAGTTCTAGGAATGATGAGGAAAATTATAAATAGCACTACTTGTCATGGTCTTAGCACTAAAAACCTCCCGAATCAAGAAGATTTCATGTGTGCTCGGTGTGCACAAGGGAAGCTGATCATCAGACCATTTGCATAGAAAGTAAGGGATGAAAATCTGACATTCTTGGAATGAATCCAGGGTGAATCTACAGTCCTATTCAACCTAATTTTTGGGCCGTTTAGGTACTTTATGGTATTAATAGATGCATCTACCAAATGATCACATACATGTTTGCTCTCAACGAGGAATCACACGTTTGCAAAGTTGATTACTCAGATCATTCAATTTTCCTGACCACCACATCAAATCCATCAGAATGGATAGTGCTGGAGAATTCACTTCAAAAGCATTTGATGATTATTGCATGGTGACGGGAATCAAGGTGGATCATTCTATAGCACACGTTCATACGGAGAGCGGACTTGCAGAAGCATTCATCAAGATGATCAAATTTATTGACAAACGCCTCCTACAAAATTGTAACTTACAACACCTTGTTGGGGACACACAGTCTTGCATGCAGAGCTTTCATCAACCTTAGACCATCCGCATATAATACCACATCACCTCATGAACTAGTGCGGGGAATGAGACCCCCAATTTTCCCATAGTCGATGGTTTCAGTGTAATGCGTATGTACTCATCCCACCATCTCAGCGAACCGCTATGGGCCCACACAGGAAGTCTCGGATATATGCCAGGTTTGAATTGGCATCCATTATCCAATACTTAGACCCTTTAATATGGGACTTGCATACTGCAAGGTTCGCTAATTGTATCTTGAGGATCTAGTCCTAACATTAGGGGGAGGACATCAAATATTGATGGAAAATGTCAGGAAATCTAGTGGGAAGCCACGAGGATCCATGCTGTGGACCCATGCATTAGTGAGGCAAACGATGACGTTCAAAGAATAATTGATTTACAGGCATTAGTGAATCAGATGCCCGATTACTTTACTGATCATAAAGGCATTGCAAAGTCACATATACTCATAAGAAATGCACCGAAGAGAATAGAGATTATACCACCTACCATCCCTATCCAAAGGCCTTCTTATTCTGATAAGAGGATGACAACTCTGGCTTCCCAAACCCCTACTCCCTAGAGACATCCATGAAAGAGGGGGCAAGAAGACTTGCATGCCCAGGTTAATAAAGTACACTAAAGAAAGTGGAAGAAGGGGAGCCAGTTGAAGCCTGGCACAAGTGTGGAGCCAAAACTGAATGACAGTCCAGACTTTAACCTCCCTACGGAGGAAGAGACCGACAAAGGTGTGTGCACACACATCAGCAATGAGAGACTAAAGGATCATGTACCCATAATAGGAAATAATGGGCCTCAGGATGAGCATAACGAAGAAGCTCCTCATGAAGAGATTTCCATCAATTACATTGACTCTGGAGAAACTCTTAATCGAGTAGAAACAAGTATGAATAATTTCTTTACTACAAAAAATTGCCACCATCATAGATCTTGATCCATAACCTACATTTGTCATAGAATGCAAGCAAATATCAGATTGGGAAGATTGAAAGAAGGCAATGCAAGCATAATTGCATTTGCTTTATAAAAGGGAGGTATTTGGGCAAGTAGCTCGTACCCTTTCCCATGTATTGATGAAGCTCTAGTAAAGGGTTTCAGTCGTTTTCTCCACAGGGAGCAAAGTATAGAGATCTTGCAATGTTCTCACAGCTATGCCAAACAAACTGGTTAAAATTTGATGAAATAAATAACCGATACCACTCTCTGAATTCCAGACTGAGTAGCTAAAACTCTGATTACTAAACCGAAAATACAGTGAATAGGGCGACCGACGATAGACAGCAGAGTTGAGAGGGCAAGGGACAGAGATTGATTCTTTCACCAAGAAATCAAGTCAAAGAGGAGAAGATTGTTGTTGTTGCAGCCTTCAATTCATTGTAAAGTAGGGGAAGCAGAGGTGAAGACAAGGGACAGAATTGAGGCTTGATGCAGTGGACTCCAAGTAGCTGCAGTAGCGGATTTGTTCATGAACAATAGAGTAGATCGGAGCAGCACTTCCCCATTTTCTCTTCTCCTTTTCTCTTTCCTTTCCTTGCCTCTGTGCTCTCTTCTTGGATCTGGAACCAAAAAAAGAACCTGCACTATGATGGAGAGGGGTCACTATAAATAGAAAGGCAGTAGCAAAAGGTGACATGGTGTCACGGTTCCTGCGTGACTCTGGTTATTTTCAACTCAGCCTCTCTATTCTTCTTTCCTTTCTTCAAGTTGATCCTTCCCTTTATCTACTTCGAACCCTCTAAAGTTGGTTTTTGGTTTGACAAAGTACTAAAAGTACTATTGACATCATGTTCTGCAATTGTAGTTCTGATCAAGGTTTGAAAAGCGAATGATGCGTTAGTGAAATGGGTGTGATGCGCCAGCCTGTGGATCTTTTCCTGCTACTATTCTTCTTCTATCTTGATCCTTTTTCCTCTCTTTTCTTCTCTGATCGATCCAACAGAGACCCACCAATGAAGTAACCCGAATAGAATGGATTTCCCAGCTTGAAAACAGAATTTATAGTGCCTTTTTTGCACTTTTCTGCAAAAGGGAGAAACAAAAGCTGTAACTTGCTCATTTTGATAGTTTTATACTTTTAAGCGTGATTTAGAGTTCCAATTGATGCCCAAAGGGCACAAAAATGGGTTGCAAAATACTACATATATCCTATTTATCATGTTTATCATGTATATCATGTGGGATACAAGTGAGTATTTGTTCATAAGAGGAACAAACAAAATCAAGTAGTAAGATATAAAGCGAGACTTGTCGCTCAAGGTTTTGCCCAAAGAGATGGGATTGAGTATGAAGAAACCTATTCTCCAGTCATGGGTGGAATTAACTTTAGATTTGTAATCTCAATGGCAGTAAACCTGAACTTAAGGTTGGTATTAATGGATGTGGTTACAACATATTTGTATGGTAATCAAAGCTTCGGAAATTTATATGAAGGTAACTAAAGGTATACCAATTCCAAATCAAGATCAACTAATCGACGCCTGTCGCGGGGATTTCGCGGCAATACTCATTTTTATGTAGGACTGGGGGCGCAAGAGGATGATCCAATGGCGGTTCACACAAGTATTTTACCCAGGTTCGGGCCCTCTATGGAAGAGGTAATACCCTACTCCTGCTGAATATTTTCCTGATCCTGTGTGAGGAGAATTACAGAAATGGTGGTTGCTGTTCTCGTTCAGAGGAAGAAGAAGCCAAAAAACTCAATCCCCCTCGCGTGGGAGCCCTAGCCTTGCCTTATATAGGGCTAGCAAGGCTAGGCTTTACAAGTGCTGACTCGGCCAGTCGGCTGGGTCGTGGTTATGGCTCACTTAATGTGCGCCATAACTCTACTTATTGCGCCTGGGTAACGTCTGCTTTGATGTCGTCATAACGCCTGGTCTTGATGGCACCCGGATGTTACATCCAAGTGGGCTGCGTGAGGCCGCTCCGCCGAATGGGCCTCCTGCAGTGGGTTTGGGCCACCCCAGGCTTATTGGGCTGACTCCTTGTCTTGGGCCTATCCCTTGGGAATCCCGCTGTCAGTAGCCCCCGAGTGCTTCAGGGTCTCGATGCAGGCGCCGTCTGGAGGGCGAGCTGCGCACGCCTCCGAGTCGACCGTAGAGAGACCTTGATGGAGTCCCGAAGTACCTAAAAAGGTTAGTTTTGAGCCAATAGCGGATTAAGTCCCGGTGATACCCGTGTTTTCCTGCTGGGGAAGTCGGCTAGTGGCCTGCTGGGAGGCGTATCATAAATTCCGAGTGAGTTCGAACAGCGTCTGGGCTTATCCGAGTTAGTCATTGCCAGCTTGTACCCGAAGGGGAACGCTTTTGATGTTCAGCTTCGGAACCGAGTCTTCGAACTCCGGCATTTGTCTCTGAATCAGAGACCGTCTTGTGCCGCTGGGGATGCCGAGTCCGTCCTTTGCTCAGGTGTTGCCGAGTGACCTGCGAACCTAGTCGGGCCGGTCTTCGACACCCGTTCGTAGAGCTGGTCTGTTTCTGAGTGTGCGCAGCCGGTGCGCCTCGGGTTGTTTGGTAGAACAGGTGCAGCCTTTGTGCCGCGGGCCGAGGCTGACCCCTGTCTGATTCAGCAGTGGCCTGTGTTGCCTCCTGGTCTCGTCCGACCCGGTCAAAGCCGGCTCGCGGTCATATGAACCGATGCGACTGCAGGCGACGTCATGCGGAAGCTTTTTGTCACATCAACTGCCGCATTAAATGCACTCAGTCGACCGGGCGAAGTTTTCGCGACGGGGCACTTGGAGCGCCGAGCCGCGATGATTGCTCCTCGAATCTCACGCGAGGCGTGCGCGGGGTGACCGTTGCTGCAGCACTTTGTGGCCACGTGGAGCGTATTTCCAGGCAGGCGGTTCGCCTTCCTTTTGCATAAAAGTGTGTGTAGAGGGGGGCTGTTCCCATCTGCTCCTTCGTCTTCTTCACTCAAACCACCACAAGCCTCCGGCGCCTGTCACCGTGCACCGCTTTTTCTCCTCTTTCAAAGACTCCGCTTGCTCTTCCGTTCGTTCCCTCCGACCTCGATCATGTCGCGCGCCGGCAAGAGCAAGAAGAGCGACGCTGGATCCTCCTCCGCCGCTGCACTTCCCGATGACTGGAAGATGGGCGACTGGGTCCTGTCGGTGGTGACCGACCGGATCCTGGCCAGCCTTGCCACCGAGGTCGCCGTACTTGGAGGCGAAGCCCGCCCCACATGAGCACGAGCGAGTGCTGCTCCTCCCGTTCATCGAGCGGGGCTTGTCGCTGCCGCCTCACGACTTCGTGTGGGGGCTGCTGTTCTTCTACGGCCTCCAACTTCACCACCTCAACCCCAACGGCATTCTGTACATTGCGTGTTTCATCACGCTGTGCAAATGCTTCTTGGGGACTCGGCCCCATTGGGGGCTGTGGAAGAAAATTTTTGTGGTGAAGGCGCAGCCGATCAAGGCCGGCGGGCGCCTTTCCATCTGCAGAGGAGCCGGCGTTCAGGTCAAGTCCGGTGCGAAGTACTTCAAGCTGCAGCTCCCCGACACCGTGCGGAGGTGGCAAGACGGGTGGTTTTACTGCCCGGACGAGCGCACACCTAGTGCACAGGAAGGGCTCCCGAAGTACGTCGAGGGTCCCCCGGTGTGGCAAAAGCGTTGGAGCGCCAAGCCTTCCAACACAGAGATGCCCAAAGTCGAGCGCCTCATGAGGAGGATCTAGCGGCTGCAGGACAAGGGGCTCACTGGTGTCGACCTCATCATCACCTGGTTGAGTCGGCGGATCCAGCCGCTGCAGGCTAGGGCACACCCGATGTGGGAGTACTCGGGTGCTTCCGACTCGACCAGGGTGTCGACGCAGGAGCTTTCGAATCAAAACTTCATGGAAACTCCTGAAGAACCTGACCAAGGAGCACTCCGGTCTCAACAGGGCGCCGCATGTGGTGCCCTATTCTGCCGCCAACCCTCCGCCGACTGTAAGTAATCCTTCTTCCAGGTCGAACTCTTTTCATTTTTGTTTCTTACTTTCTTCTGAAACTGACTTCTGTACGTTTCAGACTCTGCTGAACTTGACCTCCATGCCGCCCCTCCCCGAGCTAAATCCGGCTCCGGGAGTCCTGGATGATGTGGAGGTCGACGAAGAAGCCCCCGAGGGCGGGGACTCGGAACGGGGCCGAGGTCCGGCCGACTCGGGCGACAAATCCGAGGAGGCCAGAGGCTCAGCCTCTCTGGCTTCGAAACGGAGGCGGCCAGACGACGCTTCTAGCTTCGGAGCCTCACGGGCTGTGGCGGAGTCGGAGCAGGCCGAGTCGGCCTCCAAACGAGCGTGGGCTGCAACCGCCAGCCCCACGGTGCAGGTTGCTACCCGCGCCTCTACGCCGGCTACCGCCCAGTCGGTGCCTCCTTCCTCCTCCGGAGCTCCGCCCGCCCCGGGGAGGTTCAAGAAGAAAACAGTGGTCAAGACAATCCCCATGACCACCAGGTACGCCATCTTTTTGCTTGCCCTTAACCTTTTCGTAGAAATTTACGGTCGTTCTGAAATCGATGCGGAACTTGTTTGCTGCAGCGTCTAGAGGAAGCTCTCTGACAAAGGAGGCTTCCAGCCCGGCGCGTCCTCGGGGCCGACTTCCGCTCAGCAGTCAGAATCGGTTCCCCCGGCTTCGGTTGCTGCCGTGTCCGTTGAGCAATCGGAGTCGGTTCTCCCGGTTCCGATCGTTGCTGCGAAACCCAATCGTCGGAGCCGGTTCTCCTGGCTCCGATTGCTGTTGCACCAAACGCACAGCCGCCCGCTGCGCCCGCACCGGAGGCGCCGGAGTCGACTCCGGCTGAAGATCCACAGCCCCCGCCAACTCCGGCAAGTGAGCCGTCTCAGGAGCCGAACCCAGTGCGGACAGCCACTGTCGGTGCCGGCTCCTCCGAGCCGGCAGAGAAAAACAAGGATCAGCTCTCCACCGAGTCCCCCTCGGCAGTTGAGCGATTCCTTGTGTTGCCTTCCTCGTCCGCGGCGGAAGGATTAGCACCCGGTCCGCCGAATGTCCCCGCTTCCATCCTGCAACGAGTCGCTGCCCTTGGCGCCAAGCTGAGGGAATTCACGGATGTGGCTGGCACGCTGGTGGACTCGGCCAGCGTTCTGGAGCATTCCGTTGGGGTAAGTCTTCGCAACCAAATTTCCTTCCTTTTTAACACTGGGGGCACGATCAGTGCACCCAGTGGGTGTAGCCCCCGAGTCTCGAGTCGGCTATTTGAGTCGGCTTGAGACTTACTAACTCGGGTCTCGCTGACCCGGACTTCCCTTATGTCCAGATGGTGGTCCGACTCGGCGGAAACAGCCAGGCACTCATGGAGAGGAACGCCTCTCTCGAGAAGGCACTGGCTAATGAAAGGACCAGGACTCGGCAGCTCGAAGAGAAGCTCGCCGCCGCGGGGAGTAAGTATCCGAGTCATAATAGTTTTTCGCCTTGAGATTTTGTTGATTTTAATATTTTTGAATCGGCAGACGTTGAGGCCGAAAACGCCCGCCTTCGTGGACAGTTGAAGGCCTCCATCTCGTTGGAGAGGGCGAAGGAAATGATCAATGCTCGCGAGGCCGAGCTCCATGACGAGCTCAAGCAAGCTCGTGAGAGCATGAGGACCTCCGCCTTGCTGCCGTCGGAGCACCAGCAGCTGGTGGATCAGTTCGAAAAACTGAAAGCCACCAATCGCGAGCTGTAGGGGCAAGTCGACAGCTTCTACTCAAAGATGACCGAGTCCCAGAAGCGACATGCAGCGGCCATCGTCGAGTAGGAGAAGCATGAGGCGGAGCTCATGGGGCACCTCAAGACCGCCAACGAGACCCTGCTCGGTAAGCCTCCGAGTCCCTTGCCAGCTTCTTTCGCATATTTTCTTGTCGGTTTCCTTGCAATAATTTGCACCCAGATGCTTGCCCAGAACTGGAGGAGGAGGCAAGGCGAGCGGCGCTCTGACTCCGGGCGCTGTCGCAGCCGGTCAAAGCGGCGCTCGAGACCTTCTGGACGCCCGAATTGATGTCCAGTTGTGTCATCAGTTTGGAGGACCGATTCCTCCAGGTGAAGAGCCTGGTGCAACACATGAAGTCGACTTCGCAGGACCTCTGCACCACGCTGTGGCCCAACGAGGAATTGAGCTCCAGCATCTTCGCCCTCGCCGACTAGCTTATGCAAGGCTCGGTGGAGGTGGAGAAGTGGAAGGAGTCGGCGGCACGCTCGGGAGCCGGCATGGCGCTGGCGATGGTGCTGGCACACCACCCTGATGCGGACGTCGACAAGATCTCCGTTGGAGCTCCACTTAGTGCAGAGGGTGAGGCGGTCAACCCCTCAAGCTGCTCCCCCGAGTTCGCCGCACCGCCAGCCGAATCACCGGGTTTACCAACCTGGAGGAGCACGTGGAGGCGACTCCAGAAGAATAAATATTTTTATTTAGAGTCGGTATGCCGAGTAAAATGATGTAAAAACTTGCTAAGTTGAATATATGTTATTTTGCAATGAACGTGTTGTATCATTTTGCCCAAGTTATTTTGCTCGTCTTAGTTTTGTTTCTGTGTTAAGTCCTTTCATATGCAGGCCGACCTTTAGCTTTTGCTCTTGCCAACCGGACAGCCGGGTTGCGACTGTAATTGGGGACAAAGAGTGGGCCTTAGGTACCGTACACATTTACTTAGACGTTCATGGAGAAAACAAAGTTAGAGGAGTCAAAATAACTTGAGCCGACTGGCAACACCTAGTGGGTTGAGGTAGCTCCCCGGGGGTTGCCCGGGGGAGTCAAGCCACTCGGATGTATGGTGTAGCCCCCGGGGGCTGCCCAAGGGAACAAACCAGTTTAACAGTAAAATAAATATTTCCGACTTGAAATTATGGAAAAAGTGTTTCCCCCGAGTGCCGCTCGGGATAAGGAAATTTTATTCATGATCAAAACTGCTAAGTATTGTAGATACAAAGTTTTAAGTGAAAAAGGGATGTAGTTGGGCAACGTTCCAAGTCCTTTCGGTGACCTCTCCGGTTGCCGGGTCCTGGAGTCGGTAAGCGCCGTTATGCAGCACTTGGTTGACGATGAACGGCCCTTCCCACGGTGGTGATAACTTGTGCATGCCTGCCGTGTTCTGAATGAGTCGGAGGACCAAGTCGCCTTTATTGAAAGCTCAGCCTCGCACTTGTCGACTGTGGTAGCGGTGCAAATTCTGCTGGTAGACGGCCGAGCGGGAAAGAGCAAGTTCCCGTGCTTCCTCAAAGAGGTCGAGGTTGTCCTGTCTTGCCGACTCAGCATCAGCTTCCACATAAGCTGCGACTCGCGGGGAGTCGTGGAGGATGTCACTCGGCAGGATAGCTTCGGCTCCATAGACCATGAAGAACGGTGTGTAGCCAATCGACCGGTTTGGAGTAGTCTGTAAACTCCAAAGGACAGAGGGGAGCTCGTCAATCCAGCGCCTGGCGGACCGCTGTAGAGGAACCAGCAGCCGCGGCTTGATGCCTTGGAGGATGAGCACGTTAGAATGCTCAACTTGCCCGTTGGACTGTGGGTGGGCCATCGAGGCATAGTCGAGTCGGATGCCGTGGTCCCGACAGAACTGGCGGAAGACGTCAGCCGTGAAATTCTTTCCGTTATCGGTGATGATGCTGTGGGGGATGCCGAATCGGAAGATGACCCCTTTTATGAAATTGACGGCAGTCGGACCATCGAGCTTCATGATAGGCTTGACCTCAATCCACTTAGTGAATTTGTTGACTGCTACGAGGAGGTGAGTGAACCCTCCTCGCGTTATCTTGAGTGGACCCATCATATCGAGTCCCCACACTGCAAAGGGCCATGTGATGGGGATAGTCTTGAGCACGGTAGCCGGCATGTGCGGCTAACGTGCGTACCATTGACAGCCGTCACAGGTGTGAACAAACTCCTCCGCATCGGCAAGAGCAGTAAGCCAGAAGAAACCATGGCGGAAAGCCTTGGCGACGAGTGCTCGCGACGAAGCATGGTGGCCGCAGGTTCCCGAGTGAATTTCTTCAAGGACTTCTCTGCCTTCCTCCAGTGAAACGCACCTCTGGAGAACGCCAGAGGTGCTGTGCTTGTAAAGCGCGTTGTTGACGACGGTGTAGGCCCCAGCATGGCGCACAATGCGACGTGCCTCGGCCTGATCCTCAGGGAGCTCTTTCCTCAAGAGGTAAGCGAGGAACGGCTGAGTCCAGAGAGGGGTGACGGCCAGGACGTCTTCCTGGGCTGAGTCAATATTTTTGGAATCTTGGGCGTGGCCTGGGATGAGTTGTTTGCGGACTCCATCTTGACGGAAGGCTGATGTAGTTGTTGTAGAAAAACGCCAGGTGGTACCTTTTCGCAAGCGGAGCCGATCCGGGCGAGGGAGTCGGCCGCTTCGTTGTCGGCTCGGCGTACATGATGAAGCTCGAGGCCTTCGAAATGACCTCCGAGTCGGTGCACGGCAGCGTAATACGCCGCCATGGTGGGGTCCTTGGCGTCCCACGTCTTCATCACCTGCTGCACCACCAGATCTGAGTCGCCGCGACAAAGGAGTCGGCGGATGCCGAGTGAAACGGCTATGCGTAGGTCATGCAGCAGTGCCTTGTACTCCGTGACATTGTTGGATGCCGCGAAATGGATCTGCAACACATAGTGGAGCTTGTCGCCTTTGGGGGAGATGAGGACGACCCCAGCCCCCGTGCCCGCAAGCATCTTCGACCCGTCGAAGTACATGATCCAGTGCTCTGAGTGCGCTTGGGGTGGGAGGGACTGGGTTTTTGTCCATTCGACGATGAAGTCGGCGAGAGCCTGAGACTTGATAGCCTTGCGGGACTCGTAGTTGATGTCATGAGGCATGAACACAATCGCCCACTTAGTGACTCGGCCCGTGGCATCCCTGTTGCCAATGATATCTGACAAGGGAGCGTGGCTGACCATGGTAACTGAGTGGGCTTGGAAGTAGTGAACCAACTTCCACGCTACCATGAACACGCCTTAGACGAGCTTCTGGTAGTGCGGGTAGCTTTCTGTACTCGGCCTTCTTCTATGCGTTCTACCGCCAGAACGACGCTGACCACCTGATTGGTGGCCGAAATGTAGAGTAGCATGGGCTCCCTTCCATCAGTGCAGCGAGGACTGGAGGCGTGGACAACAGTCGCTTGAGGTCGTCGAAGGCTTTTTGAGTTTCGTCGGTCCACTCGAAGGAGTCTGATTTCTTAAGGAATCGGTAAAAAGACAAGGCCTTTTCTCCGAGTCGGGAGATAAACCGACTTAGTACAGCCACGCATCCGGTTAGACGCTGGACAGCTTTCAGGTCGTTCGGTTTGCCCATCTTGAGAATGGCGTCAAGCTTGTCCGGGTTCGCCTTGATTCCTCGCTCAGAAATGATGAAACCGAGCAACTTGCCCGAAGGAACTCCGAACACGCACTTTTCCGGGTTGAGCTTCATATCAAATCTCCTGAGATTGGCGAAGGTTTCGGCCAAGTCGGTCAAGAGATCCACGCTCTTTCTTGTCTTCACTATGATGTCATCAACGTAGGCTTGGACATTCCTACCTATCTGGTCATGCAAACACTTCTGCATACATCGCTGATATGTAGTGCCGGCGTTTTTCAAACCAAAAGGCATAGTGATATAACAATAAGCCCCAAATGGGGTAATGAAAGAAGTTTTTATTTGATCCGAGTCTTTTATTTTTATCTGGTGGTAGCCTGAATAGGCATCTAGAAAACACAAACGCTCACACCCGGCCATGGAGTCGACTACCTGATCAATACGAGGTAGTGCGAACGTGTCCTTGGGGCAAGCCTTGTTCAGCGAGGTGTAATCTACACACATTCGCCAAGTCTTGTTCTTCTTAAGAACCAGGACTGGATTTGCTAACCAGTCCGGGTGAAAAACCTCTTTGATGAACTCGGCCGCAAGGAGTCAGGCTATCTCTTCTCCGATGGCTTTGCGCCTATCCTCGGTGAAGCGACGGAGGGACTGCTTGACCGGCTTCGCGTCTTTGGTGACGTTGAGGGAGTGCTTGGGGAACTTCCTTGGAACTCTGGGCATGTCAGCTGGCTTCCATGCAAAGATGTTCCAATTCTCATGAAGGAAGTCGACGAGCGCGCCTTCCTATTTGGCCTCGAGGTCGGACCCGATTTGGACCGTCTTGGACGGGTCATCAGGGTGGACCTGGACACTCTTGATGTCCTTGACCGACTGGAAAGCGGACTCAGTTACCGCCTTCTTGCTTGGTGGAGCCTACTCGAGGTCGACAGTCCTCTTGATGCCTTCCAACTCCTCAGCCGCGATCAGGGACTCGGCTATGTCTGCACTGGTGATGTCGCACTCGTTGGAACGCTCGAAGTCATCAGTGACGGTCATGACCCCCTTGGGACCCGGCATCTTCAGCTTGAGATAGACGTAGCACGGCCTAGCCATGAATTCGGCATAAGCCGAGCGGCCGAAGATGGCGTGGTAGGCGCTCTTGAAGTCGACAACTTCGAAGGTCAGGGTTTCAACCCAAAAGTTGTTCGGCTCGCCGAACACAACCTCCAGGGAGATCTGGCCCAGTGGTTTGGCGCACTTACCTGGCACTATCTCGTGAAAGGTAGTGCTACTGGGATAGAGCTAGGACTTCGAGATTTGCATCTCTTTCAGGGTGTCCATGAAGACGATGTTGATGCTGCTGCCGCCATCCATAAGGACTTTGTGAAGCTTGAAACCGCCGACCTGCGGATCCACCACCAGAGGGTGCTTGCCTAGATGCGGGACGCGGTCTGGGTGGTCAAGCCGGTCAAAACCGACTGGCACTTCGGACCAGTCCAACCACTGGGGAACTATATGAACGGTCGCGTTCACTTCGCGGTACCGCAGCTTCCAATTCCTTTTGGAATTGGATCCCTGGAAGATCATGAGGACGCCCTTCTGTGGGGGATATTGTGGGGCGCCGCTACCTGTAGGAGGGCCACCCGCATCGCCGGTGTCAGAAACGGGTTGCTTCTCTTCCCGGAGGTGCTTTAAGAAGCTGCATTCCCTGGTCGAGTGACCCGCCTGGTAGTCGGGGGTGCTATGGAAGGAATAGGGCTTGTCAAGGATTTCCTCGAAGGACAGCCTTGGCGCCTTGCGCGGCTACCAAGGGCGATCCTTCGTCTGGCTAGCATCGCCGCGCGGGTTGCCTCGCTCGGCAGCCGCGACCAAGTCGGCTCCACCGACTCCGTCTCCACCGCCACCTTTCCGTTTCTGGAGGCGGTTGCCACTGAGCTTCCGGCTCGAGTCGGCTTGGCCTTTGTGCCCCGAGGACTCCGATTTCGACTTGCCCTTGTCCTCATAGCGCATGGCCTCCTCGCCAGTCGCGTACTTGCTGGCCACCTCCATGAGTCGACCCATGGTCTGAATGTTGGACCTGGCCAATTTATGCTTCAGCTGCTCGTACCGAATTCCTTGAGAGAAGGCCTAGATGGCCTGAATCTCAGAGACATCTTCAATGGAGTTGCAGAGCCGAGTCCAACGCTGGATGTAGTCACGGACTGACTCCCCCTTCTCCTGAACACAGAGCCAGAGGTCTTGCGCGTTCCCGTGACGCTTGTACGTGCCCTCAAAATTTTTGACGAAAGCCTCCTGGAGGTCCCTCCAGTCATAAATGCAGTCTTCGGGCAGGCTGTTAAGCCACGCCCGCGCCGAGCCTTTGAGCATCCAGGAGAGGCTGCGGAGGGCAACACGCTCATTGCCCCCCACCGATGTTGCACACCACCAAATAGTCGGCGAGCCAAGTCTCCGGCTTGACGGAACCATCGTATTTGTCGACACCGTTGGCGATCTGGAAACGGTCCAGAAATAGCTCGGTGTGGATCTGCCTGCTAAAGCACAATGGACCGGTGGAGGCCGAGCCGCCCGGCTGGTTAACCTTGCCGCCCCGATGCTCAGCCCGCATCCTGGCCGCCCGAAGCCCTTCAATGTCGTCCCACGCGTCGCGGGCGTTGTTTGCTCGGGCTCGGAGGAAGTCGGCTCGGCGCCGCTCCGCTTGGATTTGGTTGATCTCCTGGCGGGCATCGGGGCGTCGGTTCGTGGAGCGACTCGGCTGCGACGAGCCTATAGTGACAGGGTGACTCGGAGCTGCGGAGGGTTGACTCCGTGCGGACCTGGAGTCCAGCTGGTCGCGTGCCGAAGTAGCCTCATTTTGTTGTTCCATCGCCGTCTTCATCAGAGTGACGACTCAGCGGTAGGTCTCTGCCGCGGGGCCATCCACGGGTGGCGGAAGCGAGTCGGCCAGCGCGGCAGCCGCGATGAGATTCTGCGCCGAAGTCTGGTAAACCGGGACGCCATCCCGCTCTTGACCCAAAAGGGAGTTGTGGACGTCACGGCCCCTTCGAACAGCTGATGAAGTGGTGCGGCGCAGGTGCTGGCGGGACCCGTGAGCCGGAGCCCCGTCATATTCGCGTTCACGTGCCTCGAGAGCCGCTCTCTTTTGGTCGACGCGATCCTGTTCAGCCAGGATAGCCTGACGAGAAGCCTCGATGGCTCTTTTTGCCTCCAAATGACCGGTGATGGGCGTGCGCAAAAGCTCGTCCATTGCCCTAGCCATCGCGCCTGACGTACCTGTGGCGTCGGTGGCACTGGGCGCGACCATGTACACTTCCGCCGCGGAAGCGCGGCTATGTGAGCTCTCGTACCCGTCGGATGCGGAATCCAGGATGGGCAGGAGTGAGTCAGAGCTGATCATGCCAACGAGCTGAGAAGACACCTCGCCGTCATGCAGGGCAGATGGAAATCCCAGGGAGTGTCTGGGCATCAGCTCCATCGCAGAATGGGGAACCGGATCCTGGAGGCTTAGCTGGCCGAAGGCATCAGCCATGAAGTGCAGGCTCCCAAAGGAAAGCTTCACACCTTCAGGAAGCACAGCGGATGCAGAGTGCAGCGGCGTGATGTCGGCCACGGGCCTGCTGCCGGTGGCTAGAGGAGATCCCGCCCGGATCATAGCTCCAGCATGCGCCGCCCCTACCTGGCGCGCCAACTGTCGCGGGGATTTCGCGGCAATACTCATTTTTATGTAGGACTGGGGGCGCAAGAGGATGATCCAAGGGCGGTTCACACAAGTATTTTACTCAGGTTCGGGCCCTCTATGGAAGAGGTAATACCCTACTCCTGCTGAATATTTTCCTGATCTTGTGTGAGGAGAATTACAGAAATGGTGGTTGCTGTTCTCGTTCAGAGGAAGAAGAAGCCAAAAAACTCAGTCCCCCTCGCGTGGGAGCCCTAGCCCCGGCAAGGCTAGGCTTTACAAGTGCCGACTCAGCCAGTCAGCTGGGTCATGGTTATGGCTCACTTAATGTGCGCCATAACTCTACTTATTGCGCCCCGGTAACGTCTGCTTTGATGTCATCGTAACGCCTGGTCTTGATGGCACCCGGACGTTACATCCGAGTGGACTGCGCGAGGCCGCTCGGCCGAATGGGCCTCCTATAGTGGATTTGGGCCACCCCAGGCTTATTGGGCTGACTCCTTGTCTTGGGCCTATCCCTTGGGGATCCCGCTGTCAACGCCTGTATAGTGTAAAAGTCCAACAATCACTATATGGGTTGAAGCAATCAGGAACAATGTGGTATAATCTCTTAAGGGACTTTCTATGCAAGAAAGGTGTCGACGGTCCATAAACCATCAATCTTACGTAATATGTCATGAAAATAGGAGGGGTAGGGGAAACCCGGATCAGTCAAGCCAATTCGTCAGGAACCAAAGATTTGATACAGGTGTGGACCTCCCTTAGGATAACAACCACATGTCCTGTGTCTTATATTGATCTCGCGACAGAGGACAAGGAAAATAGCTAATCTAGATGGGGATCTACTACTAGTCGGGGGTGGATGCCGAGGTGTATCTTTCCTTCTACTTGCTCGGATGTCTTCTCGGGTGCAGGTGTATTGCATCTGGCTATCCAAATTCAGATGTTTTAGACTTTAGGCTATCCAATATTGCTTGCCCTCTCAACAGGGTCCCCGGGTCATTTTATAGAGGGTATACCGTGGGTACAGACTCGTCTCCGAGTAGGACTCCTATTGTCCTTAAAAGTCAGGATATGCTTCCTTGTTTAAGGAGTATCTAGATATCTGTAGATAGTTTGCTTACCCTCCTAGAGTCCCCCAAGTACAGATGTAGTTCTAGGTATCTAGGAGATCCTTGAGAATCTGTATAATGATAATGTCGTCGTATACAGTAGAGTTGTACTACTCATCGTCAAGCCCCCCATTAGTACATGAAATAAGGCAGTGACGAGTTAAGAAAATCACCTAGCCGATGGAAGACGTCCCGACCGGGTGCTTTTCTGAGTAGACACGTTGTTCTCCAAGTAGGATGTACGTCTACTCGGGCTCCTGGTCATCCGAGTCAACTAGTCGGGATATAAGTCTGCTCCGAGTCGCTCTAGGAGCCCCCGAGTGGGCCTTTCGTATGAATGGGAACTCTCGGTGGTTCCGCAAACGCTATGCCCGTATCCGTGAATTGCAGTTGCATGGATATTAACCGGTGGGTTTTCCAAATTTTGAACTGTCGTGGCGGAGATTTCACATAGTGGTGAAAGAATCTTCCCTCTTTTTCTACACCTGTTCATGCTGATGTAAGGAAACCGCAGCGTGTTTGTCAGGGTCATGCACCTATCGTTCCTGGGTTGTCGCACAAACCACTCCGCAAGTGCATAAAGTGGTCGCACGCATTAACTATGACAGGACGTGGGGGCAAAGATCATGGCCTCGAGTGGTACTCGGAATTGTAGACCCCAAGAGTTGCTATCATGTTCCAAAGCCTTTGCCTTCTCGAGCGCTCTGCCCTTAAGCCCTACCTCCCTTCGTCTTCCTTGTACCCACGTTCTCTCATCCTCAGCATCGGTCGGGCAATGGGGAAGAAGAAGAGCTCAGGAAAAGGCGCCGTTAACTCTGGCAACTCTCCCATGGCGGCAATCCCGTCCTGGGCTCGATCGGAGGAGTCGACCGAGTTCCTCGACAAGCTATAGTACCTGGAGATTATCCCTCCTCGTGCCATGATTGCTTGCGCCCCGGCGGAGGGAGAGGTGCCGCCCAGTCTAGACACGAACTGGATTGTGGTGTTTGTCGACTTCATTAGGTGCAGGCTCCGCTTCTACTATCGAGCTTCCGTTGGCTAGTGTGAGCTGCCCGTTGCTCTGCAGATGGGCTACAGATGCGAAACAGATCTTGGTGCCAAGCTCTTCATAGTACTCGATGAATGCCATGCTAAAAAACTGAGTGACGCCAGCTCTATGGATAACCGTTACTCCTTACATACAATGTGCTCCTCTCGAGATACCAAGGTGCTGTTACTCCCAAGGTCTAATCGATTCATATATACACCTATCTACTTCGTGGCAGTCTCATGGGTAGATGTCTCCAATCACTAAGATCAATAATATGAAATGAACATGCATAATAAAGTAATTGAAAACATTAATTATTCATACTAGATCACACCTCAACCTAGAATAGAATCAATCACTCAAACATAGATAAAGTATGAAAAAAATCAGAGGATAATAATTCATTATTTTTACCACCATGTTTAATCATACAAAAAATTGCTAATGGAAGAGAGGGAGATGGAGATGAAGTCATGGTCGTTGCAGACGAAGGCGAAGGCGAAGGCGGAGGAGGCCGACTACGAGATGGTACGACTTCCTTTCTCCTTCCTCTTGCTTGGATCACGTGGTGGAGGTGGTGGAGAGTTGTTCTTGGCTGCAATAAATGGGATTGGGGTGCTCTTCATCCTTCCTCTTCCCTTTGATGATTGCTAGGGTTTCCTCCCTTTAATAGCCTCTAAACACTTCCTAAGCCATCCACTCTAAACCCTTTTGATCCAAGGACTCTTTGGCATATCTAGAGGCTTCCAAACACTTCCTTATCTCCTCATGAATCCAATGTAAAAACCACGCTTAATTCTGACTTGAAACGAGAAAGTTACATGAATTTTATTGCCCTCCCTCGGTGCGTGGTACGATCGAATAATCTTCTGGAATCAGCCTTCGGGCAAGGTTTGTATTCATAGAAAATTCATATGAACTCCGATTGAGGTGATTCTCAAACCATTGAACTCATATTGACGAGCCTATAACCTCCAGTCATTACATCCACAATTTGGTTGGTATGAATTTCTCCAATCATGAAAACCACAATTTGGCGATCGTAACTTCTTTGTTTTAACCCGAAATTGATATCAATCATCATGTATTGTCCATAGGAGATACACTCCACACTAGTCCTATATATAATTAAACAAAAAGATGATAAAATAAGAAATAAAGAACATTTAATAGTTTATAAGCAATAACATAATAATTTGGTACAACAAGTGCGAGAATTGATTAAAAAACACATATATAGTGGATGAAAAACAATATACATTTTGGTCGCATTGAGATCTACAACACGGTACTATTCCGGATGTGGTCGCTGCTAGAGTGGTGGGCGATGAAGCTCACAACCCTCTTGTTGATATCCTTCCATAGGGTTAACACCGTCGATCTGCTGCCCCTACACCAACTCCGAGGTGTCACAACTATAACCATCTAAGCGGAGCTCTTGCTGACTGATGTCCTCGTGGATGACGAAGCTGACCTTGGCGTGCACCACTAAAGGACGTTGGGTGTCGCCTAGAGGGGAGTGAATAAGCGTTTTGAAAAGGATTATGATCTAGGCCAAACCTAATACTAAAATTAACTAATCGATTTTTCACAAGTTCAAAACCTAAAACAACTAGGTTCAACTAAAAGCACCAATAAGTCTAAATCAAGATATGCAATCATAGGATGACAAGAAAGCAAAGCAATTTGTACATAAGATCATTTCAAAAATATTAATAGCAAGATATAGATTACAACAAAGTAAAGGAGACAAGGGACACAAACGATGTTTGTTCTCGAAGTTCAGATATCCTATATCTCCATTGAGAAAGTTTGTCCCAACGAACAAGCCGGCTCCAAATCGAGCTCTTCCCTCAATAACAGCTCACTATATATAGCTCTTTTTTCTACCTCGGAGATGGTGAGCTCCACAACCACTCACAAGTCTTAGGCCTCTTCACAATATTCTTGAAGAGATCACTGAGCTCAACTCCATCAAACTACCTAGGAGGCAGTAGCATCCAAGAGTAACAAGCTCTCGGACTTCCACTCAAGCACAATCTATGCAGAGAACTCAAACCAATACAATCAATACAATCGTCAAGTGCAACACAATGCACAAACTCCTCTCACACCTCATCAAGAGAAACACATGCCTTAGAGGCTATTAAGTGCGAGGGATCAGTAGGATGGAATTAAGGAATGGCCTTCACGGGCAGTAACTCACTCCTTAAGGTAAAATTCAGAGGTTTCGGAACAAAACTTAGAGATTTGAGATTCAAACATGGTGAGTTCAGTGCCTAATCTAAGAGGTTTCAATATTTCAAATCTCAGCACCACAAACAATTGCTTAGAAGGCAAACGGTTGATCTGAACTGAGAATTTTCTTCTCCTTGATGCAACGGTGCAACCTAGTCATTAATGACCAGCAAAGTAATGTTTGGATCTCATAAGATTCAAACCAAGATCAACAAAGAGGAGGATGCAACTTATACAAAGGTTTGAGCACTCGACACGTGAGTTGTTCAAACTACCTAACCGACAACCTTTCTTGATACAATGGATCATATAAGCCAATCTTCCTTTAACATCTTGAGATCAGTAAAACTAGGAATATCTATCTAAGCATACATTTGTCTTGATCATTCCACCTGAGCTTAATAAAGACGATCATCCTTACTCCAAATTGAAATATTTCTTTAATCTATTTTGCTCACTGAAGTCTTGCAATTTACTCCCTCATAAACCAATATGGAAGTGTTCTCTTGAAGATATCTTGACTACCTTGTCCACCATAGCTCCATGGACCACAAGATTCAAGTATATATCTCCACATAATGCTTGATGAACTTGTACACTTTGATGTCATCATCTCTTAGTTCTTATCAATATTAAATCTTTGCTTGAGGTTCATCCTCCCAAGATGCACACATCAACCTTCCTTTGAAAATTATCCTCGTACGAAGCACCCTTCAAGGCTTATGATAACACTCAATACACCTTTATGACTATCAACACTTGATGTCATCTTCAATTAGGCTTTGGTGAAGTTATCCTATTGATGTAACCTCATGAAGTGAACCTAACTCTCACACTTTTCAAACATATATAACATGGTTAATTCACAAGCATGATAACATTACTCACAAAACCACTTGATCACTTGTTGTTCACCCTTCAAGTTCTATCATGATCTCTTGAAGCTATGTTTTGAATTCTTATCCTGAATTCCATGTTTTAAGACTTGATCATACATGGCTTATCTCATGAGTTTAATTTTAACCATTTTAAATTTAATATTGAACTTTATCTTGGTCAACACTTGTTTTTCTCTTGAACTTCACCTCGATCATATGTTGTTCTCTCTCCTGAACATAATTTTCAGTTGTCCATCTTCACAAGGTGGAATCTTCACTTGAAGTTCATCCATAAGTGATCCACGCCTCAATACCATCAATCACGGACTTCACAGACTCGTAGGCTCATTCTCTTGATGCAACCTTACGGAGTGGTTCCTAACCCAAACACACTTTCCAAACTTAAAGAAATGGTTAGTCCACAAACCCTGTTGTCATTAATCGCAAAACACAAGTCTAGGGACATAGATGAATTTTCAATCTCTCATTGTTTAGTGATCGATGACAAATCCGATTACAAAGAATTTTTTAAAGAACTTTTGTTTCAAGTAGATGACTCACATGTGAAACATATATCTAGAGATGTGTTCCAATAGCAATGATTGATATGAATATGGAGGTTTTGTGATTTGGATCAATACTAGTGTAACACCAAAGATAGTATGAACTCCCCCTAAATTTGTGTGTTTATCATAATGTGAGTGAAGTCAAATGCACATATCCAATTACAAATAATTGGAAGAGTTCATACTATATTTTGGATCCACGAAGTGTAATAAAATGATATGAAAATTAAGCATTACTATGTAAACATGTATTCACAAGATCCATAAGATATATTTTTGCAACCTTACGGAGTGGTTCCTAATCCAAACACACATTTTCTAAACTACTAGCAAAGTGCCCGTGCATTGCAACGGATAAAATTTTTAGAAGAAAAGATAGTATCATAAAATAAACTATGATGATCATTTTGTTTCTCAAGTTATGTTGTAGCATGTCTTGTTCAAAATTAGTGTTATACGATCTTTCTTTTTAGAATTTATATCCATTGCAATGCAGGGACACTCTGCTAGTAATAGTAGATCGACAAACAGTTGATACAGAAGAGCAGCAGAGTATTAAAAGGAATCATGAAATTTTGAATCTCAGGAGAAGACAAAAGAAGCAGTTCATTTCACCCTTATCCAATCCCAAAATTCTTCTTCATCTTCATCTTCTTGAATCTCAGGAGAAGACAAAGAAGCAGTTTTTCTTCTCGTTCCCTTCCTATCACATCCTGATTTTTGAAAACCTGCACGCCAGCATGACCCCACATATGTTTAACACATCTTTAACTTTGCATGCACTCATTATGCTTGACCCCGCCACACACGCACCGTCCCGAACTAAACCCTAGCGCGACACATACACTATCGCAACACCTACACTGTATACGCTGATATACTCACGGCACCCTACAACCGAGTAGTCCCGAGCCAAGGCAGGAGAACTCCCGAGAGTCCTTATACCCTCTCGTTGCCTTGCCACACCCTGGAGCCCTAAATTCATTCCCCGAACCCTTCCTCCCCATTTATTCCAATTATGACTAAAACCCTAATCGCGAAACCTAGAGACCTTCGGCCTTTCTAAAAATCCTAGAAAAATTTGTGGGACATCCTAATATTATCTTCAACCCAAATATAAAATAAAATGGGAATTCCCAGTTCAAAAATACCTGAATATGAAAAGTAATAAACTCTAGGGAAAATATGAGCATTGTACTACAACCTATAGAAATAAATTCCCAAAAATTCTAATAAAATTCTATAATGATCTCTACACCTCCAGGAGCATGAATGTGCAAAAATATGAACACCCCATGTTCAGGAATCGAGAACGGCCAGCATCGAACACTTTAGCTTCGAATATCGTTCCACATGAAATTATGAGCCAACGTCTGAAACAAAAGCCCTAAAGGCTAGTGGAGCTATCTCACAGCCTCCTTAGTCTACCTATCTCATAAATCTTCCCTGTCAAGTCTTCTCTTCGTCCTTTTCATTAAACCTTATCTCTTGGCACGTCATGTTAGTCAAGGACTGCCTATGCTCTGCAATAGTTTTCGGTGCCTAAAACTTTATGTTGCCCTGAACCAGTGCCTTAGTACTCCCATGACATGATTGTGCGTGGCTACGCCCGGTGGCACTCAATGCCATTTTGGACGTGCGCTGGCTTGACACAGGACGCGCTCCGGCATGCCCATAGTGGCACTGCGCCGCCATTGACAGCCATCCCGCTTCGCTTGCCGGTGCCACGCGCCACGATCGTCCTCTCATCCCTCTGTAGCCACAGCATCACTCCAAGCACCTCGGCAACGTCTCATCTCCGAGCTCAGGAAGGACAGTGGCCACCGTCGACCTCATCCCGCTACTCCCTCCTATTTAAGGGCTGCCTAGCACACCATTTCTTCCCCAAGCCATCTCCCAACTCTCTCTCTTTTACTCGAGCCATTCCCTATAGCTGCCCTGAGCTCTTCTCATCCTATCCGAGTTCACCATTTGCCGCCACCGGATGCTCTCGCTGCCTCTATCCGGGACCAAAGCTTTGCAAGCCGAGCTCTAGGAACAAATCGACCGGCGCTAGCATGGCCCTCACCTCCACCTGAACTAATTTCCCCTCTCCAATCCCTAAACCTTTCCCGGAGCCAAAACCCTAAGTCCCGCCGGTGATTGACCACTCGCTCACCTTGCCGTCAGCTGCGTGGGGAAGAAGTCGTCGCCTCACTGACAGGAGGGTCCCTCCCCAACGGGAACATCCCGAACCAGGACGCGCCCAGGTCAGTCACTGTCAGCGGGCCCGGTAACCCCGCCAGACCCACGCGAGTAAGTGGCCGTGCCCCCACTCTTTCCTGCTCTCTCCTCTGGAAGGCGTACTTATTCTCCAAAGAAAGCGTAAAGCCCTCTGGGAAACGGTTTTCAATTAATCAATATCAGTTCAGCACTGGTTCGTCCAGTTTAGGATCAAACCGACCGGTTCTTGGCACTCTGAAGCTGGTTCTGGGTCCTTAGATTAATTCCAATCTTTTGATTCAAAAGAATTTAAGTTTTCAAAAATATTTAGAGCATAAACAGTAAAGATTAAATTAGGTCATTGTTTTCCTTTTCTGTAGAATAACATATACGCCACATATGTCATTACTAGGGCAACCCAAAATAAATCTTGCGTGCCACCAGTATATCGAAATACCTATAACTCTCGATAGGTCAGCGAAGCAGAGTGGTTTTGGAATAGATTCAAAATATCATAATCTTCTCCGACCAAAGGAGCAATTCCATTTCATGTCATGTGTATCCTTTTGCTCAAAGTTACCTTTTCTTTCGTTGACCTAGGATCTAAAACCTTAGCACCCTACCATTGATTAAGGTCCATGTATATATCCCTCCTAAGCTCCGTCTTGAAAACTCCCATAAGTTTATTAACTCAAAGGCTAAACCATTGTCCTGCCTTCCTGAAAACCCTAAACCCAAATTCAACTACCTTAAAATCAAGACCCTTACTGCTTCACCCTATTAATATCACTCCCTTTTGAACATGCATAATTATTTGAATTTATTGGAGTTGCACTGTTTGCTCCTTATTCGCTGATTTTCCGATGTGTAGTTGACGGAGTGAAGTATGTGCGCCAGGAAGAGCCGGACTCACCCCCGCGTCAAGAACAAGAGCAAGAATTGCCAGGCAAGCATTTCCCCACCTTGATCATGTTGAAACCCTTATGTTTGAAAATTAATTATCTTGTTTGCAACCATGCATGCTATGTGAGTATCAACGTTATTTTATGCTAGTCCTAGTTATGCCCGGTAGATGCATATACCTTAGGCCGATGACTCCATCCTTGAAACCCTAGTATTAGTTGCCGCTCATCGTACGTTCGGCAAAGTAATTAGGAATATAGGCGATAGCCCTGTTTAGACCTGCTTAGAGGAAAACTATTTTCTATCGGTGTATATCGACTCCTTCAGACATGGGATAAAACCCTCGGATGGGCATGTGCCTTCCGAGGTGAGTGTTTGAAAGAATCATGTTGTTTTCAAAACCCCAAACAAAAGTGGAGAATGATTTTGATTCGGGTGAGAATGCTAAGGGCAGTTTGGGGATGGTAGAGTAGCCGGTAGCATTGTGATAGTCTGTGTGACTATGGAGTTTTGCTCGAATCAACCAAGGACCGAACTTAAAGTGCCGTCAGACCAGATTCCTTACCGTACGTCCACATGACCTTTATGGGAAGGTCTTGGCCTATTATCCCGGCAAGTATTAGGGTTTGGACCCGTGGGCAGTAGGAAGAGTGTGCTAGGTAGATTGGCATCCCTAGAGGATCTCCACGGGATTTCGTGGGTAGAGTCTCTTAGTGAGCTCCACGTAATACGTGGGTAAAGGTTCGACACAGAGATGAGTCCACTTCTTCGGGTTGTGGTGTCGGGCTGCCCGGGCATAAGCGAAGAAGTGGATAGATCTCATCTAGCGGGTCCAACTCTAGTGCGGAAGCGGGTGAAAAGCCTCGTTGTAATAACCTTGCCGATACACCTCGTGAAGTGTATTCGTAGCGCTCGGCAACAAGGGGGACTTACATCTTGTGGGTAAAGCCGTACAACCTCTGCAAGTGTTAAAAACTATTCGAATAGCCGTGTCATCGGTCATAGACGAGAACTGGTTAGGCCACACACTGGTTAGACTGAGTTTTGTTTGCAAAAACTTGGGCAACGGGATTAAGGACGTGGGCATGACGTGTCCACAAGAGAGCAATTTAAGCCACGCTGCAGGTGGCAAGGAATTGCTGGAGAATGGGACTAGCCGTGCTACCAGGGGTTGCATGGGCTAGCAACGGGAGCCTTGGACGTCGATAGAAGGAACTATCGGGTAAAGGCAGAGGGAGGAGGTAGCGGAGACTACCTCATGAGATGACATGAACATGTGAAACTCTATGATATTTCAAACATGCCTTTGAATCTATTATTCGTATTTAAATTGAAAACTTACTTCCGCTCAACATACGACCTAGGATAGAGCTATTCCTCTTTGAATTAAACCCTGCAAAAAAATATAGATGTATTACTCTCCTGTGGGGATTGCTTGCGAGTACATTCAATGTACTCACCTGGCTTGTTGATTTGGCCAGACGAAGAAGAATTCTTCTGCGACGACGACGATAGTGACTACGAGGGCTAAGGTGTTTTTTCCCAGTCAGTTGCTTGTTGGGTAGGCATATTGATGGGCATCTATCTACGCATTTCTATATTTTTGCTGTAGTTTCAATTCAGCCAATTGGCTATGATGTTGAACAATGACCATAATGGTCCATGTGTGTAAAAGACTCGGTATTGTATGTCAATGCTATCAAGTTCTTGTGTGTACTGGCTACTGATCATGGGACCAGTACAGGAAGCACAGGGGTTTATCCGGTCTTAAAACCGGATACGCCACACTTCCCTTCTCTTCTCCTGCCACCAACCGAGCTCCTCTTCCTCCCGTTGCTCGGCGGCTAGGGCAGCCCGGCTAGGAGGTGAGGCGGCTCGGCTGGGGCGGCGGCAACGGCACGGCAAGGGGTAGCGGTGACTTCTTCCTCCCTTCTTCTTCTTCTTCTTTTCTTCTTCTTCTTCTTCCTTCTTGACAGTGACATGGCACCCGGGTATCATCAAGGAGGACGAATCCGGCCTCCCGGCCACGGGATGGGCCGGGCCGGCTACTCGGAGTCCGACTACAACACGGGGGCGCCTCACCGATGTGGGGTACAAGACAAGGACTAATACCTGTCCGGCTTACCCGGAATTGGTTGTAACCGAATAGGAAACATATCTGTTAACCCGATCCGGACTCTGTAACCCTACCCCGGCCGACTATATAAGGCCCGGTAGGGGACCTCCGATCCAGAGGACATCTCATCTAGCTTTATCTCCATTGTTTCATAGCTCAGGCCCCTTCGAGATCAATTCTCTAGGGCTTGCGGCACCCGGGATACAGCAATACCAGCCACCGAACACAGGACGTAGGGTATTACCTCTCCGTGAGGGTCTGAACCTGTCTAAATCTTGTCTCCCGTGTGCACCCATCCAGATTTGCTGTGCTCACGCCGCCCCATAAGTAGTATTGCCGGAATAATGCTCCGACAGTTGGCGCGCCAGGTAGGGGGGTGCGCATAGATCCATCTGCACGAATCCGGATGGGCTTCGTCAATGTCAACAGCGTCTTCGTCCCGGGAAGCATCATGAGATTCGCTCTCGAGAACGCAGCCCTGGATCCCGGCCAGCTTTTCCGATTTGGAAGGCTGAACTTCATTGCCGACAAGGTCGGCCAGCTTCACCTCTGCTACTCGGTGACATCCCGACCAGTAGAGGTCCCATCAGCTCTTCAGCCCGGGCCTCCCGCGGAGCCCGCGTACTCGGCCCCTCTCCCCAGGGAAGAGGCTTCGCTGAAACTAGATCCGTTTGTTGCGCACGAATTTGCACTCGGATCCCGACTGGTGGGCGCTATCGACTCTCTCCTCCCCGTCCTCGAGTACTACTCGGACGAGGATGAAAGCTCTGGCAGCCACCATCCGTCTAGGGAAGTCTTCATGGCTAATGCCAACTCGCAAGTTGACGGCGACGGCCAAGAAGTCCCCATTGAGCAACAAACACCGGCCGAGCTCGAGGCCACCCGACTCCGACTCCTCGCCAAGGAGGAAGAGTTGATCGAACAACAGACTCGGCTTGTCCGCCAGCGTGACGACCAGCGACGCAATGATGACATGAGGGCTCGTGGACGCCAGGTTCACAATGAGCTCCGCATGCGTGAAAGGGAGGGAGTCCCGATATTCCCTCTCCCGAGTCACAATATCGTCGCAGCCACAATGGCGGCCCGCGCCATTGATATCCCCGAGGGCAACCCGGGACATGATGAACTTCGACGGCTCCGCGTTCTGCTGGAGGAAACTGCCCTCCAGCACGCTGAAGTTTTCGAAGACCGCCCCGGATCCTCTGCAGGTGCGAGGAGTCGGCGCTCTACACCCCAGAAGAGTCCATCGCGCATGGATGGCCAACGAGCAAGCGCCGACCGGCGTCAGCCAACCGGCGACGTCCATGGGCGACTCGGCCCCGATCGAGACGCTCGTGGCACCATCGACGCCAGAACCCGCGCCCGACGAGACGCGGCCAACAATGCTCGCCAGGCTACGCCGGTCCGCAATCGACTCGGACCCCGGAACCTCGCGGACGCTGAGAGAAGCGCCCATCACGGTTCCAGGAAAGAAGATCGTGGCTACCAGCGCAATGATAGCGGCGCCACCAGCCAGGAACGTTCTCCTCCGACTTCCTCCGGCATGGGATACTCGGGCCCGAAAGCGTTCGGCCCTCGTGTCCGCAGCGTCGTCTTCCCGGCGTGATTCTGAGTCACCGGCATCGACAAATACACGGGAGAGACTCGACCGGACATCTGGCTGTCCGACTACCACACAGCATGCAGGACCAACGGTGGGAACGACTACGTCGCGATCCACTACCTGCCGCTCTTCCTGGCCGACTCGGCGCGAGCCTGGCTGACCAGCTTACCTCCGGGGTGCATCCATACGTGGAAGGACCTCGAGACCCTCTTCGTAAACAACTTCCAGGGCACCTACAATCGGCCTGGGAACGCGTGGGATCTTCATAGTTGTACGCAAGGGGCAGATGAGACTCTTCGTGAGTACATCCAACGCTTCTCCAAGAAGAAGAATTCTTTGCCCGAGATCCAGGAAGGCGACGTAATTACCGCTTTCTCCAAGGGGGTTCGGAGCACCGACCTGATCCACAAGATTGCACGGAAGAATCCTCAGACTACGCGCGAGCTCTTCGATATAGCCAACAGCTTCGCTACCGGCGAAGAGGTTGTCCGCAGTGTTACTCGGGACGACAAGGGCAGAGGCAAGGGCAAGGCGTCCGAATCCTCCAGTCGGGACGATCATCCCGAGTCGTCTAGAAAGAAGCACCGAAAGCGTAAGGGCGGAGATCTCGTTGCTGCTGCCGAGGCGCGCCCCGGTGCGCCGTCCGCCGCGCACCAACACAACCTTCGAGGAGATGATGAGTCAGCCGTGTCACTTCCATGGACCCAAGTCCAATCATCTGACGCGCGACTGCAACCTCTTGAAGAACCTGAACAAGCCCTACGCCCCCAACAAGGGCAAGAAGGAACCCCCTCAGGACGAGGGTGATGAGTTCCCGAAAGAAACCGCTTGCTTGATGATTTTCGGTGGTCCTAACGGCTACGAGTCCAAACGTCGCCAGAAGATCATCGACCGAGAGGTCAACGCAGCGGAACCGGCCGTGCCCAAGTACCTGCGGTGGTCCGAGTCTGTGATCTCATTCGGACGCGCGGATCACCCCGACTACATACCCCAGCCGGGACGTTTCCCCTTGGTGGTGGATCCGATCGTCTCCGGCGTCCGCCTCACCAAGGTCCTCATGGACGGCGGGAGCGGTCTCAATATCCTCTATGTCAAGACCCTCGACGATATGAAGATTCCTCGATCCGAGATCAAGCCGACTGGTGCCCCCTTCCACGGGGTGGTGCCCGGCAAGATGGCGAGTCCACTCGGGCAGGTCAGCCTGCCCGTTACCTTTGGTACTCCCGACAACTTCCGGACCGAGACTCTCACCTTCGAGGTCGTCGACTTCCCAGGATCATACCATGCCATCCTGGGGCGTCCTTGCTACGCCAAGTTCATGGCTGTCCCCAGCTACATCTACCTGAAGCTCAAGATGCCGGGCCCCCATGGGGTTATCACAGTGCAAAGCAGCTTCCAGCATGCTTACACATGTGATCTTGAGAACTGCAACCTCGCCGCAGCCCAGATCGCCGAGGCCTCCCTCTCCGATCTCAAGTCGGCCGTGGTCGAGGAAGCACCGCCATCCAAGAAGGCTTCAATGTCGACATCTTTCCAGTCGGCTCGGGACACCAAGTCGATCCGACTCGACCCAGAAGACTCCTCCAAGACGACGCAGATCGGGACTGCGCTCAGCAACAAATAGGAAAGCGCGCTCGTCAGCTTCCTCCAGGATAACCGGGATATCTTCGCATGGACATCCTCCGACATGCCCGGGGTTCCCAGGGAGGCTGCCGAGCACTCTCTCAACGTTCGGCCGGACGCCAAGCCGGTCAAACAGCGCTTACGCCGTTTCGCTGAGGATAGACGTCAGGCTATAGGAGAAGAAATAGCTAAGCTTCTAGCAGCTGGCTTTATTAAAGAAGTGTATCATCCCGACTGGTTAGCGAACCCAGTTCTTGTTCGCAAAAAGAATGGAAAGTGGAGGATGTGTGTTGATTATACTAGCCTTAACAAGGCATGTCCCAAAGATCCTTTCACTCTCCCTCGCATCGACCAAGTGGTCGACTCGACGGCCGGGTGCGAGATGTTGTGTTTTCTCGATGCCTACTCGGGCTATCACCAGATCAAGATGAAGGAGGATGACGAGATCAAAACATCTTTCATCACTCCCTTTGGCGCTTTCTGTTACGTCTCCATGCCTTTCGGCCTGAAGAATGCCGGCGCTACGTACCAACGGTGCATATAGCGCTGCCTTCAGTCACAGATCAGTCGGAACGTACAAGCCTACGTCGACGATGTGGTGATCAAGTCCCAGAAAAGAGAAGACCTCCTGAGCGACCTGGCCGAAACCTTCTCCAACCTTAGGAGATTCAGCATGAAGCTCAACCCCGAGAAGTGCATTTTCGGGGTCCCTACGGGTAAACTACTCGGCTTCATCGTTTTCGAACGAGGAATCGAGGTCAACCCAGAGAAGATCGACGCCATCGTCAAGATGGGCCCACCCAAGAACCTCAAGGACGTCCAACGGCTGACCGGGTGCATGGCTGCTCTCAGTCGGTTCATCTCTCGACTCGGCGAGAAGGCGATGCCCCTCTACAAACTCATGAAGAAATCGGAGTCCTTCACCTGGACATCCGAGACCCAGGATGCCCTTGACGGCTTGAAGAAGTTCTTATCCACTCCCCCGGTGCTGGCATCCCCCATGCCCAACGAACCACTGCTTCTTTACGTCGCAGCGACTACTCAGGTAGTCAGTATGGTTCTGGTCGTGGAACGCGCCGAGCCCGGCCACATACAGAAGGTACAGCGCCCGGTTTACTTCATCAGTGAAGTCCTGTCCGAGTCCAAGGTGCGGTATCCTCAGATCCAGAAGATCATCTACGCGGTGTTCATCACATCTCGGAAGTTAGTCCACTACTTTCAAGGACACCCCATTACGGTGGTCAGCTCCTTCCTAATCGCCGATGTCATCAACAATCGCGATGCTACGGGCAGGATTGCAAAGTGGGCAATGGAACTCATGGCTTTCAGCATAGTCTACGCCCCCCCGCACGGCCATCAAGTCCCAGGCTCTTGCCGACTTCATGGCCGAGTGGACAGAAGTCCAGTCTCCGCCCTCCGTCGTCGACCTCGAGCACTGGACGCTCTATTTCGACGGCTCCCTGATGCTCCAGGGCGCAGGGGCTGGCGTCGTGCTCATCTCGCCTAAAGGCGAGCGCTTCAAGTACGCGCTGCAGATTCACTTCCCGGCTTCCAACAACGTCGCCGAGTACGAAGCTCTACTCCACGGTCTCCGACTTGCCGCCTCACTCGGGATCCGCCGGCTCCTAGCACGCGGAGACTCCGAGTTGGTGGTGCGGCAGGTCATGAAGGACTGGTCGTGCCGAGATCCCTCCATGGAAGCCTACTGCCAAGAAGTCCGCAAGCTCGAAGCCAAGTTCGACGGTCTTGAAATTACCCACGTTCTACGCCGAGATAACGAGGACGCAGATGCACTCGCCAAACTGGGATCCAGTCGGGACGTCGTCCCGACTGGAGTTTTCCTCCAGGAGTTGCACACTCCTTCCATCAAGGCAGACACACCACCCGAGACCGAAGAACCGCAAGTCCCGCAGAGTGACGCTATTCAGCAGCCTCCAGCGGAGGTCCTCGCTGTCACTTCCGACTGGACCACACCTTTCCTGGACTATCTTTTGCGGGACACCCTCCCGCCGGACAAAACCGAGGCACGCCGCATCGCCCGACGCGCCAAGTCCTTCGTCATCATCGAGGACGAGCTCTACAAGAAGAGTACCTCCGGGATACTCCAACGGTGCATTCCCGACTACCAGGGCAAGCAGCTACTGCGCGAGATCCACTCGGGAGTGTGTGGACACCATGCTGCGCCCGCATCACTAGTCGGGAAGGCCTTCCGACAAGGTTTCTACTGGTCGACTGCCGTATCAGACGCAGAACACATCGTCCGTACTTGCGAGGGGTGTCAGCACTTCGCCCGGCAGACACACTTGCCGGCTCAGGCTCTCCAAACTATCCCGATAACCTGGCCTTTCGCCGTCTGGGGTCTGGACATGGTCGGCCCGCTCAAGAAAGCCCCCGGGGGCTACACGCACCTCTTCATCGCAGTTGACAAGTTCACCAAGTGGATCGAAGCCAAGCCGGTCGCCACGATAACTGCTGAAAAGGCCGTCGAGTTCGTGCGGGACATCGTCTTCCGATTCGGCGTACCCAACAGCATTATCACGGACAACGGCACCCAGTTCACTGGCCGAGCGTTCCTCCAATTCTGCGACGACTACAACATCAGCCTCGACTTCGCCGCCGTGGCACACCCACGCACCAACGGGCAAGTCGAGCGGTCTAACGGGTTAATACTACAAGGCCTCAAGCCTCGAATTTTTTAGCGACTGAACAAATTCACAGGCAGATGGGCAGCCGAGCTACCTTCGGTCCTCTGGAGCCTCCGGACCACGCCTAACCGGTCAACGGGTTATACACCCTTCTTCATGGTCTTCGGTGCTGAGGCTGTCCTCCCGACTGACCTGGAGTACGGGTCCCCGCGTGTCCGAGCCTTCCACGCGGCCGAGTCCGAAGAAGCCCGGCACGACGCCCTCGACCAGCTCGAAGAAGCCCGCGAGGTTGCCCTCCTTCGGTCGGCTAAGTACCAACAGGCCTTGCGGCGCTACCACAGTCGGCACGTACGTGGCCGCTCCTTCAGCGTTGGCGACTTGGTTCTGCGCCGAGTCCAGACAAATAAGGAGCAGCACAAGCTCTCGCCGCCATGGGAGGGCCCGTACATAGTCTCCGAGGTACTGCGCCCGGGGGCTTACCGACTGAAGGACAGCGACGGCAACATCTTCACCAACGCATGGAACATAGAACAGCTACGTCGTTTCTACGCTTGAATTTTCTTCTTTTTATAAGTGTATCGAAAACATAAATAAAGGGTTCTCTTTTGCTCCATCCGGAAGGCATCTCTTTTCCCGACTGCCCCGCTAGCGGGCACTCGGCGCGTACTTGGCCTGCCCACCATCCGCGAAAATACTTAAGTACTGTGTATAAAGTCTACCATTAACTCTTCGACTCCGATCGCCGGTCTACGCCACACCCTTACGCTACACGGGACACACGCCCACGGCTAATCCCTACGCAAAGGAGGCTACGACGGATCGGTGAAGAGCAAAAACGCACAAGCTCGCATACACAGGAACACAAGTCTTTCCATGGTGGACTTCAAAATTACTTGTTAAAATTTCAAGTGCTTACACAAGTCACTTGGCTTCCCGAGTGCATTCACAACTTACTCGGCACCCCCGAGCCCCTTACAAACTTTACTCGGCTAACCCGAGCAGTTCACAGCTACTCCTATCTTCTACAGGCCCGACCGCTTCAAGAGGATGTCAGCGGTGGACTCGACGGACTGCACCAGCTCCGGAACATCTTCATCCGGCAGATCCGCGGCGTACCCTTCCCCGATGGCCTCCATGTCCAATGTGGGGTAGTGGGACCGCGCCACTGCCAAGACTAGGCTGGCCCCCGTCCACGCGCTCTCTGCCTCGATGGACGCCACTCGCTCGGGTACTTGACCCAGCCACGCGGCGACCGCTGCGACGGAGTCCGGCGCTGCCTCGTCCGGCCAGACGCCGCACGCCACCTGCCCAGCCTTCATCAGCGACTCGATCATCCCCCGGGACTTCTCGAGACTCGCCTTCGACTCTGCAGCAAAAAGCAACGCATGAACAACACGATGAGCAGTACGAGACAAAGCCAAAATCGACACCGGCGCTTACCGGACTGCGCCGCTATAGCTGCCTTCTTCGCGGCTTCGGTGGCCGCCTCTACGTCAGTGGCCCGCTTGGCGGCCGACTCGGCATCGAGCGCGAGCTGCTTCTCCATCTTCTCCGCCAAGTCAGCGCGGGCCTTCTCCGCCGCGAACGCCTTCTCAACCTGCTTCTTGGCGGCGTCAAGGTCCCGGACCCGGGCTTGCGCCGACTCGGCATCGCGCCCAAGCTGCTCCGCCCGGACCTTCTCCGCCACGAGTTCCTCCCCAAGCTTCCGGGCCTGCTCCTTCGCGGTGTCCCGGTCCTGGGCGCGGTCCGTCATCGTCGCCAGCTCGGCCCTTAGTCGGGCAACTTCTTCTTCGGCGGCTGCACAAGACAGCACGTCAGCGCTCAGCACGGCGAAAACGCCACAAAGCAAGGCAGCCAACTACTCGGGTCGCTTACCTCGAGACTTGGCCATCTCCTGCGAGAGGCCGGCTTGCAAGCCGGTGATCTCCACCCCGCGCTTGCGCGCCGCGTCCTCCGCCGACTGCCGTTCCGCGGTTAACTTGTCCCACTCGGACTTCCGCCGTTCGAGCCGTTCGATGACGGGCAGCCGGTCCTGGAGAAAGGCAGTCTTCTCCTCCGACCGCCGGTACAGCTTCTGCACAACAGAAAGGACAACACAATAAGCTACCCGGGAAAATCGTCAAAACCCTCTGCTCGGTCCCACGGACCCAGCAGAGGCTCGGGGGCTACACCCTCCGGGTGCACTGTTCGTGCACCCAGAGTCAGACTCAAAAGAAGAAATCTACACCCTCCGCCCGATTTACCTTAGTCGGGCAGAGGCCCGGGGGCTACTCCCCAAGGGACTCACTCCTACGAAGGAAGAAACGACTCACCTCCAGCAGAGGACGCACCCTGCCATTCAGCAGATTGGCGCCCTCCTTCACTGCCTTCACCAGGGCGGGGAGAATCTCCCCGATCTGGTCAGCGGCGTCCGCAACCTCCCGCCACTCCTTCTCCTCCTCAACGTCGTCGACCGTCGAAGCCGGATCCCCCCGGTCCGCTCCCCGGACTCGGAGGGGCCGGCGCACCAGCTCGGAGCACGGCTTCGGAGGCGGAGCCGCGCTGAACTCCTGCATAGGGGACGGCGTGCCGGGACCCGCGCCCTCCGTCATCTCCGCGTCCTGACTCGCAGCCACCGGCACCACCACCACCAGAGCTCCGAGGGAGGATTCCTCCTGAGGGGTGGCTAGCGGGGTAGGCGGCACGCCGGGCTGTTCGGAGGACGCCCGGGAAACACTCGCGGGCTGAGGCGACGCCGGCCGAGGAGACGAGGAGATCGCCGGAGGTGGAGGTGATGGCGCCCGGTCGTCTGAGGCCGGGGGATCTCCGCTCTGGCTGGATCCCGAGCCACTCGGGGTTGCCTTCGGGGCGTCCCCCACCCGTCGAGTCCTGCAAAGGAATGGCCGACCACGTCAGCACATGAAGAAATGTAAAACCATGCAAACACTCGGCAAGTTACTTACTTTGAAGACCGAGGGACGACAAGGCGCTTCTTGGCCCCCGCGACCCGCGGCCCGGCTGCAGCGACGGCCGGGGCCGGCGTGGTCCCCGACCCGCCGGATGCCCCGAAGGCAGCGTCGGCGTCCCTCTTCTCCCCCCGACCGGGGGGAGCGTCGTCCCCAGCCGCCCGAGTAGTGTCACTCGGGGCGACGGCTGGCACCGCCGGAACAGTGCCAGAGGCAGGGCCCTCCTGCTCCGCGGGTGCGGCTCCCACGGCCGCCGGCGCCACGGGATCGGCGCTGGGGGCGGAATCTCCCTGCCCCGCCTCCATGGTCCCCGCGACATCCGTCATCGCCGGGTCGTCGCCCACGGCGGAGCCCTCTTGCTCCGCCCGGGCGGACTCGGGGGCGGTCGGCATTTCTAGGTCGGCATCCGCGGCGGCGTCCTCCTGTTCAGTAGGCGTGGCCCCTGCGGCAGACGGAGCCGTCGGACTGCCCAGGAGAGTCGAGCCGCCCCGCTCCGGCGAGCCGGCGCCCCTCACGACAATGGTAGGGCCGGTGGCGGAGCCGCTCCGTCGCCGCGTTCGCCTCCTCAACAGGTAGGCGCTGACGTCGTCCGAGTCTTCATCCTCCTCCTGGGCGGCTGCGCTCGGCAGAGGAGGAGGAGGCGGAGGGACCGGCAGGGTCTTAGAGACCCTGGCACCCTTCGGCGCCCCGGTCCCCTTTTTGCGGCCGGCGCCAGAGGAAGGCAACCCGGCGCTCGTCGATCGACGGGTGCCGGAGGCGGAAGACCCGGTGCCTCCCGAGTGGCCGGCGCCGAAAGATGAAGCCCCGACTGCTCCTGACGGTGGCGCCCCGTCGCTCGGGACGTCGGCGTATCACGGCTGGTTCCAAATCTCGTCCTCCGGGAGAGGAGCTTTGGAGCTGAAGCCGAACAGCACCTGCCGAATAACAAAGGCAAGCACAGAGTAAGATTCAGCGGCAAAATAAGGGAAGAATCAAAAGGATGCGACTCGGCCACTTACGTCGCTCGGGGGGTTCGCCCGGCAGAAGGGGGCCGGCCGCCCGGAGAAATCCAGGCTCGTTCCTTGAGCCAGGATCTTCTCGAGCAGGCTCTGGACCTCGCCTTCCGTGAGCTCCTCCGCGGCCTCCCGGGTCGGGTCACCCGAGCCGGTGTACTCGGTCATCGGGTGCGCTCGCAGCTTGGCCGGCTGCACGCGCCACCGAACGAAGGTTGCGGCAACGACTGCCCCGGTGACCCCGGACTTCATCGCCTCGGCGAGCTGCGCCGTCACGACGGCGACGCTATCCTGCTCCCTCTCGAGAGGCGGGTCCGTCCAGCTCGGTCTGACCACCGGCGGCTGCCCCGAGAAGGCTGGCAGCGATGGTTCCGGGTTGGCGCAGTAGAACCAAAAGGCATGCCAGCCCTTGTTCGACGTCGGCATCGGTGGGGCCGGATAGTTCGCCGCCATCCCCGACCTCAGCTAGAAGCCAGCGCCACCTACCACGGCCGGGTGGTCTCTGCTGGGCTGGGGCTTCACCATGAAGAAATGCTTCCATAATGTGAAGTGCAGCTGGATCCCCAGGAAGCATTCGCAGAGTGTGATGAAGCATGACACATGGAGGATGCTATTCGGGTTGAGATTGTGGAGCTCCAACCCGTAGTAGTGCAGCAATCCCCGCAAGAACGGATGCGCCGGCACTGAAAACCCCCGCTCGAAGAAGGGGCCATGGACCACCAACTCGCCGGTGTTCGGGGTCGGGATGGTCTCCCCTTCGGCGGAGCGCCACTCGACCAACTCTTTTGGCGGCAGCACCCCGATTCGCACGAAGAGCGACAACCGGATGTCCGTCGCCGATGACTTCACCCACAGAGACATCGGGTCAGCAAGCGGCTCCTCCTTCTCACTCAGCAGTCTCCAGGCCAGAGCGTCCTCCTCGACTTCCTTGGGGTCGGCTTCCCAATCCGGGGATTGCATCCGAGGTCGTAGAGGAGGCAGCTAGGGTTTTGGGCAGAGCTGGGCGCGCAAGTGGATTTGGGGGAGGAAGGCGAAGCGTTCGGGCGCAAGGAAGAAGAAGAATGCGATTGAATGCGTGGGCCAGACCCGCGGCCTCTTTTGGAATATAAAGGGGCGGGCGGACGGTTCGGCTTCCCCACGTCGGCGCGTGTCCGGATCTGCCGCGCCCCACTCCACGCCTCTTCGGATTCCCGCGCGCATTCCACGGGCCACGTCGCGCTGATTCCGCGCACACGACCCAGCGGCGCCGCGATTCGTGCGGCCCATTAAAGGAGATCCGACGGTTAGCTTTTCAAGCTGAACACCCGGCGGAATACGTCTCCGTTACACTGCAGTCAAAGGCGCATTTCACATAAATCGCTAGCCGGCTGCCAGAAGAAGTCGGCACCGGGCGCTTTGGCTGCGAAGGGTATCAGAGGCTGGCCTCCAGCGAGGAACGCAGTCGACTGGTTACACCCGAGTGAGGGACAGTGATGGCGTGCCCTCCGTGGGCCACAAGTCGGACGCCGAGCAATTCGGAGCTATTGGATTCTTCACCCAGACTTGACGAGCACTTAAGTCTCGAAGGCCCTGGTAACTGGGATCCCCGGTTTCAGTGGAATGACCTGGTATAAAACTTCGGAACTCGAGAACCTATGCGCCATGGCTGTTTCTTCTGGTTCGGACGAGGATTTCAGAGGCATTCCCTCAGGGGACCCTAGCCGGCCTTAACCCGCTCGGGAAGGTCGGGTGCTACTCAGGAGTTCAGTCGGGATTTATGGCAAGCCCCATGCCGGGTTATCAGTCGGTCCCTGCCCCCAGGGGTGGACCGGATGCCACCAGAAGCTACCCGTTAGCAACTCAATTGCCTTAACATTCCTGCCTTACGGGTGAGTGTTATCTGGCTTTAATTGTCTTGTTTGCAGGAATTCCTTTAGCCCTTCACAATCTCCCAGTTAGCCGAAGTCAGTCGGGAAGTTCACCCAGAGGCAAAGACCGGCCGCGGTGAGATCGTGAAGGACTCGGGGGCTACTGACGGTGACATGGCACCTGAGTATCATCAAGGAGGACGAATCCGGCCTCCCGGCCACGGGATGGGCCGGGCCGGCTACTCGGAGTCCGACTACAACACGGGGACGCCTCACCGACGTGGGGTACAAGACAAGGACTAATACCTGTCCGGCTTACCCGGAATTGGTTGTAACCGAATAGGAAACATATCTGTTAACCCGATCCGGACTCTGTAACCCTACCCCGGCCGACTATATAAGGCCCGGTAGGGGACCTCCGATCCAGAGGACATCTCATCTAGCTTTATCTCCATTGTTTCATAGCTCAGGCCCCTTCGAGATCAATTCTCTAGGGCTTGCGGCACCCGGGATACAGCAATACCAGCCACCGAACACAGGACGTAGGGTATTACCTCTCCGTGAGGGCCTGAACCTGTCTAAATCTTGTCTCCCGTGTGCACCCATCCAGATTTGCTGTGCTCACGCCGCCCCATAAGTAGTATTGCCGGAATAATGCTCCGACACTTCTCCTTCCTCTTCTCCTCCTTCCCCTCCTTCTCTTCTCCTTCCCTCAACCGAGCTCCTCTTCTTCCCCTTGGCCGGTGGCTAGGGTAGCTCGGCTAGGAGGGGAGGCATCTCGGCCGGAGTTGCAGCGGCAGTGGAGGTGGCGCAAGATGAAGGGGAGCGGTAGGATCGGGTGGTGATGGAGCGCGTAGCGTGGAGGCGGCTAGCCTCGAGCTCAATTGAGAGGAGTCATCACTATATTTAAGGTAGTTAGTTTGTTGGTTTTTGTTTGAGATTTTTTAGATCTTTATTATATCTAAGGTAGTTAGTTTGTTGACTTTTGTTAGAGATTTTTTAGGAATGAGGTTAGTGGGGAGGGGTTATATCTAAGGTAGTTAGTTTGTTAGATTGTTAGAGATTTTTTAGGAATGTGGTTAGTGGATGAAAGTTATATCTAAGATAGTTAGTTTGTTTATCTTTGTTAGAGAATTTTTAGGAATGTGGTTAGTAGAGGTGAGTTATGTCTAAGATAGTTAGTTTGTTGGCTTTTGTTAGAGTTTTTTTAGGCATGTGGTTAGCAGATGAGAGAGTTTTAATGGGAAGAAAGTGTAGATGAACTCGATGGCAATTCGAGTTGTGTCACACGCCTTTGTTTGCAGCCACCAGCAGTTTGATTTTGTAATTAAGTGGCCACCATCGAGTTTGTTTTTTAGTCAAAAATGGAGGGGACGGGAGGAGCGAGTTTATTTTGGTAGTTAACATAATCACATTGAGTTTGTGATAACTTTTTGTATAGATAATGCATGGATGTCAAATGGTTGTTGTTTAGTTGCATAATCACATTGAGTTTGTTTTTATAGTTAAGTGGCCAACAACTTGTTTGTTATGGTTAAATAGAAACAGATAATTTTTTGCGTAGATAATGCATAGCTGGTTGTTGTTCAATTGAGATTTTATAGCTATGGGAGAGGGGAGAGCGGTGGATCAACCAACAATAGAGGAAGGTGTGGATGAACCATGGATGAACCAACCACCACCAACTCCAATATATATAATAGTAAAGAAAAGAAATTGTTAGTCCACAAACCCTGTTGCCATTAGTCGCTAAACACAAGTTTAGGGACGTGATGAATTTTCAATCTCTCCTTGTTTGGTGATTGATGACAATCCCGATTACAAAGAATTTTTTAAAGAACTTTTGTTTCAAGTAGATCACAACACATGTGAAACATATATCTAGGGATGTGTACCAATAGCAACGATTTATATGAATACAGAGGTTTTGTGATTTGGATCAATACTAGTGCAACACCAAAGATAGTATGAACTCCCTCTAAATTTGTGTTTATCATAATGTGAGTGAAGTCAAATGCACATATCTAATTACAACTAATTGGAAGAGTTCACACTATATTTTAGATCTACGGAGTGCAATAAGATGATATGAAAATTAAGCATCAATATATAAAACATGCATTCACAAGATCCATAAGACATATTTTGGATAAGAAATAACAAAGATATACAATAAGCTCATCAACTCAAACATGTATCCAAAACCCACTCATCTCCTACACCACATGCCTCAGCCTCCCGGAACAAGCGCCATGCCTCAAGCCCTGCTCACTAATGAAGAAGGGGACACGCGTCCATGGTGGCTCCGTCCACGGCAGTTTGTAGATGGTGGCTACCTCTTGAGCGCAACGGGCAGCGGGGATGAGAGAGAGAAAGAGAGCATGGGTGGAGAGAGAGGTAAGTGTGACATGTGGGCCCGTATTCACTAGGACGCCACGTGGGCGCAATCAACATACCACGCAAGCAGTCAACATCATGTAAGCATGTCTGTACCTCCAGTGAACCATTTTAGCAAGTTTAAGAGACTAAATACGTCTTTTAAAAGTACAACGACCAAAATGAGTGTACCGTGTGCAAGAGCTACATGTGCATTTTACTCTTATCAGAAATAAATAAGTTCTTCTGGCCTGGGACTGGAGGCCTGGAGCAGTAGTGCTTTTGGCGGAGCCTGTTAGGTACAGAGGATACGCTGATTCAGGAGACATAAAAAACTCCAGAACAAATCTAGCCCTTCCAGCATCCAAAACGTATTGATTTGATAAAACTAAATTCTTGTTTTATAACAATCCAGAACTAACAGTTAAGCACTTAGGCTGGAAGATTGAAGATCCAACGATCAAGTATGAAGCATGTAATGGGACAGTCGGCCTTACAGTATGAAATCAAGGAATAGCAATACCATCAAAGAACATGCAGGGGCCTACACGAGTAGTACCTACTGGATTTGCCACCAACGCCGCCACCTCCTACCACTGCTCTCGCCGCCCTCCTTCAGTTCTTCTCGAGCGACGATCTCGCTCCAGCACTGCCCACCGGTGGCCCTCCCCGCCTGCGGCCAAAGGTGCCATAATGCTGCCTTGCCCTGCCCCGTAATCCCAAACCCTAACTCACCGGCGGCGAGGTCCGCCTCCGCTACTTCGCATCTGGCTCCGCCCACTCGGCGACGCCTCACCCCATTACTCCATCTCCACTTCCCTTTGTCAGGACGTGGTCGGGATGGATGCTCCTCGTGCAGTCAGAATCAACCGCCCCAGCAGTCATCCACCAATTATGATTACCGAGACTTGAGAACCTGCAAGCTGAACTAATTCTGGGCTGGAACTTCCCAGTTCACAGTAGCACCAGCAATAACATTCACAGTAGGATGCAAACATCCAGGGATTCCCTTTATCAGCAGCAGCAACAATAACATTCACAGTATATGTCTGCATCACTAACTGTGACAAAACCTTTTACCTTATGGGGAGACCTATAATGCAAAATTCTTATATTGAATTGTCCTATGGTCTTCTTGCTTATCCTGGACCCCAATCAGAAGCTACAAGCTACAGAATACAGGAGTAATCCTCATCAGTGAACCTTTTGTCGATGCTTCGTTTGCCGAATCCTAACCCAGCAAGATCTTAAGCCAACAATGACCAATTATCCTGACAGTATCTCTCTTTTTGCTCATATAAAGGATGGCATAAGTTGAACTTGATGACTAGAATTTAAACGCAAGATTCTTCTGAAGTACATCCCAATCCAATTCAAGCAATGTGCACCACCACTGATGATATTGGATGAGCAGGATCAAGTGGATGCAACATAACTGTGAATCCAGCAGCATCCGTGACTCATGTGCATCTTCACCACTAGATTATGGGACAAGCAATACTGCCATGAGGTAGGTTTTTGAACAGTTGGATCCACATTGAGTTTTCAACATCTGTTAGTTTCTGAGAGCTGTCAAAAATGAGCTTTATAAACATAACCTGATAGAGCACTGCAGTACCAGGAACTATGACATAAGGTAGTTGAGGCCTGAGTCTGAGGGCTGCACACTACCACCAATAGTCATAGGTTTTTGATCCAAAACCTAGCTTGAAGAAGAAGACGTCCCCGCTTAGAAAAGGTCAAGCGGATACCGACTTCTGAGGAGATTGACCTATCTTTCGAATTCGTTCTGAGGCTGAGAGAGCAAGTAACTTAATGCTGTGCCGCATCACTTCGGGAGCGCTCGAGTTTCAAAGGCTAGAGTACCATTTGATGTTCACAATGGTTTAGTTCAACTTTCATGCATGAACCTCCAAGCCCCAGTACCAGACACTGAGGATGGCGGGAGCATGTTATCTGCAATGGAAATAAAACATATACTGCCTCAAACCATTTCATTCCTAAAACCTACAGTTAAAATTGCATCAGGTACCTCAGCAAGAGGGTGTTCTGAAACCTAAGATCCAGAATACTGTTAACCTGTATATTAGGGGAAATAACTATAACTCGATTTCCAGTAATTCTAAGTGTTCTAGAAGCTCCAATATCAGCTCACTGCAACTGATGTGAGAGGGAAACTAGGTCACTTCTTTTTCGCACAGTTGACAAAGCACATCTCATATAATGGAACTTCATTAAACAACCAAAGATGATTCTAGTGGGAACTTTACAACGAGCAATTTAGTATAACATAGAAAACTGAACTGGCAAACTTAAACTAACAGAGACAAATAACATACAAAACTGAAATGCAAATTTAAACAATGGGGGCATATATTTTCTCAGTGTGCTTGGTTACTCTTGGGTCATAAGCCATAACTGTATCAGGCCCAATATAACTGCCGAAAGAACTTTATTTCACATTACAAATGAAAATTACTGAACATTGAAACAACACTGACAAGTAATGGACGAGTATTGTATTTTGGCTGCTCGTAACTGCATCAGAAACGTGTCTATGACAAACCTAAATGATATTCTAACAACTGCACATAAGCAACCACCTTAAGATAAATGAACCTGTGTAAACAATGTATTCACTCTATATCTTTTAGTTTCTTTCATGGAAGTTACTGGATTATCCATGGTGATTTTTCAGAAGAGTACAATATGCAATGAAGTTCCTCTTTACAGCCTCTTTAGATAACAAGAGAAAAGGCATTTCCCAGCTTTTAATGAAAGTTTTAGACAAGTCTTAAATCCAAAGCAAAAGATCAAATGGAGCACTTGGCATACCAGCTTACAAAGTGTCAACAACTCAATAAAAAAAAGAAGGAAACTACAGCCATACCCTAATGATATTTCAGATGCAACACAGTAAACCTGTTAATTGAAACACACACACAGTCCAACACCCCTGAGAATAGACTACAACTCATTTCCACAAGACAACTGATAGAAGATGAAACCAGTCCACATTCAAACAAAGCAATTATGAACTCAACAACCTAGACAAAATACAAAAGATCAACAATACAAGGTTGAGGTAAGAATATCACCAGTACTGAGGATCAGATATTCACCAAGATCCATGACAGTAGTAGCCGCATCACACCAGCACTACAAGGCACTGATTAACTGGTCACTTTGCTGTTCCTTCAAACAAGTGCTGGATGCGTGCCTCAACATCTTCCGGGGTGTACTTGATGTACAAGTCACGCCCAGTTTCAGGAGATGATTTCAACCTAGCAATCAACCCTGCATACACTGGCATCACTGAATCCACCACTGCTGCCCTAATGTCAACCCGCAGCTGCTCATCTGCTATCAGCCACTCTGATTGTACTGCGTAGATCTCCTCAAAGTAGGTATTAAACATCCGCAGTTTCTGCAGCATTGCCTTGGCTGGGAGTCCACCAATGCCAGGACCACTGATCTGCAGCACAGTTGTAACCTTGCCCCATGTTGTCCGCTGGTAATCCATGCTCCAGCGACGCACTCTACTTGTCATCTGCTTGATCCACTCATCACCGAGTAGAACACCTAGCTCACTATCGTTCACCTTCTGGATAATGTACTTGCCATTGTTCATCAAGAAGATGCAGGCGAGTGATGGATCTCGGTAAATCTTAGACTTCGTATCCAAATTCTTGTGCAAAACGTCCATGATCCATGCAATGTGTACAGCGAGTGAAGAGGTGGGGCGGTCAGGGTCCACAGCAACAGCAGCTCTACCACCAGCACTAATGTCACCTTCCATCACCTCTTCCAATGTCTGCCGTGATCCACATGCAGCGCGGAGATAGTTCATGACATACCGAGTGATGGGGTGTATGCCACCACCTGGGGTGGCTACCCGTGCAGGGTCACGACGGATGAGATTTTCCAATTCCATGAATATACCTTTGATTGAGGAGCCGAGGGTGTTGCACACTGCAGAGACCTCTGCACGGAGTGTAGCAGAGTAAGGGTCGGAGAACACAGGGTCAAGGTCCGGGAGGATGTCCCGCACAGCTTCATACATGTCCACAACTCGGAAGAGGCGCTCTGGGGAGCGGCTGGAGGAAGAGATAGCGTCGCCGAATGATATGAGCTGTAATGCCTGAGTGCGCACAGCAGCAATGAAGGCGAGGTCACTGAAGGGGGCCAGACCATCGAAGACGCGGTCACAGAGGCGGCGCTCGCTGGGAATCAGGATGCGGAACACCATGTTGAAGGCCGGGATCCAGCGGGCGATGTCGAACTCGAGCTCCTCCCAGGAGGATGCATGGACCTCGTCGGCGGTTCGTGGGCGGACACCGAGACGCGCGACGCTCTCATCGACGAAGCCGCGTCGGGCGGCAGCATAGGCCTCGGCGCACTCCCGGCCGAAGCCGGCGTCCACCATCCGGCGAGCGATCTGGTGCACGTTCGCGATTGACCCTGGCGAGAGCGCGTCGATGACAACATCGTAGTCGGTGACCGGCTTGGCAATAGGGATCGGCTCGTCGCCGTAGTCGTCTGCGCCGCCGTAGTACTCCTCGTCCTCGCTCCCGTCCGACCCGAACCCGTCCGGCGCCACGGGGGCCGCATCGTCGGGGCGCTCGATAAGCACCCGGAACTCGTCCTCCAGCCGCGCCATGCACCGGCTGAGCAGCTCGTCGGCGCGGTCGAGCAGGACGCGGTTGGTCCCAGCGGCGTCCAGCTCCTGCACGGTGCCGATGAGGTCGTCAACCGCCTCCAGGAACGCGTCCGCGTCCCCCGAGTCCGCCCAAATCAACCTGTCCATCGCCACGAACTGCGAGATCTGGCGGTCCAGCGTGCGCACGGTCCGCTCCATCGACGTCACGGGCGGCCTCCCCGACCCGGCCGACACTGCCGCCTGCGGCGGCGGGGGCAGCGGCGGCGACGCCGGCATCGAACGCTCTCCTCCGCCGCCGCCGCCACCGCCGGCCGCAACCGCCGCCGCCGCGGCGCCGCGCGCGCCGTAGAGCTTGTCGAGCGAGAGGCGGCCGTCGTAGTTGGAGAACACCTTGAGGATGTCCTCCGTCATGGTGTCGCTGCTGCCCAGCGTCTGCACGATATGCTGCACCGTCGCGAGCAGCTTCTCCTCGCCGTCCTCCGCCATCTCTCCCGTAGGTAGGTGGGAAAAGAACTCCTCCTCGCGGGAAACGGCGTTCCGCGGCGGCCTGGCTCCGATCGGGACGAGGGCTCCACCTCCACGCGGCTTCGGGGCCGGTGGTTGTGGACTGTGAAGAGGAGACGGAGAGGACTTCCTACTCCACGAGGGGATGCGGTTGCTTCTGGCAGAGGACTCAGGACGACGACAGCGCGTGGACCGGCCGCGTTACTGCTCGCCGTTTTGCTCGGGCACGTGGGCAGGTATACTTTGACAAAATGACCCTTTTTTCCGATTAATTCGATAAATGGCCTATAAACGTAAGTGTTAAAATTAGGCATATTTTTGTGTGTGTATGTTTTACTTTCAATAGGAACATGAGTTCGGTTATAGGAGGGCCTAGGGGCCTAATAGGTTGTGTGTGAGCCATATAAAAAGCGATGGCTGCTGGTGATTGTGTGTAATCAGATTCGTTTTGCGTGAGGTTAATCAAAACCAGAAAACTGTTAAAATAAGTAATTTGTACCTTTTGACAAGTGGACCTTTTACGGGAGTATATATAAAATGCTAAAACTCTAGTTTTCATCCCTCCACCCCTTCACAATCGCCACCATCTATACCCAAATCACCAATCCCGTAACCCTTGTCCCGAAATCTCGCAGCGGTGTCGGCGCGGTTCCTTCTCCAATCTTCATCCCATAGGTGACCAGCCGACCTTCCCACGCCACGATGACCATGGCGACCACTCCACCCCACCGGCAAAATCTACATCCACCTGAGCATGGTGGCACGAGGAGGCGAATAGTGAGTAGCAGAGGAAAGGGCATGGCTTGGCGAGCAGTGAAAGCTCAAGAGCAGGCCGACGAGCAGAGGATGAGCGGGCTAGCGAGCAGCAGAGGACGACGAGTAGCGGAGGACCAACACCAGGTCCTCGAGCAGAGGAGGGGCAGTCGAGGGCCAGCAAGCAATGGAGAGGACTCGGGCCGACGAACCATGAAGGAACAAGTGTGGGCTAGCGAGCAGAGGAGGTGCTATCACGAGCCAATGAGCAGCAGCGAGTTGACAACATCACCGACCAAAATAGCAATCGGGATATCCATCGGGTTCAGGCATGAATTGTCCTCCATGGATGTTCTCGCGGGCAGGCAAAAGGGCAGGCATCCGAGTTTAGGTGCAGGTTTGGTGGAGCCCTACCGGTCCAAACCTGACCCGTTGCCAATTTAAGGTAGAGGTAGAGGTGGAGGCGGTGGTGGTGACCTAGTGGTAGGATGGATGGTTTGGCGTCCTTTCGAATTTGATAGAACAAGTAAACAATTTTTAGGAATTTGGTATTACCGTTTCTATGATTTAAAGTATATTTATAGAAGAAAAAAAATTTAGAATTGCAATCTTACAAAAGTCCACTATCCAAAGAAGGCATAAGTTGTTGGACATACGAAACACGTCTTATAAAATGATGAGATAACTTTTCAAAAGAAAAAGATGAGATGCGTTGGATAAGTAGCCAACCGAATCAGTCGGACTACGATCGAATCACCCTGGGTCGCCGTCCGTGACGCATCGTGCGCATGTGTTGTATACTTGTATGTTAATCATGCGCACCCCGTAATTGTATAGACAAAATTGATGGTGACACGAAATTGTCACTGATGATCTATGCCCTGCAATACAAAATTGGATAACGAACCGAGACACTGTGTCAGTAGTTTATCGATAACAAAAGCACCTTGTCGGTATGAATGGTAAATACCACATTTACCTCTAGGGTTTTGTCTTTGATACGCCTATCAGCTATCATCCTAGACGACCTAATTGTTATGGGACCATTGCAATATGTGCAAAATAAGGTTTCTGCTGACAATTTACCAAGGGTCAACGAGTTCCTCACCAAAATAAGAAATTGCACACTTCTTTGGTCTTGTTGCCAGTTAGTTGTTATCATTTAGCATTGCTAAAAAAACTGCCTCGTAATCGAAAGTGGTGACACTATTGCCTGATGCATCCACACCACGTTATTTGATGCCTTCAAACGCGCCGAACACGATGTTGTTGTCTTGTATCTATCTTCTTCATCTAGTTGAGCTTTTTATTTAACTCACAAGTCTATCATTGTAACAGATCGTACGAAAACATTATACAAAATTCCAGAGCTTTGGAGTCCAGCAGTGACACGTTAAAATCATATCATGCTTTCTAAATTTAATAATATCTTCTTAAAGTATTTGGGTTATATATTTTAGTTAAACTTTTGTATTATTTAATAAATTTTATGATTGCTAGATTTTTTTATTTTGTGTACGAAAAAAAAACACCGTAAGACTCATAAATTCAAGCGTATTCGGGAATATTCTGGACGGATTGCTTCGCACGAAAGGATGGAGGCAACGGGACCACTAGCAGACGAGGTGGCACGGGGTCACGGCACCCTGTGTTGCCCTGGGCTGCCGTGTGAGGCCCATAGGACTCAGCCACCGCCGTCGTTTCGTGTACAAATCCGTCTTGAAAGTGTAGCTAGGCTCCCTTAAGTGGGTTTTGTTGGTTAACGACAAATGATTAAGTGACTTATGTGTGTATCAAGTACATAAACAGGTTTCAGTCCTATAAGAGAAGTCTAACCAGCATTGGTGACCCCTAAAAAGTTAAAAAGAAGAAGTGACAGAACTTCTATGAAGATTAGATCGCATTTTGTAGAGTTTGGTGATTTGAAATGTCAAACTGAGTATAGGAAAAACTGTACTATCAAGAGGGTGCTAAAGGGTTAGAGAATGTAATAACCCGGTACTGTAAATATAGTAATGAGACCCTTGATGGTCAGTATGAAATTAAATGCATTTCATCTCATGATATTTTTGTATTTAGTTTGGGCCCGTTAGTTAGGGCTTTTGCCTCCACCCGGCTGGCTACACGCTGCGACACATCTGTGCACCTGTGACAGCAACACCGACGTCTACCTGCCCCGTTGGGTCGCCATTGCCGATGCCATCACCTCCATTCCGCGCTGGTTCACGTGCGTACCCTTCTGCAACACCATGTGCCCCCTTCCGCCGCGTGGAGAGCCGTTGTGCATGACACCATCGGTCTTGACCAACTCCAGTCATCACGCCCCGTTCTACCCCTTCTTGATTACACGAAGAGGCAAGCGGTCGAGGCACTTGAAAAGAGCATGAGGGACATCGTGGGCTGATCGGATCTGCCATTTGGGTGGAAAGACGATTGTGTTTTGGGGGGGGGGAGACTTCAGGCAGGTACTTCCTATTGTAACAAAGGGGACAAGGGGACAGATAACTAAAGAAACTCTCTGTAAGTCTTACTTGTGGGATAGCATGGAGCAGCTAAAACTTGTTTGTAACATGAGGGGTTAATCAAACCAATGGTTTTTGGACTACGTTCTATGCGTTGGGAATGGGACTGAAGTAACCATCGAAGAAGATTGTGTGTAGCTTCCTGATGACATATGTGCACCATACATGGGTGCAGACTCTAACATCGATGATCTAATAGACAATGTATTTCCAATGTCCACCGGAAACACCTCGAACCCGAGCTACATAACTTCTCAAGCTATTCTTTCAACACGGAATGAGTATGTGGACAGGATAAACATGTAGCTCATAGAATAGCTTTCGTGGGGGTGAGATGATCTATCACAGTTTTGATTGTGTGGTGGACACTCCTTGCAACAATTACCCTTCTAAATTTTTGAATTCCCTCACACCTAATAGATTGCCTCCGCATGTGCTAAAGTTGAAGGTCAATTGTCCTATGATCTTGCTAAGAAACTTGGATCCGGCTAATGGATTATGTAACAACACAAGGTTGGTAGTCCGAGCCTTTTAGAGAAATGCTATAAAACTATGCTAGGACAACATGCTGGGAAGAGAGTTCTTCTACCTTGGATACCTTCGTGCCCGTCTAAATGAAATGTTCCCGTTTAGATTCAGGCTAAATTTTTCTATGACCATCAAGGCACAGGACAAACAATCCCAAATGTTGGAGTCTGCCTTCCTGATCTAGTTTTTGCCCATGCACAATTATATGTCGCTCTCTCGCAAGCGATAGCTAGAAGCAATCTGAAAATACTTGTTGCATTAGGAAAGGACACTGGGTTTAATTCCTCTAGGACAATTACAAAGAATGTCGTCTACGGATGTACTTACATCATAGTTGCCTTATGTATTATCAAATAAGATATGTTTTATTTTTATTGAAGTTGGATAGGAATCAATACAAACATTTGTTTATGATTTGATTTATTTATTGTCTGTATTGTTATATTTCACTTGATATGTGTGTATATTAATTTTTGCTATTTTTGCTACATGTTTCCCACCCTTGATATTTCGTTAGTGTTTAACAAAACAAAGTACAAAATCTTTTGTTTATAATAATGTCTTTCTAACAAATACTTTTGCAATTTAGCATGATGTCGGCTAGAAATATATCTACTCATAGAGTCTACGCTCCATTTGATGCTCCCATGGCATCCTAGATAAGGTAAGTTTCATTGGAAGCCAGTCTATGCCGCCTTCCACTTTTCTCTTATTGTGCTACATTTGCATATTTGCATATTATGACTATAAATTTATCATGTCAACAATTTTTTTTCACAATTCACCTTTTGTAGATGTGTCCACTTTCATGAGTTAGGTGTTGTCGACGATCGGTAAACCGCCGATCTTACGGTATTTGTGGAACTGTGATACTTGGAGGGTAGGGACCTCTAGGGCACAAGGCCAAGAGATCTGACGGCAAGAAAACGCCCTTTTTATACAGGTTCGGGACTCCCTCAGGATAATAACCCTATGTCATGTTCGTATATATTGATCAGAGAATGTCTTTACAAGGAATGTGTATGTTAGTGGATACCCTAAACCTAATCGGAGACTACGGCGATTAGTTCCACTGGACTCGACTCCTTCGAGGCAGTGGGTCTTCTCGTGGAAATCGCTGGGGCTTCTGGATGGCTTCAGGCTTCTCTCTGACTTCTCAGACCTATCCTCCCCTATCGGATTGCCGATCCTTTTATAGGGGGCTCCTCGAGTTGTACCGAACATGGACTTAGGCCCGAGTAGGACTCTGGCTTTCTTAAACGTCGGGATTGACTTCCTAGTTTAAGGGGTGTCCTTCCTCCTTACGAAGAGTTGCCTTATCTCCTGGGATCCTTACCAGACATGTATTGTACTCCGATAACCCAGGGAATCGTATACGGATACCTCCTCATATACGGGATACTGTACTATATATCGTTAGGTGTAGATAGCACACTTCACATAGAACTTTCGTGTGTATGTAGTGCACAAATTCCCTATGCGAGAGGTTACCCATAGACCTATGCTTCATCTTATAGGCGCTGATCAGAATGTATGTATGACCATTTGCTTACAAATATAATTAAACATATATTCATTACATTACTCTTGCAAATTTGTTTCATATACGAACCTTATACTTTCTACATTTCTAATAAGGCACAAAAATAGAAGCTTTTTGGTTCAGGAATCCACATAGATTTGATGGATTACTTGTAGAAGGAAGTGCCTATGAGATTCATTATGTAGCTATGTTCCTGAAACCCAATGAATTTCGCTACCTTGGAAAGGAGCTTGAAATTCACTTTACTACCCGAACCACGGAGTATCGCTTGAGCAATTTTATCATGTTTCCAGATCTTCTTGCCTCCTTTACACCTTTTGAAGAGGTCTACGTGAAGCCAACTAAATCAAATCTTGGTAAGATCTTGAATTTTTAATATTGACCTATTATGTATTGGGATATTATTTCATTGTTTCAATATCATGATATTTTTTCTTTTTGGCAAGATGTGATTGATTTGGTTGTACATGTCGATCCAATTCAACACAGCAATAGTTTTCTTTTTGGCAAGATGTGATTGATTTGGTTGTACATGTCGATCCAATTCAACACATCAATAGTTTCATACACTGCATACCAATGAGGGAAACATGCCTCACGGATGACGGGCACAAAATAGGACTATAATGTTACTCTTTTCATAAAAGTATAGGTTATTATTTGTGTGTTTTTATCTAACTCTATGTCTTCTATTAGTCCTAACTTGGTTATCGTGCATGTTTGGGATGGACTGATTGCACGATATCTGACGCGATGGAGACTTGTGGATCACGAACACCATGTGTTGGCTTGTGACAATGCTTGAGAACGGTGAACACTATGGTATTATAGAGCTAATTTCAGTATTCTATCAACTGCATTCTCAAACTTGTTCCTTCACAACCTATTGTGTGATGTTAATCTGATCATATTATTATACTATGTTATTACTAAAAGGTTATTTGATGACTATGAGAAGTACTAAGTTCATCTTTAGAATTGAAGTTGCTGTTATACAAGAGCTAGAAGGTAAAATGCCATGTAAATAATATATACATCTGTATTTCATAAAATTAAAATGCTCATTTTAAACAGAATTATGGGCAGAACTGCGGCATGGTGTGTGTGTATGCAACTTCTTAAGGCTGTAATTGATAATAGGAATGATTCACTAGCTGCCATGTGTTGGACACTAATGGCGTAAGCAATTCACTCAATATTATTGGTGTTCTTGTTCCTACAAATACAATGCATTCATGGGATTTACCTTTGTGAATATAATTTCCATGCAAAATGCTTTGTTTCTCCTTATTCACCAAAAATTATGTCTAAGATTGTAACATGGCTGGATGCAACCCTAGCTCCTATAATCTAGCCCTTTGTTGCTTATTGTCTCTTATATTGTCATGTTGGTTATGTAAAATATTGACACTAGAGTGAAACGGAGTGAAGGCAAGACTATATTTGCTTTTATTACAGATCTTGCAAGTGAATTTTCCTTCTATGTTAGGTTTGTTAAGGTTGTAAGAGATGTACCAAGTGAACTGACCAATGTCTCTAATGTAAAAAGATTTTCCATCTGTAAAATGTTCATAATATGTCTTCTTTTCAAAAGTTTTACAGTAGAAGGTGATATGAAGACAATGTCATGAAGGTTTTGGTTCTCTCTACTGTACTTACAAAGCTAGGAATTAAAGAAAGAGTTGCGAGCTAATTCTCTTTACTCTTCCCACTGTAATTGATTGTTAAATTGTTGACTATAGTAGAAATTTTGTTATGTTCATGCATGGTTGTCTTTAGGTTTTGCGTTGCTTCCTGACCAAGTTCGCATTGCCTTTAGTACATCTTCACTGCTATAAAAAAATTGATTAATTGTCTATTTAATTGAAGCTTATGTGTGGGAAAAAATTACTCACGATCTTATTAACTATATTACCATCATTTGAAAGAATGATAACCATTTCATCGTACTATATTGATTCTTGTATTGTTGATTACAGCTTAAATTTTGTTACATTCGTGTTTGGTTGTCTTTGTTTTTTGTGTTTCTTCGTAGCTAGTCTTTTGTACATATACACTTTTATAAAAATTTAATAGATTATTAGTTCAAGTAAAACTTATGTGTGGAAATGAATTTGGTACTTATGCTTATATTTATCATTATTATTTGGAATACTATTGTAACTCAGGGGCACTCTACTAATACATACTCCCTGCGTCTCATAATGTAAGGTGTATTTTAATTGTAATAATTTGACTAATAATTACTCTATTAATATATGTTTTATGTGACATAAAATTGATATCTTATATCCGTATACAAAAGTACTTATATATAATTGCGACTTTATATTATATAATTATATATTAGTAAAATAATTGATGGTTAAAATCTTGTCTTATCCATTAAATGTCTTAGAAAAAAAGAAAAAAGTTGATCTCTGACACGTGGACCCATGTAACAGCTTGTCCCACCGTCATCCAGACAACGGAACAAACAAAGCAAATCACTCGGCAACTACACTTCCGCAGCAACCCAACAAGAAGCTGTTAGCTGTGCAAGAAGTTCTCCCAAATTCCCACCCTCTGCACAAACCATTACCCTTGCCAAACGCGCCGAGATCTGCTCCCAAACCATCGCCATGGCCTCCGCACCGACGCCGCCGCCCCTCCTTCCGGTCACCAATCCCACGGCCGCGGGCTCTGCACCAGCCAGCGGCGGGGGCGGCTCCGACGCGCCGATCGCCACGCCGGCGTTCCGGCTCTTCCTGAGCCGGATCTCCGACTCGGCGCGGCGCTCGCTCTCCGACGGGCGGCCGTGGGCCGAGCTGGTCGACCGCTCGGCGTTCTCGCGGCCGGACTCCCTCTCCGACGCTACCTCACGCCTGCGCCGCAACCTTACCTACTTCCGCGTGAACTACACTGCCGTGGTGGCTTTCGCGCTCGCGGCGTCGCTCCTGGCCCACCCCTTCTCGCTCCTCATCCTCCTGGCCGTCCTCTCCGCCTGGTGCTTCCTCTACCTCTTCCGCGCCTCCGACCAGCCCGTGGCGCTTTTCGGCCGCACCTTCTCCGACCGCGAGACGCTGCTGGGGCTCGTCGTCGCGTCGATCGTTGCGTTCTTCTTCACGTCCGTCGCGTCGCTCATCATCTCCGGGATGCTCGTCGGCGGTGCCATCGTCGCCGCGCACGGCGCATTCCGCATGCCCGAGGACCTCTTCCTCGACGATGCCGACGCAGCCAGCGGCAACAGCCCGGCCCAGGGGCTGCTATCCTTCCTCGGGGCACCCGGATCTAGGGTTTGAGGCGGCGGACGACAAGATCTGGTAGGCTTCTTGGGCTCGAGAAGTTCGTCTTAAGCTTGAATTACTCTGGATCTGATCTTGTGTAGCTGTTACCTATTTCTCTCCGGTTCCTCATTCTGTAGTTCCAGATCTAATGGTTTATCGTTAATCTTGATTGATGCGCCGACTTTTGCAAAGATCTGTACAATTATCTCGTAAATTTCACGCTGCGAGGAGGTTTAGTATTCAAATATTTTTTTATATATGAATATATATGATGTGGACTATCAGATTTATAGATGGTATGTTCTTGGGAGTAATGAAACAAAGTAAAAATTCGATGGTGTTTCGTTGTTTACCTTCCTCTGTAAGACTTGATAGGTGAATATTTGAGGCTTTTCCGATATTTGTGTTAATTGCTCACTTGTTGGAAATCGGTGGCTACTGGTACTGCAATGCTGTAGTGGTGTAGTAGTCAATAGATCTGTGTGACAATCTATTACTGTTCTAATCTGGGTTATGCTCATAGCCGATGTGGGAAATAAGATTATGGTGTGCATCAGTATGAACTTGGCTTCACTATATTTTGAGATTGCTGCATAGCATTGGTATTTCCCTCGGATTATTTTCGCCGGGGATCTGTACTTGGCTTACCTGGGTTTGCACTTTGGTTTGGGGGCTCGAGTGACGAGGAATCATCAGTTTCTTTGTTTTATGATCACCCATAGAAATTCAAGAACAATTCTTCTCGTCGATATATGCTAATTCTCCTAGGAGCATCAAATTCCTGCTAAATCGTCCCAGAATTTATTTGCATTTTATCGTAAAGAGTGCTGAATTCCTATTTATCAAGGTGCCATGTTTTGCTTGTTGAACTATGGCATGACATGTTCCTGAGAGCTTTCCTATATAAATTTAACACTAGGCAGGATGCGGCGCCCTGGCGCGACCGGTGCATGTGCTTGCTGTTAGTACAATCAGTGTGATATTTAAGTCATACGATGTGTAACGCTGCTACTTCGTACCGCACAGTATTGCGGGAACCGTGGATAGAAAGGAACGGCATGCCACAACCTTTTAGGGAAAGCGGGTTTTGACCACACACTGAAATTGAGTCAACATAGCTGGTAGCTATCAAAGACAAAAGAAAACATATTGGAATCCTTTAGTGAGTTCCATTAAGAGAACTTTTTTTATAAATATTATTTTTAAAATCAAAAATTTGAGATATACACGTCTGGTTTTAGAAATTATAAAAATAATACCTTGTCGGCCAACTGTCGACCGATAGGGGGCTTGTCGGCCAACCGTCGATCGACTAGCGGCTTGTCGGCCAACGGTCGACCGACAAGGCCCTTGTCGGCTCACCGACCAGCGACTGAGCGCCGAAAGTGCTGATATCCGACCTGTCGTCCGACAGTGGAACGACAAGTGCCCCAGTCGTCCACTGGTCGGACGACAGGGGCTAGATTCCGCCCCCCCGGCCCCCAACGCCCCTTTTGTCGCCCGTGAACGTCTCCAGCACCCCTTTTGGCCTTTAAGTCGCCTCCAGTGCATCACCCAAACGCAGCGTCCCCTATTTATTCGCCCCTCACCTGTCTCTACCTCCCACCCATCTACGAAAAATTCAGAAATTGATAGAGAGGAGAGGGGTTAGGGTTCGGGAGCGAGGTGAGAAGAAAGAAGCTCTCGGAAGTGGCAAGGGGGAGAGAGGGGACATTACAGTTCGGGAGGTCAAGCGGAAGAGAGATCTCGGCAGCGGGGCGCGTGTGAGGTAAATAGTTGCGTTATTTTTTTAGTTTCCTAGAAATAGTAACTATGCCGCATTGCAAAATGGTAGGAATGGCTTCATCTGGTGCTGACGAGATGCCGAAGCAGAAGATGTATGCCGATGTGCCCACAGGTGTCGAAATTCCCCTTTGCTGGTGCCAAGATCCATGCAGACTGATGAAGTCACAAGAGTTCTCGTACACGTACGGAAGAAGATTCTTCATGTGTGCTAACTACGATGAAGAGCCACCAAAGTTTGGCATGTTCAGACGGCGTGAAAGGGTAAAACTCGCACATACCCGCATTTGTACCACGATGCAATACTATGGTAACAGTCGTTTGCTTGCAGTCTCCACCTACTATATGTGACTACATACAGTGGCTGGACATTACCCAATCGAAAGAGGCTGAGGAAGAACTCATGTGGAAAGTTGACTGTAGTCGAGATCGGCTTCTGCAACGCATGCACGAGAAAGAGGAGGAGGAGAAGAGAAAGCGTTGGCAGGAGATGCAACGCAAAGAAAAGGAGGCGGAACGTCGAGCTGCGGAGGCACGTGAGGCCGAAAGGGCGAGGAAGCGCGAGATGGCGCGTCGCGCGAAGGAAGAAGGAGAGGAAGCTCACGCTCGTCGTATGAGGAAGGAAAAATATCCGAAAAGCCCTGAGTAGTTATTTCATTGTTCTATTAGGTTGTGCGAATGTTATCGTAGCGTGTTGTCACGCCATGTGTAGTGCTGACAATGTTTCGAACTCTAGATTTCGAAGAAATAAACAAAGTGTTCCATGCAATTTAGTAGAACTAAAGATAGTCAAAATACAAAAGAAAATGGTGCGAATGTACGACTAAAAAAAAACTAGTCCTGCTCGTCTCCCTGGTCAGGTCCTCCTGGGCCTCCCTGTGGTGCGGCGGGTGTGGCGGCTCTATGAGTACGACGACGTGGTCTCTTGCGAGGGCCGGACAGTGTCAAGGGCTGTGTCGGCTGTGGCTGACGTTGACCCCTGCCGTAAATCGGCTCATCCGGCTGACGAGGCGGCGACTGTGTGACCTGTGTGGGTGGTGGTGGTGGAGTCTGAAACGCCGGGAAGTGAGGAACAACCCCTGAACCGTCCGCTTGGTTCCACATGTCGTTGTACTCATAAGTATCTGGTGAACCCGTAAACGCCAAAACGGGAACCGTGTCACCTACAGTATATAATTGTTTTTAGTAATATAATCCAAAAAAATACTAAGACCATATTAGTAATACGGTTTTACCTGTAGCGTGGACCATCACAGACTGGGGATTGTACCAGTACGAGCCACCCGCCTGCGTCGGGAAAGGTGGTGCTGGCTGGGATGTCCACTGTGGCTGGTGATGCCACGACGAGCCACCCGCTTGCGTCGGAAGAGGTGGTGCTGGCTGGGGTGTCGAGTATGGCTGCTGATGCCACGACGAGCCACCCGCCTGTGTCGGGAGAGGTGATGCTGGCTGTGGTGTCGAGTGTGGCTGCTGATGCCACGATGAGCCACCCGCCTGCGTCGGGAGAGGTGGTGTAGGCTAGGGTGACGACTGTGGCTGGTGATGCCACGACGAGCCTCCCGCCTGCGTTGGGAGAGGAGGACGTGGCTGGACTTGCGGCTGCAGCTGCCACGACGACGAGGAGTGCCGTGGGGGGACGGTGTGCATGATGACTAGACCGTCCAATCGCGACGTCTGAAGCTTGCCGTTGAGACGCTGCCATGCGGATCGATTATCTGATAGACTGATCTCAATCCCCATGTCAAGTCGGTTAAGAAGTGCGGCAACCTCCTCCTGAGCCTCAAGCGTCATCTGCGCTTGCAAATGCGAAAGGATTATTACTAGTTGCTCAATACTTCTGCAAATGCGAAACAATGAAAATCGTGACACTTGCCGCGTGGTGCCTGACGCCAACAACAGAAGCAGCTGGGTAGTGATCCGACGTGCGGCCCTGCTGCATCTCATCTGGGTCGGCACGCGGTACGTAGAACAACCTCGTACCGGACCGGTACCACCGGAGGTATGCATCGTACTCGGCTGGGTCGAAGGCCGTGTCCTCATGCCAGAGATCTGCGCTTGCCGTCGTCCACCGTTCAACAAACGGCACAAGATTTCGTGCCCAAGTTGTTGCCGTCTTGTTTCCACCTTTGTGGCTGTACCTATATTTCATGATTATTCATACAAAGTGAGCAAAACATATTACAATACTATTATCTGACAATAAAATCTTGTATGCTCTTACTTGTGGATGTGAGACTGAAGCGTGGGCGGTGCTGGGGGAGGACACAACTAGCGTTTACCGAATTGACGCATCACTCGGTGCACAGCGGTTATCTCCACAGTGACGTCGAACACTACGGTAGCCTTCGTCATCCAGTAGTCGAGGTCTCTGGTACACAAGGCTGAAATCCCGCCAAGCGCTCGTCGCCTCAACGCCTCAGCACTGTACGGCTCCCAGATCACCTGACTAGGGTGCAAGGTATCAAACTGCGATGTGAAGGCCGGGTAGCAGTTCCTGACCTGTTTGCTAGCATATCGTACCTATCGGGATGGAAAATAATTAATAAGAAGGAAAGACATGAAGTATTTTTGTTGGAAACCATATTTAGTATAAAACTAACCCGTCTCCGTGTCTAGAGTGTCCCAAAAGTAGGCATGTCGATGAGGTCCCCGTGGTACTCCCTATTGTCATACGGCATGTCGAACTGCACGTCTGGCCGTCCGACCGGGAATCGCTCGTACGACCAAAACTGCAACAAAAGTGGGCAACCCAGTACCGCCGACTTCTCCACGCGCCTGCTGCAAGCATTACACATGGCTCTCAAAGTGGCGACCAGGACGGCTGAACCCCAACTCCTCTGAACTATGTCCTCGCGGCAACGTGCATCCGCGATCTCCCGCGCTATTCCGATGTAGCGAGCGTCCATAGTGTTCATGTGATTGGACGTGAACATCACCTTGTCGAAGAGCCACAAGATGTATGCCTCTAGACAACGGTCAACCTGCTGCTCCGTAAGCGCGACACCAGGGTAACCTAGCGCGCCGATCTACATGAAAAAATGACATCAGAAAGGTAATAAAATTTTAAAAGTAGGTTTGCAATGAATAATAAAGGCAAGCAGAGTTACCTGAAAGTTGCGCAACCACCGCCACATAGGCCCGTTTGCATCTCGGACCAACTGCCCGACCCCCTAAGTAACACCTGCGAAACGGAACACTATGTCCTCATGCCAACCTATTGGAGGCTCCAACGGTCCAACTGCGTCTCCAGCCAACAGTAGGCCCAGCAAGAACGAGACGTCCTGAAGAGTAGGCGCCATCTCTCCCCAAGAAAACTGTAGTGTGTGGGTCTCAGGCCTCCAACGATCCACTAAGCAGGTGATTAATGATCGGTCGTAACAAAAACGACGAGACTGCTCATTGTACTGCTCTCTTGGCTCGTCATCATCGTCATCTTGCGGCATGAGCCTCCACTCTGCCGCAGTAGCCTCAACCATACGTGCCAGCGGTAGGAGACCCGCCCAAGCCAACCTGCGGAACAAGAACATAACAATAAAATTAGCGTCAAGTTATATAATAAAGATTAGTTCGAACAATGTACGTAACCACGAGACCCACCTGTCAACCCAGTCTAGGTGTATCATCCAATCCTCCTGAGGCGTGCGAGTGATGAGCACGGGAAGCTTTTCGCCCTCCTCCAGTAGCCTCTCCCGGTATCGTATGTCAACCGTAGGGTCTAGAAGACGGTATGTGGCCATACCTGCGGTAATAATGGATTCGTACAAATATAAACTTATGGAATCATAAAAATATAAACTTATGGATTCACACGAAAGGATACCATGTTATGAAAACTTACATGAATTACAAACTTACAAACTTAAGCATTATTACAGGAATTACAAACTTACAAACTTAAGGATTCTGATAGGAATTACAAACTTATAGGAAATACAAACTTACAGGAAAACACGAAGGGATACAGGGAACTTACAGGAAAATACAAACCTACGGGAATACGAACACAATTTTAATTTAACACATACCAAATAAAAATGTTATTGTACGGAACAAACTAAGTTGAAAGTACAAATTCTTAAATAGCATTTCAACGTTCTCCTGCTGCGCTTCCAGGCGCCGATGTGCTAGCGCCACCTGCAGTATCTCATTGGCCTTGTTTTTGTAAGTCATGACAATATTTCATTCTATGCCCGTACCTTGAGCAATGCAGACACTGTCTAGTTAGACCACCAGCCTCCGATTGGTCCATGTCATTACGAATACGACGAACCTGTCGTCGACCTCGTCTTACCCGGAGTAGTCTTAAATCTGGGATGTATTCCCTTTGAACCTCGTCTACCTTGTTGAAGTTGCTAACCGCACAGAATCCACTTATCTCGCCGCTCCAAGTATGGAGCACAGACTGCTTCACAAAGTACGGTGACACGAACGAGATTGACTCCATCCCTATTTGGCCACATGCAGCCAGCATATGAGAGCAAGACAGGTGTAGCAGCTTCGGTTTGTTGCATGTGCACTTGCAAGTGGGCGTGCCTTCCATTCCAATTATAACCTCACGCGTCTTCGTCTCGTTCGCAGCCCCAAAACTAGACTTATCCCTCAGACGTATCTCGTACCTCCTTTCTAGATTTCCAATGCCGTAGACTGTGTGCCTTAATCCCTTTTGAATCTTATCCTCCATGTACTTCATGACCTTCGCACAATACGGGGTCGTAGGAAAATTGTTCATATGCAGTGCAGCATTTCTGTACCTCTCTTGGAAGTACCTCACGGTGCCATACATCGCACCCTCCACAATAGCAGTTAGAGGTAAACCCCGCTGCCCTCTAAGCACAAAGTTGTACACCTCCACAAGGTTGGTCGTCATGATGCCGTACCTAGCGCCATGAGTGTCACGAAGCAAGGACCACTTCTCAGGCGGCTCTTTCTCTATCCACTGAGAGAAACTCTTTATTTGTTTCGCCTTCCTCCTCCTCGTACCACGAGGGTCAATTGTTGGAATAGCAGAAAGCTCCCGTGGCTCTTCTTCCGGGCTAAGTACCACATTTTTTTCTTGCGATCAATGATCTCGCTCTTAGTAAAGTCATCGAGCTTCCGCCACAAAGTTTTGTACTTTTTCTCCTGGTTCTGCTTGCACAGCCTCTTAAACAGATTCATCAGGCGCTTGTTCCTAAACTGGCTAAAAAAATTAGCCCCTAGATGGCGCATGCACCAACGGCTTTGCAGGTCCGGCCAAGGTTGATCTTTATCAGCCGTTGATTCCTGGAGTGTCTTCACGGTTTTCAGTATGCCAGGGTGCCTATCGTGAATAACACATACGTTCTCCCGATTCTTCACTACTCCATGTTTAAGCTGCCTGAAGAACCATAACCAGCTTGAGAAGTTCTCACCCTCAATGAACGCCATCGCCAATGGCGGGATCTGATTGTTGCCATCCACACCAATCGCCATTAGGATCTGCCCCTTGTACTTGCCTGTCAGAAATGTCCCATCCACGCACAGCACTGGACGACAATGCCTGAAAACTTCAATGCATGCACTGAAAGAGAGAAAAGCTCGGTTCAGTAGTTTATAGCCTAGAAAGTGCGGGTTCACCGAGTGCTGTATGTCAACATGTGTCCCTGGGTTCCAGAGGAGGAGTGTATAAAGCAGACGGGGCAGGTTGTCGTACGAGTCATAGAAAGTGCAGAAGCGCATCTCCATGGCCTTCTGCTTAGCCCTCCAAGCCTGCACATATAGAATTTCGTACTTGTACCTGTTCTTTACTGCAACTTGTATGTGCTTTGTTTCCATGTCTTTCTTCTCCACTATCTCGCTGTACATCAGTTCTGCGATGAGAGTGGATGTCAGATTGGGGTGCCGTGCTAGGACATTACTTCTGACGCAAGTGTGCGGCACGACGTTGGTCACGACCCAATTCACGTCATACTTGGGCACATGGGCGTGCACCTTGCTTTCACAGCCATTAACCGTGCATGTTAAGGTTAAATTATTTGGGGAAGATATTTCAGTCCTGAAAATTCTCTGCGTGGACATGGCCCATTGCGTGACGGCATGTTTCAATTCTTTCTTGGTAGCATACATCGAACTAATTTGGATCTGGTTCTTGTTATATTCCCAGCCAGAATCATGGCCATCATTCACAGTTATGCCACCAAGAAGCTCCTGATTCCATGCACTCAGAATCGGGGACGCATGAATGTTATCTTCGTCACCGCTATCTTCGTCAACATCTTCAGCCAATCCATCTTCATCTTCCTGTTCCATTACCTCCTGCATGGACTCGAAATCCTCTTCTTCATCCGCCTGCCCCGTGGGACCTATTTCTGCCGGTTTACTGCTCTGCCCAGCTTGCCCACCTTGCCAAGCGGAGTGAACTACTTGTCCACCTGTGGTTCTGGACTGTTCTGCTCCGCTTCATACCCACCGCCTTCTGACCCGGCACCCTTCAGGATGGCTTGCACTAGTGCGACCGGAGGACTTTTTCTAGCATTGCAAACCCGCATCCACGATCTCCATTCTCTAGTACTCTCGATCGGCAACAAGTCCCATTTAATATCAGTGTAAGATTTGGTAAACACTGCCTGAATGGTCACAGTATATAGTGCAGGATCCATCGAGAATGTACGTGTAAGCCAATGATTGGCTTCCTTAAAGTTCAGCCTCTCCGGATCAGATATAGGCAAATCAACATGGCTGAATTCAGTAAGATCAACCCCACTATGATTTGATCGAACAATCCTAGGACCATAGTACACCGTCATATTTACTACCTCCGACATATCTGCCGTAACATAAATTTATATCTTCGTCACATACTTAGTAAGACATGCAGTTCTATTATGTCGCGCGACCGCTAAATTCTTTCGTGCTAAATGTAGGTCGAGTACACGCTTACGGTGTGTACAAGGGTGATCCGAAACACACCAGGGTTATCAACCGACATATCGGGATAGAACTTTTAGCACGATCAAATGCAACGGTCAACATAAACACATAATAATTAACCTAACTAAACAACAACATTCTACATGTGTCATAATTATTAATTAGTTCGACCTAAATTAACCTCATTTTTTTCCGACGTCTAATCAATTCTACTTATTCTATTCAACGAGACCTAACTAAACTATAAATTTAAACTTGTTCAAAACATCCTAATTAAATACGTACATAACCCTAATAATCTTACTAACTTTTTTATACGTACATAACCATACTAATCATACTAAACAAGTACAAAACATCCTAATTAAACTATGTCAAGAAGTACAACCTTAATAATTTATATTTACATACATAACTTATAATAACCATAATAATCATACTAATAATTATACTAAACTTGTTTAAAATTTTTACCGTAGATGTAGAGATCTTCTCTCCCGCGAGCTCACCTCCTCTTCTCTCCCGTGAGCTCACCTCCTCTTCTCTCCCGCGGGCTCACCTCCTCTCCCTCTTTTCTTCCCTTCTTCCTCTCCTCTCTTCTTTCTCCCTTTCTTCCTCTTCGCCTCTCCTCTTTTCTCTCTGGAATGGCTACGCGCGATGGAAGGAATGGGGTGGGGTGCTGGAGGGTGATATGGGGAAGGTGGAGGCAGTCACGGGCACAGTTATAGCCCTGTCGTCCGACTGTTGGACAACTGGGGTGCTTGTCGTCCAACGGCCGGACGAGAGGTGCCGACATGCCGTCCCGTCGCGTCTCGTCAGCCCTTTCGGCGCGCACTCGTCCGCGGGGGGGACGACAGGGGCCTGTTGGTCGACCGTTGGCCGACAAGCCCCCTGTCGGTCGACGGTTGGCCGACAAGGTATTATTTTTATAATTTCTGAAATCAAATGTGTATATCTCGAATTTTTAATTTTAAAAATAATATTTATAAAAAATTTCTCCATTAAGAAGGTGTTTGGTGGCCATTTCCGGCTGTAGTCAGATTACAGTGTCAACCGAATGCTTTAGATTATGTTCGTTTAAAGTTGCCCGTAATCGTATTCCCTGGGAACAGTTAACGGGCATGTGTAAGTCCGATTTATTACCGGCGCATCTTCTTCTCACATGACTATTCCTCTCCTGGCCTGTCTCCATACTTCTGACGACGACGGTGAGAAATCTGGCCGGCAGCTGTGAGCAGGACGAGGCCATTGTGGTTGATGACAACGACAAGGAAGAGGAGGAGATCGAGGTGATGGTCATCAGCGCTGCGGACGGCAGCGAGGAGAGCGACGAGCAAGAGCAGCAGGACGGCGGTAAGTTCAGCATGAGGAGCTTTCTCTTGCTCTCCTGCCCACTTCTCTCCTTTTTTCTTCCTTCCTTCTCCCTCCTTTTTGATGCTTGCCGTCTCCATTTCTTCACCTGCTTCTTTGGATAGGATAAAAGGAGGGGTTGAGGGGTGTAGGTGGCTGCATAGGTCAGATTTTTGTGGGGAGATTCGGCGATATCAGAGGCTGAATAAGCCTCCGTGCAGCAGTGCTGGCGCTTGATGGTGGCGCCATGCGAGACAAGACGCACTCCAAAGGCCAACGTGTTCGTGGGTCTTGGTTCCCTGGTGTCACCGCTGAGCGCGCCGACAATCTTGACGCTGTCCTTCTCGTCGGCCGTTCGGGTCGGCTAAGTCGGTGGTGCAGTCAAATGCTGGGGTGGCAGAGGAGAGCCACTCCGTTGAGCTAATGGTGGTGGCCTTGCCTCATCTCACCCTACATCACGAGTGCGTTGCCCCTCTCTCTAGCACCATTGTTGCAACTTGCAAGGCAAAACAAACACAGTAATGTATCCGATTTCTTACCATGGTGGAACCAAACAAAATCAGTATTTCTCCATTGTACTGCTGAATCCTCTGTAATCCTATTCCGTTTACGGTCTAGTCTACAGTTTGTGACCCAAACACCTGCTAAGTTTAGTCACGCAGTTATTTGGGCCGGCAGCAATCAGTAGAGCATTCATCATGTCAAAGACATGTATGTGTTGGTACCATTGATGATGCCCACGTGAAAGAAGAAACAACTATAGAAGAAGTGCACAGATATGACGGTTAAGATCAAAAGAAAAGACGGTTAAGTTCACCGAACAACTGTTGTATATACAAAAGAAATTGTGTGAGTACAGCTAGACACCGATACAAGTAACAACACATGATCAATATGGGATATCCCTTCAATAAACAAGTAACAACAAATAACACCTAGAAGTTAATTTCACACTTCCATGTAGACCACTTAGAAGTTATATTCACAGTAAGCTGTCTCCGCGTAGCCATTAAGCATGTGTTTCCTTTCAATAATCCGTCCAATTAATCACGTGCACATAGAAGCTGGAAAAATGAAATATAAGCAGGTATAAAAGTCAACCAACCACTGTATATCTTCAGCACGGTACCAATAAACAGCATATGTACACATCAATGGTTGTGATCATGAAAATTAAGTACATATAAATAGGTAAACCGCAAGAGCAATTTAGTTACACATCAAGAAAAACAACAATTTGGCTCTTCATATTGCAAGAGCAATAGGTAAACTACAAGAGCAAGCTAGTTACACGTCAAAAAAAGCAATTTAGTCACAATGGAGGTGAGGGTGGGGAGGGAGCGGTGGTGGCGACACCGGGGAGTGGCAGCAATCTCAGCAGGCTTCGATTTTATAACTCTTTTTCTTATGCAATCTCAGCTCTTTATATTTTCGCCGCAACAATCGAACGATCTAGGAGAGACCGTCGACGTAGTGCCCCTAGGACTTCTTCCCTCGCTGGTTAACTTTTGTAATGTCATCGGTGATGTGTTACAGTATGCCTAGATCTGCTTCCTGAATATCATACTTGCTAATATTAATCTATGTTGCACATTGCTAGGCAAATGTTTTATAAGCTTTAAAATGACCCTTCTTGATTTTTATAAAAAATTCTATAGAGTCCCTTTGGATCACAGGGTTAAGGGCCTCTTTAATTCAAAGGATTTGGGTTGTTTGAAACCACAGGAAATTTTGCTTAGGATTCATTTGCACTACATTTCATAGGAAAATTTTCATTGACTCTAACATGTTGAAAAGGTTCTTATGTTTTTCTCTGCACAAACAAACATCATTTCAACTCTTTAGTATTCAAGATGGCATGACACTTCAATCCTACATTTTTTCTGTTCTCGCATTTTAGTAATCCTACAAATCAAAGAGGCCTTGACTATGAAATTCCTATGAAATAGCTCTACAGAAATTTTAGAGAAATTATAACGTGAGCTTGGACCTCGTGAAAAAAAAATTATTGTGTCTCGCATGAACCTTCTTTCTCTTTAAATTCCTACAAAATTCTCGTGGAGCATCCAAAGAGATAGTTTTGTAGAATCCTATGTTTTTTTTGTATGATTCCACAATCCATGACATCTTAATCCTAGTTTTTCCTATTCCAACGTTCTTAGGGCCTCTTTGGATCGTTGAAATAAGAAAAACACTGGAATATGATGTCACGTATTAGGGATACCTACAGGATCTCAAAACACATAAATTTTAGAAGTGATGCCTTTGGATGGTTCACAAGAAATAAACACAAGAATTTTGGAGGAATGAAGAGAGAGAGTGGAGAGAGATAGAGAGAGAGAGTGCATTGGACTTCTCAAAAAATAAGGTTTGAGCTCAGGTTGATTTTACTATGGAATTGATGGCGTAGGAATGCATTTCAAAGAAATTTGAGAACTCCAATCCTATGATCTGAAGGGCCCTTGTATAAAATTTTCCTACGGATTGAACTCCTCTAAAATTTCTATGAAAATCCTACAATTCAAAGAGGCCATTAGAATCATGCATTCCAAAGAGGCTCTTGGGCCCTCTTTGATGCAGGATTTCAAAAACGCAGGAATAGAAAAAATATAGGAATATGACAGGAATGTAAAAAAGAGGATTGAAAAACACAGAAAAACGATAACATTAGTTGTTTGAATCGCAGGAATAGTAAGAACATACATGAAAAACACAGAAAAACGATAACATTAGTTGTTTGAATCGCAGGAATAGTAAGAACATACGAGTCCAACTAATGATGCTTTAATACTAACTAGATGTGACCCACCACTGACACACAAAGTGTGCTATGCCTCAATCCTACATGTAGGAATAAAAAATGAGATACTGGTGTATGTTAAGTTTCATATGTTTTTCCTTTGAAATGGCATGTAAAGAGATTTTTCTTACATTTTTGTTTTACTTCGTTCCTACGAATCAAACGACACTTCAGTAAACCAAATCCATAGGAATCTGAATCCTACGTTTTCTGTTTGTTTTCTCTCCAAATCAAAGAAGCCCTTAATCTTATTTCTCGTAAAATAAATATGCTTGGAAGTTATTCTTAAGAATACAAGATGAACCTTGCTTGCAACGCCATGATCTATCGTACTGCAAATGGATAAACACCACGAAACCAAGGGTTGTTCCAAAGCTATTTTCAAAATTGAACACAGCTTGCAACGCTAACACCTATCGCGTTGGAAGCTCAGCCATGTTTGGACTTGTCGTGGCAAATCTTGCAAAGTTACGATCCCAGGGTCTGTGCAACAAACTTCTTCTTTTTAAAAGGTTAAAAATGATTATTTTATAGAGAAAGGTCCATATTGCTAGAGGTGATTATCCTTGGCATATAGTTTTTACAGCAGAAATTGTCTTCAGGTGACAAATGACGGTACCTTATTTCTTTTCCTGACTGTAGAATGTGATCCATGTTGTGACTTCTCGAGCTGCCTGCTACTAAAGCTGATCATACTGGAAAGCATGGACTCCTAAGTCCAAACTGCTGCAATAAGATAAGAGATATACTTGTCCGATAATGTCATCTTCAACAATGTTTGTGGTTCGCCTAGCTGTCTAGCTTTTACCAGGTCGATAATACCGGCTAAATTGGTGGTGGTGCTTGTAGATCTCTTTCTGTTTACACAACAGCTAGGTTGGAGCTCACAACATGAGTAGGACAACTACACGCGCAAAGATACTGAAAAGTAGACTTTTTCATGAGTTGAACACTTGTTTTCGAGATATCAGGATAGATTCGCGCTATATGACACTAATTTGATTTATAAGAATAAAAAGTTATAGGAATATGAAAAATACAGAAATTAGATATCATAGCAGGTTAAATCCTACATAAATTGAAATCACATAAATAAATAATAGAAGTTGTTTGGTTGCACCATAGGGAAAAAGCAGGAATTTTTTTGAAGAACTAGGGCTCTTTGGTTCAAAGGAATTTTGAGGATTATATTTCGTAAGAATTTTTCCTATAAAACTTGTTTGATTTGTAGGATTCAAAACCATAGAAATTTTTTCTATAAACTACTTGGCATGTAATTTCAAAGGAAATTTTCCATTGAGTCCAGCCTCTTGAAAAAATTTCTTCGATTGTATGACAACTATGACATTCACCAAACCCCTAAAGAAAATTCCTGCGGTGCAACCAATTAACTTCATATTTTCGATTCCTGTGGGGTACAACATATCATGACATCCAATTCCTAAATTTTTCCTATTTCTGTGTTTTAAAAATCATGCGAATCAAAGAGGCCCTTAGGTGTTTGTCGCACAAAGAAAAGAAATTCTACATGAGGTTGGACTCAATGAAAATTTTCAGTTAAAATCGCATGCAAAGTAGTCTATAGGAAAGATTTCTATGGTTTTTAATCCTAGAAATCAAACAAGTTGTATAGAGAAAATCTTTAAGGAATAGAATCCTCTACAATTCTTGAGAAATTCTTTTGAATCAAAGAGATCTATAGATTTACCGAAAATTTCTCAGGAGCCTATATCGAAGATAACCCTGATATCCCTTGAGTGGGGAGGTGGGGTGGAGGAGGGGGGGGGGAGAGGAGGGAGGGACGGGACAAAACAGTATGAAACAAAGGAATTTATTTGTATCCATGGATGGAAAAGGACCGTGAAGAAGGAGCGGCGCAGGAAGACGCCCAACCCACGCCACGAAGAAAACCGCCATTGGAAGCGGCCCAATATCCCTTTACGGAGCATGGCCAAACCTAACGGGGAGGGGCAGCTACTTTACGGGCCTTGGATCGTTTGATGCGATAGAGATTCCAGTTTGATTGGACCATCTTCCCTTATCTTCGTCTACACGGAGTCCAATTTGATCGAACTTTCATAAAGGAGTGAATAGAATGAACTGCACGAATTCTTCGACGTTTGCCGATGAAGAAAGGAGCTACGGGGTATCTATCTTTTGCCTTTGACCTGGACGGAGGATAATACAAGTGCTCACATATAAACGAAAAGTGAAGAAAAATAAGTTATTAGTGACTTTGCAAACAGAAAATGGTACCGAGATAATACAGTAACGACGATGATACACAATTCCGGCTTGTTGTTAACGTTTGGGCCCCACCTGGCATCGACTGCTCAGGGCCCGCTGAAAGATCATCTAGGCCCTGATATGGTTTTGATGGTTAATGGCAACCTAAACTGGAATCTAATGTTTACATTGAGTGTAAGCAGAATCTATAGGTTCCATGAAGAAAGGTTATCCAGAGAAGGATGGCCACCAAAAAGGGTACAAGGTGGTTTCAAGGACAAAGAGATGGCTGTGCTAGGCAGCTGTGCCACAGCTGAGAAGAAGCCGGTGCTGTGCAGGGAGCTGCAAGCAGAGTGATGGTGGCTTGATGCGTCAAGGGCCGTGATTTCAGCTGGTGGCAGGTAAAGCCTAGATTTGCTAGTTTCTTTGAGTCCATAGGAATCACCCGTACTATCAAGAGGGATGAAACAGTAGCAGTTGTCTAAGGGAACCTTGCTCATTGCTCAGAGTGTTGGTCAAGGGGATTGGTGCTTTGAGGCCAATTGCCCTGTGTCAATAGCTTTGCACAAAAGTATGTAGCTGTGTGAAAACCCCTAGAGCTTTAGGCACCTGTGTGACACAGCTGTGTCACAGGTGGTCTTCTGCTCTATGACTCAGGTACATCTCTGTACCAGGGGAGAGCTTGTAAATGCTAAGGTACCTGCACTGCGATAGGCGGTCTGATGAGTCAGAAGTCTGTCGGAGGTTCTCTCCTTATAGGTATTAGAGTTTGAAGTATGCTGAGGGCATGTCATGTGCCAGGACCGGGCTGAGTAGTGCGGCTATCAGCTAAGGGTTCACCTGTGTGCGCCGCCGGTGACACAGGTGTCGGTCTGCCTGAGCCGGGTACAGTTGGGCGTAGGGTGTAGCTGTGTCACCGGTGGTTGACACCGGTGGCTCACTTAATCCTACGTGGCAACAGGGTAACGGTCAGGTGCCTGTGGACCCTATATATAGGGGACCAGGGGAGGACTCTGTCCTCAACCTTGCTCAAATCAGTGATTCGCATACGACCGTTGCAAAGCCTCCAACCACTCCACAAGAGCCAAGAGCCTAAGGGTTAGTTCGAGTGGGTTTGTGAGCTAGAGCACGAGCAAAGGTTCCTCCAAGAGATTGCTGCTGCATCATCTGTTACTCTTGGAGTTTGTCTACTCCTAGACGGGTGTAGGAGTTGCTGGTATCACCCAAGCTTGTGTGGGCTGAACCAGTAGTTTGTGAAGGTGTTCTGAGGTCTACCTGCTGCAAGGCAAAAGGATCTCCACAAGCAAAAGGAAGAGTCCTGAAGGATCAGGTACTCGGAGAAGAAGCACGTTTTAGTGCTGGCCAGCTCTTAGGAGTGGTCTCTCCAACGGAGACGTACCTTCTCTGCAAAGAGTTGGGAACTTCGGTGAAAAACCCCTGAGTCTCTTTACTTTCCTGTATTGCATGCATATCTGCTTATCCTTGCTTGCTTGTGTCTCTTAGACTTGATCTGCTAAGTTTACCTTTTCACCTGTGCTAGATTACCTTTATACCTGTGTGTGATCACCTGTTACTCAGTTGCTTCATTCACTTGTATTCACCTGTATCAGCACCTGTGTAACAAGCAGTCTAAGTAGAGCACCTGTGTTAGGTTAACTCTTCACCGGTGTCTTCCACCTGTGTGACAGCTGTGTGTTAATTTACACATAGTTTCCACCTGTGTCACTCACCTGTGTCACAGCTGTCCACTATTAACTTGTGAAGTTAATCTGACAACTTAAATAAAAGATTAAAAGAGGAAAATTTTATAAGCCAACTATTCACCCCCCTCTAGTCGGCATCTCGGTCCTTTCAATTGGTATCAGAGCAGGTTGCTCTTTGAATTGGCTTAACCGCCAGAGTAAAGGATGTCGGGCTATGAGGGTAAAATACCTGTCTTTACTGGATCTAACTATGCTTTCTGGAAGAGGAAGATGCAGATGCATCTTACCGCGATCGATCCAGATGTGTGGGATATTGTTGATACAGGTTATAAAGTGGAGAACGCTAAAGCTCTCACCATCAATGACAAGAAGAATATCCAGAATAATGCCAGAGCTGCCACTGCCATCTTCATGGGCTTGCAAGAACATGACTTTAACAGAGTCAGCACAATGGAGTCTGCTAAGGAGATCTGGGATACTTTACAGCAGATATATGAGGGCAGTGACACCCTGAAGAAGTCCAAGAGAGGACTGCTGGAATCAACTCTGGAGAGATTTGAGCATGAACATGGAGAAGACATAAATTCTCTATACTCAAGATTGACTCTCATCACCAACCAACTGAAGGCTTTGGGTTCCAACAGAGTTGAGGATGAAGATGTCATCAAGAAATTCTTATCTGTGCTGCCCAAGCCTTACAGAACCTTGGTCTTGATGCTCAAGGAGAAAGAGGGTTTCAGTAGGATGAAGCCTACAGAAGTGTTGGGAAGAATCCTCACTCATGAGATGGAGCTCAAGCAAGAGGGCAAGCACAGCTCCTCCTCAGGACCCAAGAAGAATATTGCACTGAAGACCACTGCTCAAGCCTCACTGCCAGACAGTGATAGCAGTGAAGATCTATCTGATGACATGTCAAGTGGAGAAGAGAATGAGCTGCTCCTTCTTACCAGAAACTTCAGAAAATTCTATAGGAAGAAGAAGCAGTTTGGATCAACTGATAGATTCAGAGGCAAGAAGCCCTCCAAGGACAACAAGTGTTTTGAATGTGGCAAGGAAGGCCACTTCGCAGCTGATTGCCCCAGCAAAAAGAAGGACAAAGGAAGAAGAAGGACTTCTATAACAAGAAGAAGACTTTCGGCAAGCATCCTTCTTATTCCAAGAACAAGGCTACTGCAAGAGCCTATGTAGGGCAAGCCTGGGTTTCAGATGACTCTGGTTCAGATGGAGAATCAGAAGAAGAAGAAGTCCAGGTCGCTGGGATAGCAATCTCCATGGCTGACACACCCAGCTGTGTCACAGCCAAGTCAGACAGCTCCAAGCTGAACTCCAAAGCTGATCAAGCTTCATCCACTCCTGCTCCCTTATGCCTCATGGCTAAGGACTCTAAGGTATTGACTGAAGATGATTTCCCTGATTATGCTGAACTAATGGATATCTTAGAGAGAACAGAGAAGGGATACTGCAGGGAAAGGAAGGAGAACATATCCCTTAGGGATAAGCTGAGGGAGCTGAGAGAGACCTGTGATGAAGTCACAGATGACAGGGAGGATCTCAGGCTGAATCATGAGAACCTGGAGATAGCTCATGAGAAGCTCAGATTAGCACATGAGCTTCTCCTCAAGGAGCATGAAGAGTTAAAGGCAAAGCATGCCTCATGCATTGATATTTCTGATAATATTGCTGAAGCTATGCCTTTACCTGCTCCTACTGTCATTGAATCATGTTTAAACTGTGCCAGAAGAATCAACATTCTAACATCTACAGGTGGAGTGGTAGACAACTCTAAAGAGGCCTCAACCTCTAATGTTACTAACTCTGTGGATGCAGCTGAGCACAACAAGCTCAAGGAAGAGCTAGAAGAGCTTAAGAGGCTCATGAGAAAAGGTCTCTGCAGTGCCAACATTGGCATGCAAAACTATCAGCTTATAAGAGCTGAAATGTTGAGAAAGAATGAAGGCCGAAGAGGCTTGGGTTATTCTACCTCTACTGCTAAAGATAAACTGCCTGCTGCCACTAACACTTGTCTTGCAGCAAAATTCGTGAAACAGGCAGGAACTAATGACAACAAGAGTGTTGGTCATGAGCAGAGAAAGAGGAATGAAGCAAGCATTCCTTCTAACCCAGGTTATGTTTTGCAGAAGAACATGAAGGGAAAAATAGTGGCCAAGTACATAGGTCGCAGGCGCCTGACGAAATGGTTGTCTGCCATCTGGGTGCCTAAGGCTACTCTTGCCGGTGTCACCGGTGGCTTACACAGCTGTGTACCCACCTGTGTCACAGACAGATCTAACAGGCCACTAACCCATGTGTCTAAGGTTGCAGGTGATTGCCAGCCAAAGAGGATCAAAGTCATATCATCTGTTGCTGATGCTGCTAACCTTAAACACAAATATGCTATATATACATCTGCTACTTCTGCCTATGATAAAACTGCAAAGGGAACCAAACATGTTTGGGTCCCTAAGTGTCACCACTAATCTTGCAGGAAACTGTCTCCAGTGGAACTGATTGGATTGTGGACAGTGGATGTACACAACATATGACTGGAGGCAGAGAGGAGTTTGTAGAGATCACCAGTGAAAATCTTCCAAGTAAACATGTGATCTATGCAGACAACTCTAAAGGGAAGGTAAATGACATTGGTAAAGTTGCCATATCTGAGAATCATTCCTTATCTAATGTAATGCTTGTTGATCAGATAGGCTATAGTCTGATGTCTGTGTCACAGCTGTGTGACACAGGCATGAAAGTTACTTTCTATCCTGAAAAGGTTATAGCTTCCAAACTATCTGATGATTCTCAAGTATTTGAAGGATGCAGGTCTGGTAAGCTATACACTGTGAATTTCTATGAACAGCCTGCAGCAGCTCCATGGTGTCTAATGGCCAAGACCAGTGTTGGATGGCTGTGGCACAGGCGGCTTGGACATGCTGGGATGAAGCTCCTGAACAAGCTGAGCAAACATGACTATGTTATAGGCTTGGAGAAGGTGAAGTTTGAAAAGGACAAACCCTGCAGTGCATGTCAAGCCGGCAAACAAGTTGGAGCTGCCCATCGACCTAAGAACATCATGACAACCTCCACTCCCTTCGAGCTCATTCACATTGACCTCTTTGGTCCAACAACCTATGAGAGCTTAGGAGGTAACAAATATGGCTTTGTCATTGTAGATGATTTTTCTAGGTATACTTGGGTGTTCTTTTTGAAGGAGAAGACACAGGTGTACAAGAAATTCAAGCATCTCATTGTCAGAGTACAAAATGAGTGGAAGGTGAATCTTGTAAAGGTCAGGAGTGACAATGGAAGTGAATTCAAGAACTCCAAGGTGGAAGCATTTCTGGACAAGCATGGAATCAAGCATGAATTCTCAGGTCCATATGCTCCACAACAAAATGGAGTGGTGGAAAGGAAGAACAGAACTCTGATAGAGATGGCAAGGACTCTGCTAGATGAATACAAGACTTCACCAAGATTTTGGGCTGAAGCTGTCAATACTGCCTGCCACTCTATCAACAGGATATATCTACATCCACTACTCAAGAAAACTCCTTATGAACTGCTCACCAACAGCAAGCCTAACATATCATACTTCAGAGTATTTGGTTGTAAGTGCTACATTCTTAGGAAAGGCAAACGCCTAACTAAGTTTGAAGCTAAATCTGATGTTGGTATATTCCTTGGTTATTCTACTAACTCCCATGCCTATAGAGTCTTTAACACTTCCTCTCAGGTTGTTGAAGAATCTATAGATGTGGATTTTGATGAGTCTTATGGCTCCCAAGGAGAGCAAGTTGCTATTGATGTAGGAAATGAGGATATTCTAAAGAAGTCCACTGGTGAGATCAGACCCACCATCAAGGAGGAGCCTGCCCCACCAAGTGATCAAGAACCCTCTACTGCATCAATCCTTGAAGACACTGGAGTTCATGATATAGAGTTCGAGTGCAACCCAGCCAATGATCAACTGGACGCAGAAGCCTTCATGCACCCAGCTGTGTCACAGGAAGAACTACCGGTGTCACAGGCAACTCCATCAGCTGTGACACAGGCAGTTAACCCCGATCCCCTTGTGATCAGCCGGCTGCAGAAGGATCACCCTGTGGACAATATCATCGGTGCCATTAATAGGGGAGTGACCACTCGATCTCGAATTGCTAATTTTTGTGAGCATTACTCCTTTGTCTCAAATGTTGAACCCAGGACCATAGGTGAAGCTCTAAAGGATGCTGACTGGATCAATGCTATGCATGAAGAGCTCAACCAGTTTGAAAGAAATGAAGTATGGTCACTGGTGGAAAGACCTAAAGACCACAATGTGATTGGAACCAAATGGGTCTTCAGGAACAAGCAAGACACTAATGGACTGGTGGTAAGAAACAAAGCCAGACTTGTGGCGCAAGGATTCACACAAGTAGAAGGTCTGGACTTTGGAGAAACATTTGCCCCAGTGGCAAGACTTGAAGCCATCAGAATCCTTTTGGCATATGCTGCTCATCACAACATCAAGCTTTACCAAATGGATGTCAAGTCAGCATTTCTAAATGGTAAACTTTCTGAACTTGTATATGTTGAGCAGCCACCTGGTTTTGAAAATGACAAGAAACCATACCATGTCTATAAATTGCACAAAGCACTCTATGGTCTAAAACAAGCACCAAGAGCATGGTATGATACATTGAAAGAATTTCTAATCAGCAATGGATTTAAAATGGGCTTAGTTGATACAACTCTATTCACTAAAAGAAATGGAAAAGAATTATTTGTGTGCCAAATTTATGTCGATGACATAATATTTGGCAGTACTAACCGTTCTTTGAGTGAAGAGTTTAGCAAGCTGATGACCAAGAGATTTGAGATGTCTTTGGATGGAGAACTCAAGTACTTCCTAGGACTTCAGATTCATCAACTAAAGGAAGGGACTTTCATCTCACAAGAAAAGTTCACCAAAGACATCATCACCAAGTTTGGCATGAAGGATGCAAAAGGTATACACACTCCCATGCAAACTAATGGCCATCTGGATCTAAATACTGAAGGTAAGTCTGCTGATCAGAAGGAATTTAGATCTATGATAGGTTCTTTGCTTTATTTGTGTGCATCTAGGCCTGATATCATGCTTAGTGTTTGCATGTGTGCTAGATTCCAAGCTAACCCTAAGGATTGTCACAGAGTGGCAGTCCGCAGGATTCTGAGATATTTGATTCACACTCCAGGGTTTGGCTTGTGGTATCCCTAAAGGTGCAAACTTTGAGCTAGTCGGCTATTCTGATAGTGACTATGCAGGGTGTAAGGTTGACCGAAAAAGCACCTCAGGTACCTGTCAATTCCTAGGGCACTCATTAGTGTCCTGGTCATCCAAGAAACAAAATTCAGTAGCCCTTTCCACTGCAGAAGCTGAATATATTGCTGCTGGTAGTTGTTGTGCTCAATTATTATGGATGAGGCAGACCTTGAAAGATTTTAACATATCTTTTAATCAAGTACCCCTCTTCTGTGATAATGAAAGTGCAATCAAGTTAGCCAACAACCCAGTACATCACCAAAGATCCAAGCACATAGAAGTGAGGCACCACTTCCTTAGAGACCATGTAGAAAAAGGAGATATACAGCTGTGCCATGTAAGGACTGAAAAACAATTAGCTGATATATTCACCAAGCCCTTAGATGAAACTAGATTCTGTGCCCTGAGGAGTGAATTGAATATCATTGATGTCTCTAACCTGCAATAAAAGGTTTGGCTTGGTGTCTAGCTGATGTGATTTCATCTCAGTCATTTGCATCATTGTACCTGTGTCACCCACCTGTCTCACAGGTGTGTGCATTGCATCATGCTGAATCATATCTTATAGTCTGTAAAGTGCACTCTTTTGTGTACAAGTTTTTATCTAGATCAACTCATGTCAGCTTGAGCTTTGCTTGATTGATTTTCTGGCAAGCTGACACTGAGAAGATCACTTAAGGACTCTCTGATAGTGCTAATGCTTTCTTTCTCATCTAAATCAATCCATCTTGGTGTTCACTAGATGAAATACTTGTCACCTGAGTCTCCCAGCTGTGTCTCAGGTGAATGCTTTCAAAATCCCATAGGCCAGGGTATACATCTCTTTCACCTGTGTCACAGGTCCTTATGTCAGCTGTGACACAGCCACCTTATAACCTCCGGCCTATATAAAGAGTTGCTGCGTCCACACAGAAACCGCTTCGAACTCCCATACCCAAAACTTCCGCCGTGCGCCAAATTTTAGAGTTCTCGTCGTTTTCGCCGGTTTCGCCCTCGAAATTTCTTCAACAAGTTGGAGGAAGCTTTCCGTGGAACTCTAACGTCGATTCCTCCGCAGCAAAGCTCAATCTCGATCAAAGTAAGCCTCTGCAAAACCCTTCTTTGCGCTCAGTCATGGTCTAGGTCTTGATAGCCTAATCCAGTAGCGCATTGGTCCATATTAGGGTTGGTCTTACTCTTGTGCAATCTTTAGAACTCATCCAACTGAAATCAACCAGCAAATCGTTGTCAAACTCAAAATTCCATGAATTTGCTGTCCGCCCCCGCACATAGCTGTGTCACCGCTAGGGTCTCACCTGTCACACAGGTGCGCCTATTCAACAGGCTAAGACCTCGGTAATGCCTTAAGTCCTCACCTGTGTCTTCCCATCCTGACACAGGTGTCTAACACAGCTATTACTCTGCATCAAATGAACACCTCTTACCTACTTCTCTCTTATCTATCTTGTTTCTACAGATGTCTTCAGATTCTGAGAGAGCTGACAGTGGTCTGAAATGGTCTGATCCAGAGGATTCTCCAAAAGATTTTGTCATCTCAGATTCAGATCAAGAAAGAGAGAGGCTGAGACAAAAAGAGGAGGCTGCAGAGAAAAGAAGAGCAAAGCAAAGGGCATACAGGCAGAGAGTAGCTGCTGGAAAGAAGGCAGCTGCTTCTAAAGCTGGTTCTCAGGGTGCTCCATCCAAAAGGACAAGGTCCTCAGCTGCAGTTGAGCACACTTCTTTGGGCAAAAGAGGCTGCCAAGAAAGGCAAGAAGATAGCAAAGAAAACCCCAAAGCCATCCATTGAAGATGTAGTGTTGCCAAGAGGCACACTCACAATCAGGGAACCAACTCCTCCGCCTAAAGTGTCTCAAGAAGATCTTGAGCATGATCAGATAATCCTTGAAGAGTTGGATAAGTTAGCAGCTCAGATGAGAGAAGAAACAGATGAAGAAACCAAGAAAAAGCTGACCACTATCTATACTGCCAAAAGCTTTGAGCTTTCAGAGGCTGCAAGGCCTGTTTCAATGGGCATTCCTGTTCCAACAGAACAAGATAAGGAACTCTTAAGAGAAATTGCAGATTTGCACAAGCAGTTGCAATCAACATCTTCTCATGATGCTGCAGTTGAAATCAGAAAGAAAATCCTTGAAAAGCAGGATAAGCTCTCAACAAAATGCTTGTTGCAAGGGTCTAAGGATCAGAGGAGCTTATCTAAAACTGATGCCAGAGATATTCATCTAATTCATCAGATAGAAGAGCTGCAGAAGAAAGCAAATTCTCTGCCCAGAGGTCTTGACAAACAATATCTAATGGCTGAGATCAGACTCAAGAGGGGTCAACTATCTGCAGGTTTCAGAAAACCTCCTCCAGCTCAAACCATACACAAACCAGGGCTCAGCAAGGATGATGTTGAAAGAATTCTTGCTCAGGAGATTAATGACCTGCTTGGAAAGATATTTCGAACACCTCCTGGTGCTGAGAAACAAGCTCTGCGTGCTGAGCTCAAGACCAAGCAGGGGATGCTTTCTGGTGCCATTCCTATTCCTAAAGCTGATGCTCCCCTAGCTGTTCTTCCAGCTCCCAGTTGCTCTTCCAGCTCCATCAGCTCCAAAGAGAAAGAGATCTAATACAGTGGAAATCACTGAGGAGCCTGCTGCAAAGAAGCCTGAACAAGAATCTGAGGTTGAAATAATCTCTGAAACAACCCAGAGCTCTAAGCCATCTCTCAAAGATCAGTTGGATCAACAGAAGCAAGATCTTCAAGAAATCAAGAAGGAGATGCTACCACCTGTGTCACAGGTGGCTAGCCCAGGCAAGTCCTGTCTTCAGACATACCAGAGGAAAGGAAGAAAATCTCAGAGTTCAACCAGCATTGAATCTATTTCCACCCTGGATGTTCAGAAACCAATGTCTCCTTCTCAGTTTCTAGTCTCTGAAGCTGAAGAACAAGCTGCACCAAAGGCTCAAGCGCCTTCATCTCCAAGACCAGCTTCAGTAGTGTCTCCAGTGGCTGCAGAACCAACAAGTCCACAGCTGTCTCAACCAGCTGTGTCTCAGGCAGGAGAAGAAGCTCAGGCACAAGACTCTCACCGGTCTCCCTCACCTGTGCCACCGCCAGCTGACCCAGCTCAGTCAGTTCACGCACCTGTGTCATCACCTGTGGCACAGGTCAGTAAGTCAGCTGAGCAAAAAGATAGCTCAGAAAGCTCATCTGATGATGGAAGAGGGGTGTCTGTGACTCCTCCAAGGCCAAGGGCAGCCAGAGCTGATTCTGATGAAGATTATCAGGCAGAGAGCTCATCTCCAAGTGCCAAATCAGCAGAAGAAGCTGAAGAAGAAGAAGAAGAAGAGGAAACAGTGGCAGAACATGAGGACAGCTCTCCCAGTCACTCAGTTGGAGAAGAAGACATGGAAGAAAAATATCATTATATCTTTTCTCATGCTCTGAGGACTGAGGCCAATCAGATGCAATTCATTTCAAGAGCTGTTGCCAAGAAATTGCCAAAGAGTGATCCCAAGAGATCAAAGAGCAAAGTTGCCTCAATGAGACCAAGTTCATTCATCAAGATGAGGTCAACAAACCCATATTTCTCTGAAGATCAGGAGTTTATAGCTCCAACTTGCTCAGACCCCAGATTCCACAATGATCATCAAAGGGGTGTATACCATGAGATTCTTGCCTCAAAAGGATTTGTGGATTGCAAGACCATAGACTGGTCAGCTATGACAGATTCAAGACTGAGAGCAGTTCCTTCTCTGATCCAAGCCTCAGGTCTTGAATTCTTATGCAATCTCCAGCAAGATTATGATCCTGAGATCATCAAGGAGTTCTATGCCACAGTTTGGATAGAACAGGAGAATCAAGATGTTATGCTCTGGAAGACAAGAGGTCAACTTCTTTCAATCACAGCTCCAGAGTTCAACAGCTTAATGCATGCCCCTCTGGAACCAGGCATGCCAAATCTTTTCAAGCTTGCACCAGTTCCTAATGAAGTAAGAAGAAAATTCTATCCAAGAACTTCAGATTCCCTGCCAAAGCCCCTTCAGATCATGTCTATTTCAAGGGTATAACCATCACAGCCAAGCATCTGATCAAGATTCTCAATGTCACTCTTCAACCCAAAGGGGGAAACACAGATGTTGTCTACAATGCAACCTGGCAGATATTGGTGCACATAGCTAAGAATCAGCATTTTGATGTAGCAAGATATATCTTTCATGAGATAGATGCTGTCACCAAGGATAAAAAGGCTAAGCTGAGGTATGGATCGTACATCATGTACATGATCCTTCAAAGAACAGGTCTTCTGGATTCTTCTCTTGATCTCTCTGTGAAGACTATCAAAACCCAGCTTAGACCTCAGGCAGATGATAATCCAGATGAGGTTGCAGTCCCTGCTTTATTTGGAGACTCTCCTGGACCAGCTGTGTCATCTCCCAGTCACACAGCTGCCCCACCTGCTCCTCCAAGGTCATCACCTGTTCAATGCCAAGTCCCCCACCGGTGCCACAGCTGCTGCACCTGTGCCAGCCACAGCTGATGCTGATGATGATGATGACACCTCCTCAGTCCCTGCCAGAGCTTATCAGAACAAGATCATGCCAGTTCAATTTGCTGCTCTGCGTAAAGAAAATCGCCAGCTTCGAGAAGAGATCTCTCATCTGAAAGCCAACATGGATCAAGTTCAATCTCAGCTCTCAGATATGTCCAACCAGCTCTCAGAGGTTCTTCAGCTGCTGAAGAGCAAGTCTTCTTGAAGCATCTCTTTCTCCTCTATTCCTTTTTGGGTGTTTTAGTGTCAAAGGGGGAGAGAGTAGAGAGAGTAGAGTGGTGCAAAGGGCAAGGGGGAGAGAAGAATATGGTGTAAGGGGGAGAGCATTGGGAAATTATTTTCAAAATGATGTATCAAGACTTGGTTCTTCTTCTGTATCTTATGTCTTGATAACATTGTATCTTTTATGCAAATCTTTTGATCTGATACATGTCTTATGCATTCATATGCTCATTCTTATATGTTGGAATGCTCTGATATACACATGTTTGGTATGCTCTGATGCACATTTTGCTCTGTCAAACATGTGTGAATGCTCAGATACATAGTTTGCTCTGTTATACATATGTATGCTCTGATATATACATGTCTGTCATGCTTTGGTATACATATCAAATTCTCTGATGCATGTCTTGCATGTGTTGTGCTCTGATATACATATGTTTGATATGACTTGCTCTGATTAATATCACTTCAGTTAGATAGTGAAACTGATAAGGAATATAATGCTCTGATCATTCATCCAACATATCTAAACTGATAAGAATGCAAGTCATCAGAAAATACTTCCCATGCTTAAAACTTGTAAACTGTGCATCTCCTGTTAAACAAATCTTTTATGCACAGATTCAGGGGGAGTATATTCTATCAACATTCACATGTTTCAATATTCCAATTCTATATATTTGAATGTGTGAAGCTTGGGTTGCCACTAACCACCAAAAAGGGGGAGATTGAAAGATCATCTAGGCCCTGATATGGTTTTGATGGTTAATGGCAACCTAAACTGGAATCTAATGTTTACATTGAGTGTAAGCAGAATCTACAGGTTCCATGAAGAAAGGTTATCCAGAGAAGGATGGCCACCAAAAAGGGTACAAGGTGGTTTCAAGGACAAAGAGATGGCTGTGCTAGGCAGCTGTGCCACAGCTGAGAAGAAGCCGGTGCTGTGCAGGGAGCTGCAAGCAGGGTGATGGTGGCTTGATGCGTCAAGGGCCGTGATTTCAGCTGGTGGCAGGTAAAGCCTAGATTTGCTAGTTTTCTTTGAGTCCATAGGAATCACCCGTACTATCAAGAGGGATGAAACAGTAGCAGTTGTCTAAGGGAACCTTGCTCATTGCTCAGAGTGTTGGTCAAGGGGATTGGTGCTTTGAGGCCAATTGCCCTGTGTCAATAGCTTTGCACAAAAGTATGTAGCTGTGTGAAAAACCCTAGAGCTTTAGGCACCTGTGTGACACAGCTGTGTCACAGGTGGTCTTCTGCTCTATGACTCAGGTACATCTCTGTACCAGGGGAGAGCTTGTAAATGCTAAGGTACCTGCACTGCGATAGGCGGTCTGATGAGTCAGAAGTCTGTCGGAGGTTCTCTCCTTATAGGTATTAGAGTTTGAAGTATGCTGAGGGCATGTCATGTGCCAGGACCGGGCTGAGTAGTGCGGCTATCAGCTAAGGGTTCACCTGTGTGCGCCGCCGGTGACACAGGTGTCGGTCTGCCTGAGCCGGGTACAGTTGGGCGTAGGGTGTAGCTGTGTCACCGGTGGTTGACACCGGTGGCTCACTTAATCCTACGTGGCAACAGGGTAACGGTCAGGTGCCTGTGGACCCTATATATAGGGGACCAGGGGAGGACTCTGTCCTCAACCTTGCTCAAATCAGTGATTCGCATACGACCGTTGCAAAGCCTCCAACCACTCCACAAGAGCCAAGAGCGTAAGGATTAGTTCGAGTGGGTTTGTGAGCTAGAGCACGAGCAAAGGTTCCTCCAAGAGATTGCTGCCGCATCATCTGTTACTCTTGGAGTTTGTCTACTCCTAGACGGGTGTAGGAGTTGCTGGTATCACCCAAGCTTGTGTGGGCTGAACCAGTAGTTTGTGAAGGTGTTCTGAGGTCTACCTGCTGCAAGGCAAAAGGATCTCCACAAGCAAAGGAAGAGTCCTGAAGGATCAGGTACTCGGAGAAGAAGCACGTTTTAGTGCTGGCCAGCTCTTAGTAGTGGTCTCTCCAACGGAGACGTACCTTCTCTGCAAAGAGTTGGGAAACTTTGGTGAAAAACCCCTGAGTCTCTTCTACTTTCCTGTATTGCATGCATATCTGCTTATCCTTGCTTGCTTGTGTCTCTTAGACTTGATCTGCTAAGTTTACCTTTTCACCTGTGCTAGATTACCTTTATACCTGTGTGTGATCACCTGTTACTCAGTTGCTTCATTCACTTGTATTCACCTGTATCAGCACCTGTGTAACAAGCAGTCTAAGTAGAGCACCTGTGTTAGGTTAACTCTTCACCGGTGTCTTCCACCTGTGTGACAGCTGTGTGTTAATTTACACATAGTTTCCACCTGTGTCACTCACCTGTGTCACAGCTGTCCACTATTAACTTGTGAAATTAATCTGACAACTTAAACAAAAGATTAAAAGAGGAAAATTTTATAAGCCAACTATTCACCCCCCCTCTAGTCGGCATCTCGGTCCTTTCACCCACCTCTTCAATTGGATTTTTTTAATATTATTTTTTTCTCGTAAATCACAAGAGTACAACATGAAATGAAAAAATTTCGGAAATATGGCTTGGTCAGCCCGCCAAGTGCTGAAAAGAAAAAATCGGCTGATAAAAGGCCGACCAGCATCGCAGTCGGCCTATGCGTGGCCGACTTGGGGCGTGTCGGCAAACCATCGGCCGACTTGGGGCATTTCGGCAACCCATCGGCCGACTTGGGGCATCTCGGCAACCCATCGGCCGAAAAGAGCACTAGTCGGCATCGCATCGGCCGACTAGGCCTTAATCGGCCTTTACTGCCCGACTCGCCTCGCACACATGCGTACGTGCGCGCACACACACGCACCCGAGGGGTGAGCGGCGGTGGCGGCACGGTTTGGCGAGGCGTGCGGCAAGGCGGTAGGGCCCGGGTGGCTAGGCGCGGCGAGGGAGGCGGTCGGCGGCGGCGGCGAGGGCGACGGCCGGCGGTGAGGGCGGCTTCCGGCGGCGAGGGCGGCGGCCGGTGGAGAGAAAGGAGAGGAAGAGAAGAGAAGGAGGAGGAAGAGAAGAGAAGAGAAGAAGAGGAGAGGAAGAGAGGAGAAGAGAAGAGGAGGAGGAAGAAGAGAAGAGAAAAAGAGGAAAAAGGAGGAAGAAGAGAAGAGAGAAGCGGCGGGTTTTTTCGTCGTTTCGGTAAACCCTAAATTTGAAAAAATTTATCGATTTAGTTTATTAGTTAGTTGGAATGCATTAAATACAGAATTTTGTCTTGTGTAGCTCAGTGTTACCATGGTAGCTTAGTGTTAGAAATAATATTAATATGTTAGGTACATAAAGTGTTAGAATAATTTACCCTTGGCATTTCAGAAACTAAATTTCATCCATAATCACATATGTCACGATTTTATCATATAGTTGACGATTTTAGAACTAGTATGCAGAACTTAAAAAATCATACAGAAATAATAGAAGTGGACAGCCTAGTTAAGAAGTAGTCGTAAACCTAGTTTTATTATTATAGATCAGTTCAATATATGTAGCTACATATTACGAGTCTCTTACATCTTGAATGTAGGTGTAGCATCTCATTGTAAATTTTACGTAATGATGTTACAGATGGCAGGAATGTCTGATTTAGTGAGATTCAAGATTTTCTATGGTCCTGGAGAAGTACGGACGAACCCGAATGGAGTTGATCTTAGTGCATTCAGTTACACTGTATTGCCTCCGCAAAATCCCGAGTTGATGAACATTAGGGAAGCTAAAGACTGGTTCATCCGTAGCTTTAGTCTTGATACGAACAAGTATAGCGTCACCATTTAAGCTATGTTTACAATGTCCTTAAGTTCGCCGCGCTGGGATCCAATGTCCGTTAAAAGAACAAAGGAGTGGACTTCTTGGCATAGGGTCTGTAGCGATCGTAAGGATGAGCCTGTTGCTTTGGTGCAAGTTGTTGCGAAAGATCCAACGGGATATGAAGATCACATAAATGCATCAGCACAAGGGGTAACACAATGCGGAGCCGATGATTACTCCGAAGCAGTGATTCCAGGAGGAATTAAATCTAATCATGGTCCTACTAGACGGGCGGATGAAGCTGAGGAATTCGAAGAGTTGGTGGAGGCTATGGAGCAGGAAGATCTAGCAGCCATTGCGCAAGATGACGACGAGGAGGGCGATGATGAAGATAGTGCTGGGGACGAGGAGGCTTCTGATCATCAAATTCCGAGCGGGTGGGACCAAAAACTACTGGGTGGTATGCGTGTGACAGATGGACATGAGTCATCGTGGGAGTTCAGATGCAATGAGATTAAATATGACACCATGTATCGCAACAAGTTTGAATTGAAAGATGCAGTTGCTCTATGAGGTATGTCCACGCAACGAACATTTTATGTTCAAGTGTCTACCTCCACCCAATTGTGGCGTACCCGGTTTTAGGGTCGGATACGTCTCCCCTGTTTTCTGTACCGATCCCTGGATCAGTAGTCGGTACACACAAGAACTTGATAGCATACACATACAATACCGAGTATTTTACATAAATATGCCATTATGGTCTTTATTCAACAACATGGCCGATAGGCCGAATAGAAAGTAGCAGCGGAAATAACAAAGCGCAGTTATTAACCCATCAATATGCCCATCCACAGGCAACTGACTGGGGAGATCGCCCTAGCCCTCGTGGTCGCTGACCTCGTCCTCAGAGCACCACTCTTCTTCTTCATCTGGCCAAATCAACAAGCCAGGTGAGTACATTGAATGTACTCGCAAGCTTTTCCCTCGGGGAAATAATACGGCATAGTTCATGCAAAGGAATATCTCAAAGGAGAGCTCTAACCTAGGTTTCATGTTGTGCGGAAATGTAAGTCTTTATTGTAAATAACAATAATAGATTGAAAGCGAACTTTGTAAAAACGAGGATCCCAACTGTATCACATCGTCATCCAAGGTAGTCCCTGCTACCTCACCTTCCTTTCGTCCGCGGGATAACCTTGCCCATCACCGCTTTTCCCATCGGCTTCCGCTCACACCACCCCGGCAGTGTAGCTAGCCTTTCCTTCAGCAATTCCTAGCTACCAATCCGGGTAGCGTAAATTGCACCCTGTGGACACATCATGCCCACGTCCTTAATCCCTTTTCCTAGCTTTCACAACCAAAACATATTCTAACCAGTGTGTGGCCTTACCAGTTCATGTCCATAACCGAGGACGCGGCTATTCGAATAGTTTTTAACACTCTGCAGAGGTTGTACGGCTTTACCCACAAGATGTAGTTCACCCTTAATGCCGAGCGCTAACGATACACCGCATGAGATGTATTGGCAGGGCTATTACAACGAGACCCTTCTCCCGTGTTCATGCCAGAGCCGGATTCGCTAGGAGGACTACCCAACCTTTTACATCTCGGATGCCAAAAGTGGGACTCTCCCCCTTTGTGTCGGACCATGTTCCACGTACCTTGTAAGACCCTACTGAGCTTTACCCCCACAATACGGTGAGACCCATGAAGAGTTTTCCCCCTACTCAGTCCCGTGGAGATCCTCTAGGGATTCTACGGATCCACTAGCACTTCAACCTAACTTCCCACGATTCCGGGCTCCGGCATTAGACGAGGTACCAGGTCCAGTCCTTCCCATAAAGGACATGTGGACGTACGGTGGGGGAACTGATTCAGCGGCACTTAGGTTCGGTCCTTAACCGATTCGAGCGGGACTCCATAATCAACCAACTCCACGGGTAGCAGCCGGCTACCCGACCATTCCTTCCGCAAGTAGCATCCGGCTACTCTACATCCTCATAACACCCTTAGCATTCCCGCCCGAATCCAAAATCCTTCATCATTTCATGCGGGGTTTTCACAAACCTTTCTTTTAAAAGATTTCCTCGGCATGTAGAGACAAGCCGAGGTTTTGATCCCATATCCCTCCCGTACTTTGTAAAACTTGTTTTAACTAGAGCAGGTCTAAGCACAGCTACTGCTTATATTCCTACTACCTTGCCGGTCGATTTCGGCCGACTAACTAGACCTAGGGTTACAAAGGATGGATTCCAAGCCTAGGGCCTATGCATCTATTCGGCATAACTTTACTAACATAAAATATCGGTGATAATAAATTAGCATGCAGGATTTTGCAAACAAAATAATTAATCGTAGCAAATATGGGATTCGACATGTTCAAGGAGGGAAAGCTTGCCTGGCAGCTCCGCGTCCTGTTCCTGATCTTGGGGTGGAGGTGACGTCGGATCCTCTCGCGGCACGTACGGCACTCCGTTAACTATACGTCGGAAACGAACGGCGAATAAGAACCAAGCGACAAACTCCAAATAAAATTCAAGAATATGCAAAAGGTCACATGAAATGACGATGGTTTCTATTCGGATCAGAAAGCTCATGACATAAGGGTTGCATGCTCGAGCTACGGCTCTTATGAATTAATGGGTGCTAGCGTTATTTCAATGCACTGGTAAAATAGCTACTCACTTTGGTTATTTTGAAAATCATGTATGCATTGCATGTGTGGACTTTTGAAAGGATCAGATGATGCTCCAACTTAAATCTTACGGATAGAGCTCTGAAACTAATTCCAACTTTGAAACTATGAATACAAAGGATGGGACATCTATCTTGACTATTTGGAATTTGTATGAATATGTACATGCGATTCTAAAGAAAATGGGAGTGAACCCTAAACTCTATTCCTATTGGTTAGTTTCAAATTACTTTAAGTTTTGAAAATATGATTGAAGTAAAGCTTCTGCATATTTTTAACCCTTCTGGAATCAAAATAATTTCTCAAATAAACTGGTCATTAGCACCTTAAAACGATTGGGTTAGCTGAGCTGGGTTCTAAGCATGAACTACTGACCTAATCGTGCTTCCTTCTCAACTCATCGCGTCTTACCACTGTTGGAGGCGGAAAGAGGAAAGGCGTCTCCTCTGGTTAAGTAGTTGGGGACTTACTCGTTCGGGACAGAGCTCCTGAGCTCACTTGCTTGGAAAGAGCGGCGGCGGCGGCGCCTTGGGTAAACGGCTCCCGGCGGCGAGGTCGCAGATCAGGAGGGAGTGGGGAGCTTAGGGGAGGAAGGCGGGGCTCCGGGCCCGGTTCCCTTGACCAAAAGGGCCTGGGTAGCTCGATTGGCTCGGGTTCTTGCTGAACAGAGGAGGGAGCTAGGGGAGTGGCTCGGTAGCGGCCGTGGGGAAGGAGGTGGAATAGGGGAGGTTGGGCGGCTGTTGAGGAAGGCGGAGGTGATGGCTTGGCGGGGAAGAAGCTCAGGGTCGCCTTTTATAGGCAAGGCGGCGAGCTGAGCTGGCGGCTCTGGAGCTCGGTGATGGGACAGGTCCGGGCGGTGGCAACAGCAGCGTGGCCGAGGAAAAGGGAGAGGACCTGGGGTGCGGCAGCAGCTCGAGACAAGGCTTGACGGCGCGCGGCGCGCTGGGACAGGCGAGCGGCGCGGCTTTGGCAGGTGGGCGTGCGATGCGTGTCGACGAGCGGCGCGGTGCTCAGCGTTCGGCGCGGCGAGGGGAGCTCCCGAGGCACGGCGAGGGTGATGAGCTGGTCTGACTGATGGAACGGGTCGCGGCATGAGGTGGCATGCTCCGGTGAGCTGGACGACGCAAGAGGTGGCGGGCGGCGCGGCGTGGACTCGACGGCCGGCGCGGCTTTGCGTCAGAGCCCGTGGCGGCTTGCTTCCAAGATGCTGCAGTGGCGTCGAGCTGGACATGGCTTAGGCGACTAGTCGGGTGCGAGGTGGTGCGACGGCCGTGGATTCCGACGTCGGCAGTCCGGCTGTGTGCGTGTTTGGCATGGCAATGTCAGCCCCGTGCGCGGCCGGGCGTGTCTTTGAGCGGCATGGCCGGCCGCAGCGTGCTCTGGTGCAGCTTGCTGCGCCTGGTCTCGTCTCAGAGGTTCTGGGGACGTGTCCGAGTGCTGCAGGGAGTTTTTTTTTGGCTTTGATTGATGCTATAAGCTGTGTAGTTTGCATGCCAGGAGGCTTGTGATGTGCTGTACTTGGCATGAGGGGTGGGATGTTCAGTGTTTTGGCTGGGCACGTATTGCATCTGCTGCAAGGAGTTGACAGCACTTTGGTGCCATGCCATGACAGGGGCTAAAGGACAAGGAAGGTTGCTGGTGTTTGCTTAGGGTGCCGGGAAAAGAGGTCTGCGGATGGACGTGACATGCCTCTGCTGCTTTTGCTTAGCATTGCATGCGTAAAACCAGCCCTTGTAAAGGTGTTCGATGCCCGCCGTTCGAGAATTCTGAATTGGACGCGCTCATGCTATAGAACACTCGGGATTTATGGAAAGGTCGGGGAGTGATTGGCGTTGCGATTGGGGTTTCGTCGGAAGTGGAATTAAATAGGGGAAGGGTTCTGGGATACGGTAGGGTGGAGGGGAGTATAGCAGGTCTCCTGGATTCTCCTTCCCTCGCTTAGGTAGACTCCGGGATGAGTTGTCGTAAGCGGTCTAGGATTTACTGTGTATGCGCGGGTCTAGGGTTTTTCTCGGATTAGGGTTTAGACGGGGAGGGTGTATGTGGCAGGTTTAGGCATATGGAATGCATGCTAGGTTTAATTCATGCTTAACACATCTACGGTTATGCCGGTAAATAGGATTATGAAAAATGGGGTGTGACAAACCTACCCCCCTTAAGGAGAATCTCGTCCCCGAGATTCCTCAGACTGGAACAGATGGGGGAACTTGTCCATCAGGAAGTCTTCTCGTTCCCACGTGGCTTCTTCTTCGGTGTGGTTCTTCCACTGGACCTTGTGAAATTGGATGCTCTTATTCCTGGTACGACGTTCTGCACTTTCCAAAATCTTGATGGGTTGCTCTCTATAGGTGAGATCCTTGTCTATGTCCAAATCCTGGTACTGAACTCGCTTCGTGGGTTGCTTCAAGCATTTCCTTAACTGCGACACATGGAATACATTATGTACTTCTGATAGCTCTGGTGGTAATTCCAACTGATACGCTACTTCACCTTTTCGTCCTTCAATTTTGAACGGTCCAACGTATCGAGGCGCAAGCTTGCCCTTTACATTGAATCTCTGAGTTCCCTTAAGAGGTGTCACTCGCAGATACACGTAATCTCCTGGTTTAAAGGTGACGTCTTTCCGTTTAGGGTCGGCATAGCTTTTCTGTCGTGACTGAGCTGCCTTTAAACGATCCTGGATGAATCTCACTCTTTCTTCTGCGTCTTGAAGGATGTCTGGACCGAAGATTTTTCCTTCGCCAGTCTCAGACCAATTTAAAGGGGTCCTACATTTCCTTCCATATAAGGCTTCAAACGGGGACATCTGCAGACTGGCTTGATAACTATTGTTGTAGGAGAATTCTGCGTATGGTAAACTATCTTCCCAACTATCACCGTAAGTCAATGCACATGCCCTCAGCATGTCTTCTAGAATCTGGTTTACTCGTTCCGTTTGTCCATCGGTCTGCGGATGATAAGCAGTGCTGAAGTTTAATCGGGTTCCCATGGCTTCGTGCAGTTGTTCCCAAAATCTGGAGGTGAATTGAGTGCCTCGATCTGAAATGATTCTTTTGGGTACTCCGTGCAAACTGACTATTTGGGTTAGGTATAGCCTGGCCAGTTGATCTCCTCTGAATGTGGTTTTGACTGGCAGAAAATGGGCTACTTTGGTAGTCTATCTACGATGACCCAAATGGAATCGTTTCCCTTTCTTGTTCTCGAAAGTCCCACGATGAAATCCATACCGACTTCGTCCCACTTCCATTCGGGGACTTTGATGGGTTGTAGCAGTCCGGCGGGTTTCTGATGTTCTGCCTTAACACGCTGACATATGTCACACTGGGCTATAAAACTTGCTATTTCTCTTTTCATTCCATGCCACCAAAATTTCTCTTTTAAATCCTGGTACATCTTCGTACCTCCGGGGTGGATGGAATATCTGGATTCATGGGCCTCTTTCAGAATAAGCTCCTTAAGCTCTTCACAGTTGGGTACACATAATCTGTTTTCGAACCATAGGGTACCTTCATCGTCTTCTCTAAACCCACTCGCTTTACCAATCTTTATCTTTTCTTTGATACCTTCTATGCTCTTATGTCCTTTTTGAGCTTCTATGATCTTTGCCGTGAGGGACGGGGTCACTTCCAAATTGGCTACAAAACCTTTTTCAACTAAACCAAGGTTGAGCTTCTCAAATTCCTCATGTAACTCGGGTCGGGCTTCTTGAAGTATAGCATTCAAGGTGGCTGGTTTCCGGCTAAGGGCATCGGCTACTACATTAGCCTTTCCGGGATGGTAGTGTACTCCGAGATCATAATCCTTTATTAATTCCAACCATCTCCTCTGTCTCATGTTGAGGTCGGACTGGGTGAATATATATTTCAAGCTTTTGTGGTCGGTGTATATTTCACAGCGGTTACCTATGAGGTAATGCCGCCAAAGTTTCAGGGCATGCACTACTGCTGCCAATTCTAGGTCATGAGTTGGGTAATTCATTTCGTGGGGTCGTAGCTACCTGGAGGCATAAGCGACTACTTTCCCATCTTGCATTAGCACGCATCCAAATCCATGTCGGGATGCATCGCAGTAAATGTCGAAGCTCTTCTGGAGATCGGGTAAGGTTAATACGGGTGCTGTTGTCAATCTCTTCTTCATCTCTTGGAAGCTATCTTCGCACTTCTGCGTCCATTGAAACTTCTGATCTTTCTTTAATAACTGGGTCATGGGTCTAGCCAGCTTCGAGAATCCTTCTATGAAGCGGCGATAATACCCTGCTAAACCTAGGAAGCTTCGGATTTCGGTTACTGATTTGGGTGACTTCCAATCAAGAACATCCTTAACCTTGCTTGGGTCTACGGCTATGCCGCCTGCAGACACTATATGTCCGAGGAATCCAACTTCTCTGAGCCAGAATTCACACTTGCTGAATTTGGCATATAGTTGATGTTCTCTCAGCGTTTCCAGGACTATCCTCAAGTGCTGCTTGTGTGCTTCGTCTGACTTGGAGTAGATTAGGATATCGTCGATGAATACCACTACAAATTTATCTAGGTATTCCATGAATACTTTATTCATCAAGTTCATAAAATAAGCCGGGGCATTGGTCAAACCAAAGGGCATGACTGTATACTCATAATCCATACCGGGTGGTAAAAGCAGTCTTTGGTATATCCTGTTCCCGGATCTTTAATTGATGATAGCCAGATCTTAAGTCTATCTTGGAAAATACTTGGGCTCCATTTAGTTGGTCAAATAGGTCATCGATCCGTGGGAGGGGATATTTATTCTTAATAGTTACCTCATTTAGGGCTCTGTAATCTACGCACATGCGAAGGGTTTTATCTTTCTTTTCTACAAACAATACGGGTGATCCCCATGGTGACGAGCTTGGTCGAATAAACCTTTTGCCTTCAAGTTCTTCCAACTGCTTCTTTAGTTCCTCTAAGTAGTTAGCAGACATCCGATAGGGTCTCTTTGCTATTGGTGCTGTACCGGGTATTAACTCAATCACAAATTCCAACTCCCGGTCTGGTGGCATTCCTGGCAATTCTTCCGGAAATACATCGGAATATTCTTGTACTACTGGGACTTGCTTTAAATCTGGTGTAGTCGAGTGGTTGAGGGTGCTGGAGCTGTTACGGGATGGTTTAGGAGTGAAACTAACCGTTTGGCCCTGAGCGTTGGTGAGGGTGACAGTTTTGGTTTCAAAGTTGATAATTCCCTTGAACTTGGGTAACCAGTTTACTCCTAAGATCACATCTATGTCTTCTGATCCTAAAACAATCAGGTTGGCTAGGAACTCTACCCCCCTTATGCGGATGCTTACATCCTTGCAACAATGTCTAGTTTTAACCACCGATCCTGGTGTTCTTACTTGCATGGGGGTTTTCATAAGATGGACTTCTAGTTGGTTCTTATCCACAAATCTCTTTGAAATAAATGAATGTGATGCTCCTGAATCAAATAATACAGTTGCAAGCACGGTGTTAACAGGGAACGTACCCATCACCACGTCGTTGGCGTCCTGAGCTTCCTCTGCGTCGACATGGTTCACACGTCCCTTGCTGAAGTTCTGGGTTCCCTTAGATCCTTGGCTTCTGGTTGGCATTGGGTGTCCTTGGCGTGGGCGCTGATCGGAGTTTTCCGGGGCTCTCTTAGGGCATTCTCGGGCAAAATGCCCGCTTTCACCACACGAGAAGCAGTTGCGGTTTCCCTGGTTCTTGTTCGAACCTTCAGTGGGGTAGCTACTGACATTGCTTCTTGGAGCATACTGAAAGTTGCGGGTACTGTGTTGGGGAACATATGGGGTAGTCCTTTGTTGGTGCGGAGCAGCAGTCCGAGGGGCAGTCTTCTTCTCATAGCGGGGGCGTTGGCGAGGTTCTCCTGAGGCGAAGTGCCTGTCATTCTTGCGTTTACGTGTATCGATCAAGCCTCGGCGTTTCTCTTCCACGTTCAGAGCAGCATTAACAAGTTGCTGTAGGTCTGTAAAAGTCTGTGAGGACAGCTGGTACTGAAGAATCTGTTGCAGGCCGTTCATGAATTTGTCCGTTAAGGCCTGTTCCGAGGTCAGGTCGTCACCTGCATAACGGGCTAGCTGAGTAAACTTGTGGAGATACTCTGTGACTGACATAGTTCCCTGCTTTAATCCGTAGAACTCTTGCTTCTTAATCCCCATCAGGCTAGCGGGAATATGGTGTTTGCGAAACATTTCCTTGAACATTGTCCAAGTGATCTCTGTGTCTTTAGGCTGTGTGCTTCGAACTCTCTTCCACCATGCAGCAGCAGGTCCTTGTAGGTACTGGGTGGCATAGAGCACCTTCTCCTGTTCACTGCAGCGGGCTACTTCCAACTTCTCTTCAATCACTAGTAGCCAGTCATCAGCGTCCAGGGGTTCGGTTGATTGGGTGAAGATAGGTGGAGACGTCCTCTGAAATTCTGATAGCTTATTGGCTCTGTTGGGAGGGTTGCCGAGTAACAGTGCCTGTTGCACCGCAGTCTGGGTGGCTTCGCAACTTCGTCCTATGGCCCTTAGTATATCTATCACGGTTGGTTCTTCGGGTTGGGGATTCTGTGGTTGGTGGACGGATTCAGCACAATGGGACATTAGGTCCTCCTTCCGGCTGGGGTTGACTGGAGGCACTTCTTGTCCCTTCGCTGCAGACCCTGCGCGAGAGTCAGCTCGCGGCTTCTTGGCATTAGATGGCGTCTTCTGAGGATCAGTGGGTGTCTTTGAGCGTACCGGGTCGGTGGGTTTCGGGAGCTTGCCCTGAGCATCTGCTCCTGTTTTGTGGGCCTGGAAGTTGTTGGTGCGGTGACTCATGGTTAATCTGCATAGGTGCCAAATGGGTTGGTCAGGTGTTGAATTCTTTTAGCAGGAGGTAAGAGGGAAGAGGGGATTTACGGTATAGCACAAAACTCAAGGTTAAATGTGTTGCACAGATTGTCAGTGGTTGGGGCAACCAACCAAGAAGCGAATGAAAAACCGAGGAAACATTTTGCAGCATAAAAGGGGAATGCACGGAGGCACTTACACATACATTGCGCCTAAGGGCGCGGGCTAAGCCCTATTACAATATTACCAAAATAGGGGCTTAAGATTATTGCTAGGCGGGGGCGACTACTCTACTCCCTACTTATCTAATCTACCTGGTCTGGGTCCAGGTTGGTGGGCTGGGTCAGGGGTATCTCCCCGTGGATGTCTCCATTCTCGGAGGGCATTGGGGTGTTTCTAGGGGTAGCTGGGTTTCTGTGGCGGTGCGCGGCTCGAGTGGTGGCCGTATATGCGAAAAACAGCCTGAAATAATCGGCAGGCAGGGTTGGCAAATGATTGCCTCCCATCATTACAGGTATTCCTAACAGAGGTGGGTCTTCTGGTACTGGTGCTTGAGCGGGTGCCGTGTTGGAGTCTCGAGCATGGGGGCAAGGCGGCACAAGAGGAACGGAGTGCTGCGATCGGACAAGGGTGTCGATGAGCTGAACGAATACTTCGGTCATGGCGACGAGGTACTTGGTGAGGTGGACGACAGCAACGTCCTGCTCGTCCTGGGTGCTGGCGAAGATGACTTCTCCTCCTGGTGTGCGGCTGGGGTAGAATCCGAAGGCTCGGCGGCGCATACTTGGGACTACGGGATGGAGCTGAAGGGTGGCTTCCCACGCCGCTAGCTGGATAGCTAGGTCAGGGTTGGGCATCGGTTGCCCGGCGATATGGAAGGTGGCGACGTCGTTGGCGCCGGCTTGGTAGATGTGTACATCTGCCCAGTACACATGGTTGGGGTTGGAGGCTTCCTCCTGGTAGACATCGTACTCGGGCCTCTGGGTGGCGCCGAGGGTTCTTTGAGCGACGGTCCATAGGACATCTACAAATCCTGCGAGTCCTGCTGCGGTGGTTTCATCATAAAGCATACCGCGAGGCATTGCTTTGAGGTGTTTTGAGGATGGTGGAGGGAAGAAGAGGGACTAGGATCTCTTGTTCTTTAGAATGGCGGAGGTGGGTGAATCAGGAAAGAAGAGTTGTGGTATTTATAGGCACGAAAGGGGTGGCTTCGGTTGTAAGGAAGGCAGGTGTCCTCTAAGATGTGACGGCTGCCTACCTAATTAAATGCGAAGTGGTAAGGTGTCCTGCCGTACCCTAGATTCGCGTTTTGAATGACAGGTAAGCGGGATTCACGGAGGAGAGTAGACTGGAAAAACATTTTTACTAACTGCTGACCGAGTAGGCCATTTATTTAAAGTAGTAGTGTGAGCACGAAACAACACCTACAGGTGTGTCGCACATCACACGGCATACATAACAGTAGCATTACATCACACAGGTTCATACCATACGTCTACATTTATTGGGTACATGCTAGCTTAAGCCGACTAACACGAGGGAATTCTACAAGCTTAAGACACGATCTGTAGTTCATCGTCTTCAGCGGGAATAATCTCCTCAGGGTCTTCTTCTCCTTCTGAATCTGTTGCGGCGGTCTGAACTGGGGTGGGACTGGGTATGACAGAATTAGCACGAGAGGGTCCGGCTCTTGGAGTGAATCGACTGATATAGGCTTGGGTGTTACCACAGCGTCTCTTAGGTGGAGGCGGCTGTGCAGTCTCGTTCACAACATGGACATCGGGGGGCTCTGGAGGCGCTGCAGTGGTGTTGGCATTCAACTGGGTGGTGGCCTGCCTCAACAGCTCCCGCGCATGCTGTAGCTCATCTCGTACTTGATCCAGCTCAACGAGCATGCAATGCAGTAAGGAGTCCTGGGTCTCCACAAAGTGAGCTAGACTCACTACGGCGGGGTCGTCTTCGTCGTCAGGGGGGGTGTATTGGCGAACGTTTTCCTCTAGTGGACACTGTGGAAAATATCTTGTAGCTCTGAAGCTACCCAACTCAGGCATCTCATAACAGAGGTGCACCAAGGCCTTGTATGCGGCCAACTGGATGGCCAAAACGTGGGACCAGCTGCGAGTTCCGGTGATGGCATACACTCGGCTGTCTTCAGGATTTGTCTTGAATATAAATACTTTGGCCCAATAATCCGTTATTGTCTCTGATTTCTTCTCCTGATAAATGTGGTATTCCGGTATGGCCATTCCTCCATAACGTCCTAGTGCTTCTCGAAGTAGCTGAGGAAATCCTCCAGCGGTGGTAGCACATGTCTCTCCAAATCTTTCAATCGCCATCTGCGAAATTTTTAAAACCGAGACGGGATGAGTTTAGATGTTCAGAGATTGGTCAGGATAAGGGGAATACTAGAAGGGAGGAGAATACTAGAAATTATTTCCAACAATTTATTCTGACTTAAGAAAATACTTTTTATTTGGATTCCTATCTAACGGCCGTGCTAGCTAGGGTTTCCTACAGTCAGTATGGCTCTGATACCAAGCTGTGGCGTACCCGGTTTTAGGGCCGGATACGTCTCCCGTGTTTTCTGTACCGATCCCTGGATCAGTAGTCGGTACACACAAGAACTTGATAGCATACACATACAATACCGAGTATTTTACATAAATATGCCATTATGGTCTTTATTCAACAACATGGCCGATAGGCCGAATAGAAAGTAGCAGCGGAAATAACAAAGCGCAGTTATTAACCCATCAATATGCCCATCCACAGGCAACTGACTGGGGAGATCGCCCTAGCCCTCGTGGTCGCTGACCTCGTCCTCAGAGCACCACTCTTCTTCTTCATCTGGCCAAATCAACAAGCCAGGTGAGTACATTGAATGTACTCGCAAGCTTTTCCCTCGGGGAAATAATACGGCATAGTTCATGCAAAGGAATATCTCAAAGGAGAGCTCTAACCTAGGTTTCATGTTGTGCGGAAATGTAAGTCTTTATTGTAAATAACAATAATAGATTGAAAGCGAACTTTGTAAAAACGAGGATCCCAACTGTATCACATCGTCATCCAAGGTAGTCCCTGCTACCTCACCTTCCTTTCGTCCGCGGGATAACCTTGCCCATCACCGCTTTTCCCATCGGCTTCCGCTCACACCACCCCGGCAGTGTAGCTAGCCTTTCCTTCAGCAATTCCTAGCTACCAATCCGGGTAGCGTAAATTGCACCCTGTGGACACATCATGCCCACGTCCTTAATCCCTTTTCCTAGCTTTCACAACCAAAACATATTCTAACCAGTGTGTGGCCTTACCAGTTCATGTCCATAACCGAGGACGCGGCTATTCGAATAGTTTTTAACACTCTGCAGAGGTTGTACGGCTTTACCCACAAGATGTAGTTCACCCTTAATGCCGAGCGCTAACGATACACCGCATGAGATGTATTGGCAGGGCTATTACAACGAGACCCTTCTCCCGTGTTCATGCCAGAGCCGGATTCGCTAGGAGGACTACCCAACCTTTTACATCTCGGATGCCAAAAGTGGGACTCTCCCCCTTTGTGTCGGACCATGTTCCACGTACCTTGTAAGACCCTACTGAGCTTTACCCCCACAATACGGTGAGACCCATGAAGAGTTTTCCCCCTACTCAGTCCCGTGGAGATCCTCTAGGGATTCTACGGATCCACTAGCACTTCAACCTAACTTCCCACGATTCCGGGCTCCGGCATTAGACGAGGTACCAGGTCCAGTCCTTCCCATAAAGGACATGTGGACGTACGGTGGGGGAACTGATTCAGCGGCACTTAGGTTCGGTCCTTAACCGATTCGAGCGGGACTCCATAATCAACCAACTCCACGGGTAGCAGCCGGCTACCCGACCATTCCTTCCGCAAGTAGCATCCGGCTACTCTACATCCTCATAACACCCTTAGCATTCCCGCCCGAATCCAAAATCCTTCATCATTTCATGCGGGGTTTTCACAAACCTTTCTTTTAAAAGATTTCCTCGGCATGTAGAGACAAGCCGAGGTTTTGATCCCATATCCCTCCCGTACTTTGTAAAACTTGTTTTAACTAGAGCAGGTCTAAGCACAGCTACTGCTTATATTCCTACTACCTTGCCGGTCGATTTCGGCCGACTAACTAGACCTAGGGTTACAAAGGATGGATTCCAAGCCTAGGGCCTATGCATCTATTCGGCATAACTTTACTAACATAAAATATCGGTGATAATAAATTAGCATGCAGGATTTTGCAAACAAAATAATTAATCGTAGCAAATATGGGATTCGACATGTTCAAGGAGGGAAAGCTTGCCTGGCAGCTCCGCGTCCTGTTCCTGATCTTGGGGTGGAGGTGACGTCGGATCCTCTCGCGGCACGTACGGCACTCCGTTAACTATACGTCGGAAACGAACGGCGAATAAGAACCAAGCGACAAACTCCAAATAAAATTCAAGAATATGCAAAAGGTCACATGAAATGACGATGGTTTCTATTCGGATCAGAAAGCTCATGACATAAGGGTTGCATGCTCGAGCTACGGCTCTTATGAATTAATGGGTGCTAGCGTTATTTCAATGCACTGGTAAAATAGCTACTCACTTTGGTTATTTTGAAAATCATGTATGCATTGCATGTGTGGACTTTTGAAAGGATCAGATGATGCTCCAACTTAAATCTTACGGATAGAGCTCTGAAACTAATTCCAACTTTGAAACTATGAATACAAAGGATGGGACATCTATCTTGACTATTTGGAATTTGTATGAATATGTACATGCGATTCTAAAGAAAATGGGAGTGAACCCTAAACTCTATTCCTATTGGTTAGTTTCAAATTACTTTAAGTTTTGAAAATATGATTGAAGTAAAGCTTCTGCATATTTTTAACCCTTCTGGAATCAAAATAATTTCTCAAATAAACTGGTCATTAGCACCTTAAAACGATTGGGTTAGCTGAGCTGGGTTCTAAGCATGAACTACTGACCTAATCGTGCTTCCTTCTCAACTCATCGCGTCTTACCACTGTTGGAGGCGGAAAGAGGAAAGGCGTCTCCTCTGGTTAAGTAGTTGGGGACTTACTCATTCGGGACAGAGCTCCTGAGCTCACTTGCTTGGAAAGAGCGGCGGCGGCGGCGCCTTGGGTAAACGGCTCCCGGCGGCGAGGTCGCAGATCAGGAGGGAGTGGGGAGCTTAGGGGAGGAAGGCGGGGCTCCGGGCCCGGTTCCCTTGACCAAAAGGGCCTGGGTAGCTCGATTGGCTCGGGTTCTTGCTGAACAGAGGAGGGAGCTAGGGGAGTGGCTCGGTAGCGGCCGTGGGGAAGGAGGTGGAATAGGGGAGGTTGGGCGGCTGTTGAGGAAGGCGGAGGTGATGGCTTGGCGGGGAAGAAGCTCAGGGTCGCCTTTTATAGGCAAGGCGGCGAGCTGAGCTGGCGGCTCTGGAGCTCGGTGATGGGACAGGTCCGGGCGGTGGCAACAGCAGCGTGGCCGAGGAAAAGGGAGAGGACCTGGGGTGCGGCAGCAGCTCGAGACAAGGCTTGACGGCGCGCGGCGCGCTGGGACGGGCGAGCGGCGCGGCTTTGGCAGGTGGGCGTGCGATGCGTGTCGACGGGCGGCGCGGTGCTCAGCGTTCGGCGCGGCGAGGGGAGCTCCCGAGGCACGGCGAGGGTGATGAGCTGGTCTGACTGATGGAACGGGTCGCGGCATGAGGTGGCGTGCTCCGGTGAGCTGGACGACGCAAGAGGTGGCGGGCGGCGCGGCGTGGACTCGACGGCCGGCGCGGCTTTGCGTCAGAGCCCGTGGCGGCTTGCTTCCAAGATGCTGCAGTGGCGTCGAGCTGGACATGGCTGAGGCGACTAGTCGGGTGCGAGGTGGTGCGACGGCCGTGGATTCCGGCGTCGGCAGTCCGGCTGTGTGCGTGTTTGGCATGGCAATGTCAGCCCCGTGCGCGGCCGGGCGTGTCTTTGAGCGGCATGGCCGGCCGCAGCGTGCTCTGGTGCAGCTTGTTGCGCCTGGTCTCGTCTCAGAGGTTCTGGGGACGTGTCCGAGTGCTGCAGGGAGTTTTTTTTTGGCTTTGATTGATGCTATAAGCTGTGTAGTTTGCATGCCAGGAGGCTTGTGATGTGCTGTACTTGGCATGAGGGGTGGGATGTTCAGTGTTTTGGCTGGGCACGTATTGCATCTGCTGCAAGGAGTTGACAGCACTTTGGTGCCATGCCATGACAGGGGCTAAAGGACAAGGAAGGTTGCTGGTGTTTGCTTAGGGTGCCGGGAAAAGAGGTCTGCGGATGGACGTGACATGCCTCTGCTGCTTTTGCTTAGCATTGCATGCGTAAAACCAGCCCTTGTAAAGGTGTTCGATGCCCGCCGTTCGAGAATTCTGAATTGGACGCGCTCATGCTATAGAACACTCGGGATTTATGGAAAGGTCGGGGAGTGATTGGCGTTGCGATTGGGGTTTCGTCGGAAGTGGAATTAAATAGGGGAAGGGTTCTGGGATACGGTAGGGTGGAGGGGAGTATAGCAGGTCTCCTGGATTCTCCTTCCCTCGCTTAGGTAGACTCCGGGATGAGTTGTCGTAAGCGGTCTAGGATTTACTGCGTATGCGCGGGTCTAGGGTTTTCTCGGATTAGGGTTTAGATGGGGAGGGTGTATGTGGCAGGTTTAGGCATATGGAATGCATGCTAGGTTTAATTCATGCTTAACACATCTACGGTTATGCCGGTAAACAGGATTATGAAAAATGGGGTGTGACACCAATACACCGCAAAGTGCAGCATTAATGGTTGTCCTTGCTCTGTGCATGCTCACGTCTCGAAGTACGAAGTGACTTGGATTGTTAGTAGAGTAGTGCCTCATAACTATGTTCGATCCAACGTCCTTGCAGAGCATCGCAATATGACTTCAAGTCTAATTGCAAGATTGATGTTCGCCGAGATAGTGGAGAAGAATGATATGGAAGCGAAACATATTCAAGTAGCAATAAAGAACAAGTATCAGTTCTCAATCAGCTACAGAAAAACATGGCGTGCTAACCAGAAAGCCATGGAGATGCGATTTGGGAATTTCAGAGATTCATATCATAACCTTCCTTACCTGCTGTGGACACTACAAGCCAGGAACCCGGGCACGTATGTCGACATCAAGTACACCTTGTCATCCGAGTCACCATGATTTAAAGAGATGAACCGTGCTTTTTTCTCCTTCGGAGCTTGCATACAAGCATTTCACCTTTGCCGACCTTTGCTGTGCGTTGATGGTATATTCTTGATAGGCAAGTACAGGGGCCAAATCCTTACTACTATTGGAGTGGATGGTAACAACCAAATTCTTCCACTGGCTTTCGCATTTGTTGAAGGTGAGAACTACGCGAGCTGGCTATGGTTCTTCAGTAGACTGAAGCGAGGTATAGTAAAAAATCGACCAAATGTGTGCATACTCTATGACAGACATCCTGGTATATTGAAAGCCGTGAAGACTCTAACAAACCCCGAACCGGATGAGCTAGAACCCTGGGCTGATATGCAAAGCTACTGGTGCATTCGTCATCTAGGGGCTAATTTCTACCGGCAGTTCAGAAACAAGCGTCTTATGAATCTCTTCAAGAGGCTTTGCAAACAAAATCAGCAAAAGAAGTTCTATAAACTGTGGGCTAAGCTTGATGAATTCACGAAAACAGAGTTAACTCAGCAGAGGAAGAAAGCCGCGGCAATAGCAGTAGCAGCGGACGAGGAGCCGAAAGAACTGTGCGCTCTACCTGGTATTGACCCGCCCGGTGTTAAGAGGAAGAAGGGTGGATGAATCAAAACCTTCTCCGAGTGGATCGAGAATGAGCCGAAAGAGAGATGGTCCTTGCTCTTTGACACTCACGGTGCAAGGTACGGTATCATGACAACAAACCTGGCGGAGGTGTACAATTGAGTACTTCGTAGACAACGCGGTTTACCCTTAGTTGCTATAGTCGAGAGCATACTTCATGGGACAATTCGGTACTTCCAAGAGAGGTATCAGACAGCTGCATTGCACATGAGCACCTACACTGAAACTCCTTTCAGCGCGACTGTCATGCAATACATGGAGCAGAAGATAGCAAAGGGGAAGATGCACACCATCATAAGGATTGGTAACCTGCAACATAGATACGAAGTTTGACTACGGGATAAGACAGGTTTTGGAACCCCAAATGAGGTTCGAACGTTCGAGGTTGTTTTCGGGTGTGAAGAAATTCCAACCTGTAGCTGCACATGCAACAAGTCTTTTCTTCTACACAAGCCGTGCTCGCATGTGCTAGCCGCGTGTGGGCTAATTGATATGGACTCTTCCTCTTTCATGTCACCGTTTTATTTAAAGGAGTCCGTCCTTGCAACATGGAGCAGTGAAATTACTGGATTCTGTGCTGTCGACAACTTCACCACAGTAGAAGAGGATCAAAGGGAATACATACCGCACTGGAGCCTACTTCGTCAGAACAAGGGGCGGCGTAGAGTTCGTCGAATTCGTAACGACATGGATGAGTCAGAGGTTGGGGGCCTACAAGGCAGTGCTTGCATTGTGCAGCTTATAACCATCGGAAGAAACATTGTCCGAAGTTAAAGGACCAAGCGGGAGGTGATCCCATGGCAAGTACATCCGCAGTCCCTTCTACTGGTGCTGGACGAGGGCGTGGACATCATGCCTTTGCAGAGTGAGAACGAGTCTTCGTACTCATATGTCGTAAAGAGAGATATGTACTATTCGTATTATGTTCGAAGTTTCGTTCTTATTTGTAATAATTCTAGTATGTGCCTCCTTGGTCCGGTCTGTTATGTAATTGAACTTCCTTGTTGTAGTCTCATACTATGTATGAACTTCTTTGTAATAATTGTAGCGAACTTCTAATATGTGCCTGTTTGGTCCGGTGTATTATGCAATTGCACTTTATTGGTTGTACCGTGTTGATGCATTGATAACCAGTACTGCTTCACGTCCTAAATGGTATGATCCTTCAACATGCTTGCAGGTATAACGGACTTTGTGTTGCTCGATGCGCGGGTGGACGGTAAGCACCGCACGAAGAAGATTGCGGACGGCGAGTTCAGCCCGGTCTTCAGGACACGGACCCCCCGTGTGGCGTTGAGGATTCACCCAGCGTGGATCAATAGGTACATCTACGCGAGACCTCATGTAAGCCAGTCATTGTGATATGTAATATGCGTTTGATTTTGCAGGTTGGAGTGGGCGGGTCTACTCTCCCTGGTACAGATGGTGGATGGCACTGACGAGGACTACCAGCTCCTCGGTGAGGACGATGAACATGAAGAGGTGGAGGTCAGGTCTAGACGTTTTCCTTTCGATAGGGCTTTGTTGACGTGCCTTGTAGATCGATGGAGGTCGGAGACCCATACCTTCCACTTTCCTTGGGGAGAGATAGCCTCGACGCTGCAGGATGTGTCTTACCTGCTAGGTCTCCGCATCGCGGGGACAGCAGTTGGACCTCTCGAGGCTTCACCCACCTGGCGGGCAGATCTTGTACAGCGCTTTGCAGGTGTTCGTCCCCACGATGATCCCCTACAGCCTATCAACGAGCGTCAGAAGCACGGCCCGAAGTGGGCATGGTACCGACGGTTTAAGGTAAGCTCGAACAACCTATCTCGGTCGTGTTGTTATTTATGAAAGTTGTAACCAACTGAGCATTTCGTACAGCTAGGAGAGCTTGGTTGGCCTGGTGAACAGTTGACGAACCACCAAGTGACTCGTTCGTTGGAGGTGTACATCATGTGGCTTTTCGGCTATGTGATGTTCACGAACTCTCACGACGACACGGTCGATGCCCGTCACATCGAGATTGCGAGATAGATAGCGGACGCGTAGAACCCTGGCGATATCCCACCTAGGAGTTGGGGATTGGCCGTTCTTTCGGCCACTACGCGCGCGCTATGTGACGCGTGCACAAGGACTACGACGAAGCCATCGTTGCTGGGCTGCCCCCTGCTGATGCAGGTCTATTGTTCGTAGTTTTATGTTGTGAATATTACACAATATATAGCGTCATTACATCACATACTTTGCAGGTTTGGTCGTACGAGCGTTTCTCTATAGGGAGACCATTCGTGAACGCGGACGAGCCTTACGGAGTTGAGTTGTATCACAACAACCCACTTGGGGGACCTACTTTCGGTTCACTGTGGACATGGCGTCGGGTAAGTTCGTGCCTACAACCATACGTACTTTTGCTATATCAATTCGATTGTAGGCACTTACGTACTTCTACTCTCATTCTACAGCCACAGTTCGCGTCTGCACAGATGAGAAACCGCTACCTCGCGTTCACGGAGCAGTTCGACTTCCTGCCTCATGAGAAGGTCACGTGGGAGCCTTACACCGAGGAGGCTAGGCTCTATCGTGCTCCCCACGGCCTTTCTCCATTATGCACTAGGGACGATGCATACTGGATGACAAAGAAGAAGTTGGTCTTCGACATCTTCGTTGAAGACTACGCTGTGCATTGTGTGATGCGACAGTTCGGCCTACATCAGGACGGACCACCGTTACACGCAGTTTCTCTGGATCGTGCCACGCATGGGTACGTCCAATTTACCTTCGTATTATGGAATAAACAAAATTACTTACGTGTATAAAGCATTCAAAATTTATATTTTTGCAGCTAGTCTCGTAGAGGGGGGTATGTTAGGGCACAGGAGTGGACACGACTCCTGCACCCTTACATTCAGGCTTGGGGGTGGCTACGGCGGATTGTTGGGAGGAGTCTAGGGCCTTCGACCTTCAGGCCCATCGGGCTTACCTCCAGTGGTACGTTGCTCGGACTCGCGTATACCTTCTATCACACATGGAACGTGAGGAGATCCAGCCAGCACGGACCACAGATTTGTACCCACTGGACAGTGCATGTTTGAGGATCAATGCGGTACGTTCTACTACTTATTTGAAAATATATGTTATACACTCTTTTCGTTTCTAACAACAACTTGTGTACGTGCAGACTGAGGTGGCACGTGAGCTTCACGACCACATCACGACCGAACTAGCGAGATCGAGGACAAGGGAGGACTACTGCATGGTCTCGTGCAGAGGAGCTTTGCCGTAGTTTGCTCCGCGCTCTATCCTGCACACGGACATCAGATGTGGTCGACCCGCAGAGAGGACGTGGATCACACCTCCCTGGAAGGCCGTCCGCGAGGCAGCCTACTCCCCCAGGTCCTTCACAGGCCGGTGAGTCGTCCTGACAGGCGCCGCAGCAGGAGGTTAGTCAGCTGTTTCCCTGGGACATGACGTCGAGCTCCCAACACACACCTACACGGATGCCTCCCATGATTCCCACACCTGGTAGGTAATCTTTTCCTGCTTCCCTAAAAGATTCAACATTTTTACACACAATCCTGACCTATTGTCTCCACAGGTTTTGTTCCCATGTCACATGGAGGAGGAGGTTCGGACAGCCCGTCTCGATACTTCATGAACACTCAGTTCGACCCCGCTGATAGTTCTACGTTGGGAGGGGGTATCCTACCCCGTCTTCGCCGCCGCCACCCACACAGGCCACCCAGCCTACCGCCCCTCAGCCTGATGAGCTCTTGCACGGTAGAGACCGTCGTACGATTGTTCCGCCGGGACAGTTAACGTACTCGGACTTCCGCAAGAGGCCGCGGAGGGGCCGCGTCGAGGAGGTGGACAGGGAGGCCCAGGAGGACCTGCACAGGGAGACTAGCAGGAGTAGTTGTTTCGAATATTTATGACCGCATTCTTTTGAATTTTATCTATCTTAGTTCTACTACTTTTCCTTGGAACACTTAGTTTATTTCATCGAAATCTAGACTACGAGTACGATACATTGTTATTGATACACATGGGGTTGATGGTACGATAACATTCGCATGATACAACCATAGAACCGGACAACCTAATAATACATCAACTAAGATATTAGAACGTAGGACAACCTACTCAGGGCCTTTCGGATATTTTTCCTTCCTCATACGACGAGCGTGAGCTTCCTCTCCTTCTTCCTTCGCGCGATGCACGGTCTCGCGCTTCCTCGCCCTTTCAGCCTCACGTGCTTCCGCAGCTCGATGTTCCGCCTCCATCTTTTTCTTGTGTTGCTACTCCTGCCAACGCTTTCGCTTCTCCTCCTCTTCCACCTCGTGCATGCGTTGCAGAGTGTAATCTCGCCTAAAATATACCTCACGCATCAATTGTTCTTCATCCTCTTTCGATTGGGTATTGTCCAGCCACTGAATGTAGTCATATATAGTGGGTGGAGACTGCAAGCAAATGAGTGTTAGCATTGTGTTGCATCGTGTTACGAACTGGTGAACCAAGAACTACCGGGTGCAATGCGTGTTTTACCCTTCGACGCTGTGTGCGCACGGCAACATTCGCTGGCTCTTCATCGTAGTTAGCGCACATGAAGAACCTTCTTCTGAATGTGTACGACATCTCTCTTGACACCATTAGTTTGCACGGATCTTGGCACCAGCAGAGGGGAACCTCGACTCCGTTCGGCACATCGGCAGGAAACTTCTCCTTCAGCATGTCGTCCGAACCAAATGAAGCCATTCCTACCATTTTGCAGTGTAGGCGTGATTAGTACATCCAACCAACTAAAAAAAATCACAAATATTTACCTCATTTCAGCCTCCTGTCAAAAACCCTCTTCCAACTCGCCTCCAAAACCTCTCTCCTCTCCTTTCTATCTACGTTGTTGATCTATTATGTTCGTCGGTGGGTGGGAGGAGGTCTGGGGGTGGATAAATAGGGCAGTCAGGCCCAAGTCGGTAGCTGGCTGGCCGACTAGGGTTTGGCACCGAAATCCGTTGCTTTAGTCGGTTGCTGGGCTGCCGACTTTCTTATTTCGGCTATTCGTTTGCCGATAACTGCATTTCGGCAGTTGTGCAGCCGACGGAGTGTTATTTTTGAAAATTTTCAATTACGTCATGTACTCTTGCGATTTACATGAAAAAAAGTAATATTTAAAATAAATTCCTTCAACTGAGCTGCTCCCTTTGCGTCTCTTGCTTACACATACCCGCGGCGGAATACGCAGCACCACCCACCTCGTCACCGGATTCCGGAGTTCCTTCCGCCCCCTCGATTGATCGATCGATTCTTCGCTGCTTCGCTCTCAGATCTCCCAATTTTAGCGTCTAACCCTCCAGCTAAATCCCCAACCCCCCAACCCTCCCCCCGCCCCACACCCAAGCAGCTATGATGGCCGCCGAGCCCTCGCCAGCGTCCGCCTCCGCCGCTGCTGACGACCTCGAAACCCTCGCCCTCGACTCCTCTTCGTCCTTTCCCGCCGCTGCCGCCGCCTCCACTGACCCTCTCCTTCGCCCGCCGTCCTCCCCCTTCTCCCCCGCCGCCGCGAACCACGAACCCTTCGTCATCGACGACTTCCTCGATGATGATGACGTCCCCGCGGCCCCCAGCACCCGCGCACCAGCCTCCCCCACCGAAGCAGCCCCCGAGTTTGCCAGGATCACCGTGTCCGATCCGAAGAAGCACACGGACCCCGTCGCCGGGGCCGCCGGCGTGATCCCCGGCTCCGGGAGCTACTTCTCCTACCTCGTAACCACTCGCCTCTCGGGCGGCGGCGGCGGCGAGTTCCGCGTGCGGCGGCGCTTCCGCGACGTGGTCTCCCTCGCGGACCGCCTCGCGGCGGCCCACCGCGGCCTGTTCGTGCCGGCCCGGCCCGACAAGAGCCTCGTCGAGGGGCAGGTCATGCAGCGCCACGACTTCGTGAGCCAGCGATGTACCGCGCTCCAGCGCTACCTTCGCCGGCTCGCCGCACATCCCGTCCTTGGCAGCAGCCCTGACCTCCGCACGTTCCTCGCTGAGCCTGGCGCCATCCCCGCCTTTGTGGGCGAGTCCCCGCGGTACTGGACTACCACAGTGAGTGCTGCCACTGCGCCGGTCCCAGCGAAAGCTGGGAGAGACTTGTTTGGGATGTTTAAGGATTTGAAGCAGACCGTGGTGAATGGTTTGGTCGCAACAAAGCCACCGCCTGTGGAGGAGGAGACTGACACAGAATTCCTGTCGCACAAGTCCAGGCTCCAGGACTTGCAGCAGCAGCTCACCACAACATCTCAGCAGGTACCTGTCACTGTCATCTGCTTGCTTCCTTGATGGAACATCACTATTGTGTATAGACAATTTGACCTATTTGTTAGGTTGTATAGCAAAGCTCAAAGGTATATTAACCAGGGAACCTACTCCCTTGCGCCTCAAATATCTTAAGTAACAGCAACCGCATGGGAAACTGTTACTAGCTTCATAGTCTGTCATCTATACGTCGCACATGGGTTGTTTGTGCACAGATAACGTAAATTTGTTTGAATCTGTTGTTTCTTATGCAGTTCTTTATGGATTGGCAACATAATTAGCACTCTATAACTGTACCTTTTTAAACATTTGGCTCATCTGAAGACTTTAAGGGAGAACTGGAGGAGTTTAGCCTTTTTCATGTATGCAAGATGGTTGCTTTGAATTCCTAAAGTTAACACGGGCTCATTTTCTATACCCTGAAAAGTTACAAGAACAGTTTGGTTCAAGTTCCAGAAATCAGAGGGGCTATGTTTTCAACTTTCTCAGGGGCGTTATCATGCTTAGCTATTTTTAATATTATTGTATCAGCATTTGATAGTTTTAGGTTTGTGCCAACATATGCAGTCATAGCAGAAAATTCTGACGCACATCCATACGAGATCACGTGATCTGTTGTTGTTAAGTTCAGAGCTCAATCGGTCCTGTCCATCTTTGAATTTCTAAGGTATTCATGCAAAGAGGACTACACTCTTTCAGTTGCTCTTGTTTTGAGTTATCCCAATTTGCAAACACATTTGCGAAATTTGAGAGGAACCAACTGCATGCCGACAAACACCAAGACGCCTTCAGCGACCAAATGGAATGTTCATATGGGGCCATCTTACTTCATTATACCAATGAGTGACTAGGTTTTTTAACTAACTGGCATTTACTTAATTATATTTGGTTTGCAAAAGAATGAAAATTGAGTTCTGAGTTCTGTTTTCTGTGGAGTTGTCAAATTGGCCTATCAGAAGCAGTGTTATTAGACCCAGCCTGGCGATCGACCTGGTCAAGGTCTCGGGTCACTGGTCGGACCACATATTTTATTTATGTATAAAAGGGTATGCAAATATACATGTATGCTGCTGATACGTGGTAATGACTTATATTGCATATCCACAAAAGCAAACAATGTCCCATCTAGCTCAGTTACTTTACCTGTGCATGTACCATGTGCTGGGTTCGAAGCCCAGTGCTTCCGCTGTTTTTATCATTTTAGGAAAGTGGTGTGGTGGGTTGTCAGTTCAACTCACCGGGTTGCTTGAAAAATGGCCAGTTTCGACCTGGTTTTGTCCGGTTCAGTGCAGGACAACCACAGGAACGACCCAATGAGCTGGACCAGCCTGGCCTGGCCGAGGCATTGGGACCGGTTTTTCCAGTCAGGCCACCCTGCCGAGCTGGGTCTGATAACTGTGAGCAGAAGAGTATTAACATATGTTGTTCACCTTATGCTTGTGGAAGTTATGGCGTCTAGTTGATAGCATGACATATTGCATTGCTGCATCCGAAATAGTGAAATTTTAAGTTTTCTTGGTAGCTACTCCCTCCGTTCTCAAATGTAGGTCATTTTAGACTTGAGCACAAGAATTAATGAGTGAGCTCAAATGACCATTGTACCAAATATTCTCTTACTCCAATGGACTTCTCTCTCAGGCTCCCTTATTGATGACAGTAATAGCGATGGGGTGGAATTGGAAGAATGGGAGGGAATGTGTCTAGAGAAGTGTAAAATGACCTACATTTGTGAACTTTGAAAGCTACAACAACCTACATTTGAAAACGGAGGGAGTACTTAATTACTTAAAAGTAGAATGTGCTCCATCCCACCTTTGGGACTTCCTTTTGGTCATCTGCAGAATAAGTCTTGAGTGCCTGTTCTGTTGTTACACACTCACAATTTACGTGAATCATTTAGAACGGTATGTTTTGTTCCACAAAACTACTATTATTAGTCTTCTAATTTTGCATTTTATGTAGGCAGAGTCACTTGTTAAAGCTCAGGATGATCTTCGAACAACTACAGCTCACTTGGGAATGACATTGATTAAGCTGGCAAAATTTGAAAGGGAGCAGGCAACATGTAGTTCCCAGAGAAGACGAGCTAGTGATATCAATAATTTTGCAAATTCTGTTGTCAAGTTCAGCAGATCTCAGGCTAAATTAAATTCTGAAATTGTAAAACACCTGGTACGTGCATATGTCACAAACTAAAATAGAATGAGAAATGTCCTGAGTATCATTCCTTGGAATTTGTTTTGTTTTTCATTATAACAAGGAACCATTTATGCCTCTGCAGGATAATATCCATGAATACTTGGAGATGATGATATCTGTTCATCATGCATTTACTGATCGTTCTAATGCTTTACAACATGTACAAAGTCTGTCAGCAGACCTATTTTTCTTGCACACCAGGGCAGGAAGACTTGAATCTGTATCATCAAGAGGTATTGGGCAGGAATGGACGAGGTATCAGAAGATAGAGGGATTGAGAGAAACAATAAGTGCAGCGGAAGCAGCGAAAAGCCAAGCACTTAGAGAATATGAAAGTATTAAGGTAAATCACCAAGAAATGTGAAGTGAAATTGTTTCTTCGAGAACACTAAGGGCTCATGGAAACAAAGTGCAAGCTTAAACAAGTGTGTTCATCTGATTGTTTATTACTGAAAATTGGCTCACAGTTATAGTTTCTAATTGCATTAGCTGCATTTCCTCAATTAAGTCTGTTGATCAAGTTAGTACATGCTAGCAAAATTATAATATGCTAAAGTTTATATTCTTGTGATGGTTGCACACGCACAGTCGGGTAGTCCTCTATTAGGTACAAGCAACATATGTTCAAAGCTTAATATAACTATAATTCTCCCTGTCTTTTATTCTGACATCACTTTACGCTAGTTTACTGGCATGTGACATGGTTAGCATTTGTGTAGTATAGGCATGGCTGCTATGCTTTTGCTTATAAACACTAATTAGAAATGCAGTCTGTTCAAGCAAATTGAATACTCTTTCAATATTATGCCCTTGAAAATCAGAATGAATATTAGGATCACTGTAAAAAGTATTTCCTTGAAAACCAGAATGAAATTTAGGATTTTCTGTCACCATGATGGTAGCTAACATGTAGGTAAACTACAAGTAATCTTTTATTTGTTCATGAGGACATTTTGTTCCTTTTTGCTGGTTGGTGCACTTCTCTATCGCCGTTGAGGAAAACATAGCTACAGCTGGAAAAATTAAAAGGAGGGATGTTTTTTAGCTAGTGAAATTATCCATGCGAATGAACATATAATGTTGTTGGTTGAGTTCCTAAAGCATGTCCACATATGCATACTAGGTTCTGTACTAATAATGTATTACTTCACTTTAAGAGATCCAAGAGGGTGGTCTTTATCTTCATGGGATGCTAAGATCCTGGTAGTGGAGCAATGTATAGGCTTATTTTTTGGAGTTTCAACATGTATTTTCAGGGTTTGCAAATAGTGGTACGAACTGTAAGATCATTTTTGAGTCAGAAAACAGTTGGAACAGCAATTTGTAGGACTGGGGGAATGCTGGGAGTGTGTCTGTTACTGAATTTTGAAACTTGCATCCAGAAGAAATCGATCTTTTCCCTCCCTTATTTACCTTTTCTATGATACAGGAAAACAACATGATTGAAGTTAGAAGGTTTGACAAGGATAGACGTCGGGATTTTGTTGAGATGCTGAAAGGATTTGTAATAAATCAGGTATGAATATTACACTATTTGACTATCAAAGATGTCGCATAAATTGCACTATATAGTTGTTGACAGAGAGAAGAAAACAGAGAGATGTAAGAGCATCATTTAATAAAATAACCTCTTTTTATATAATTATATGCAGGTTTCGTATTCGGACCATTTTGCTAATATGTGGGCAAAGGTAGCAGAGGAAACTAAAGTATACGCAAACAGGAGCAACTGATGCACGCATGCAGCTTTGTGTATAGTACTAGTATAGGAGTGGATTTTTATCCTTTTTTTTCGCACCGACTTGACACCGACACAACCATTCTTGTTCTCCCCAGTTTTGCCACCCTAGTTTCCTTGTAATGCCACCTGAGTTCGGTACAATTGCGTGAAAATTAATTGCGGCGAATGGGCTTCTCGGTGACAATGGCTTGATAAAATGACGAGTGATAAACCATACAGACGTTTTTTCTCTTTCCCCGGATCGGCTGTGGACTGTGGTTCTATTGTGAAGCTGAAGTATTTGGTTTGGATTGTTCCACGGACGGTACCAGTGGTAGATATAACAAATCCACTTTTCACACGTTGCTAACTGGGCTGGTTGACGAGCTAGTGGCTGGCACCTTTGCTTATCGACGCATGTTTATGTTTTGCATACCTAGTTGTCGACTTCCGATTATTTTTTTCTGTTTTGCATACCCATTGCCTTGTGCTATTTGTCAGGAAATTGCTGTTTGTCAGGAAATATGTCTTGCCACTCGACCGAAATTAGCAGTGTTTGTTGTCTCCACCCTACTTTCCTCGTCTTCTTGTGCACATTGTCCAGTAGGAATCTTCTTGGGAACACGGGTTAGACACTTCTTCATCTTTCTAGTTTGGAGTGCTGGTAGTATAGCATACTCTCAAACTGTTTACACTACACAAAAATAACACGCTCAAGCTCTTTACACTGAAAAAGAAAACACAACATTTCATAATGAGAAACTGGATAAGAGTGTGGTAATTTCAATTTCCATCCCATATCTTTTCATATGGTGCTGCTAATTCAACAGTCATACGAAGCTTAAACATTTTATGAATTATTGTGAGGCAATCGTCACCAGTTACTGTTTTGTAGTTGAGTTTACCTCCAATTTCTCCGTGTTGGATTATGCATTTACTTCCATAATATTTTGATAGTGCTTCTATGCTATCTTAGGAAATAATATGCATAGGTTTTGATTTTTCAAGCAAGTGATATGTTTGCACAACACAATAACACTAACATATGTTCGCTGCAGCAATGGGTTGATCTTGCACGGTTCACTGGACTACAACAAAAGATTAAGGAACAGCTTCCTTCTGCTGAGATCACCACACCACCTGAAATGTCACAGTTAGAGGGCGAACAGAAGTACAGAATTCGGATGACAGCAGCAGCAGCAGTAGCCAATCGAGTGGTCCGACCAAGTGATTTGGTTACATCACGGCGGCTTCAAAGCACAAAATCATATAGGTTCGTGACAGTGTGAAGAAATCTTCGTGTATGAGTTGGATTAGCAAGGAGATTTTTAATTGGAAAAACATTAGTTACAATATCTGCTAACCATTTCCTTTTCTCTTTGACCCCCACCAGAGTACAATACTGTTTCTCATTTATCTAGAGTAAATATACTGTTGTAGTTTGTAATTTGTACATCTGTAAGGAGAACACCTGCAGTATCTAGATGATTTACAGCAACAAGGACTGTCGGTTGTGATTTAAACATGCTGTAAATTCAAGATTTAGTTTGAAATAATATTGGGTGATACTAGAAAGTTTGGCAGGTCTGCCTGTTGCAATCAGATCTTTCTGCCTGCTATTAAAGCAAGATGCGTCAAAGCTTAAGCGAGCTTTCGTCGTCATCATCCAGAAAAGACGGCAGGTAAGCATGTTTATTTCTGGTATCATCAGTTGCTAGCCACCTATGGGTTCTGGCAAGTTCTTCCAGTGCAACTGTGCTTCGTGCATCGGTGCATGGGACACAGAGGTTCTTTAGGTGGTGATCTCTCGCCATCTGTCCATGGATACCAATGTACGTGGCAGTTCTTCCTAGAACTCTCTCCCTATATATGGAAGTACGAAGCCATATCCCTTCCATGTAAAGGAAAAGTTGTCAAGAATACTGGAAAGGAGAAGACAGCAGAAGGTTTTACAAGGCTTGATTATGGCGAGTGCAAAGGCGATGGGGCAGGGAAAGCAAGATCACTTTGTTCTGAAGAGCGGGCATGCAATCCCAGCCGTTGGGTTAGGCACTTGGAGGGCCGGCTCAGATACCGCTCACTCCGTTCAGATAGCCATCACCGAGGTATATCAGCATGCCAATCTCGTCATCTCTTTACTTGGCGTTTCAGGTACAGTTATTCTTCATCTTACGAGAAGTACTGTACAGTGACTCAGTTCTCTGGGAACAATGGTCAGCATACTGATCGATCAGAATTCAGAACAAGCATGATATCGTTCTACTATGGAAGCAAGAAGCTGAATATTTTTAGGAAATTCTAGTTAATGGTTATTGCAGCTTCTTGGTCCAGGCATGTGGATACAGCAACTGATAGAATTCTGTAATAATCTGAATATATGGTTACTGCAGGCTGGATATAGGCATGTGGACACAGCTGCTGAATACGGAATAGAAAAGGAGGTATATATCAAAGCCATAATTATTTTTCTGTACTAGCCTAGTAGGCGATATGTAGTTAAACATCCTCTGCTTATTTCAGGTCGGCGAAGGACTTAAAGCTGCAATGGAAAGTGGAGTCAACAGGAAAGATTTATTTGTAACGTCAAAATTATGGTACTTATATGCACAATCACAGATTGTTCTTTGATGTACAATTAAATGTCAGTAACTTATAACGTGTATCTAATATGTGAATTTTGATCAATATTGTGCTACTGTAGGTGCACGGACTTGGTTCCTGAGAGGGTGCGACCAGCATTAAAGAACACACTCAAGGACTTACAGTTGGATTATATCGATCTTTACCTTGTAAGAAACCAAAAACCAATGCCTTTTTTATGGATACTTTAGTTATGTAAGTAGTGATCTCATTATCTAAAAGAAATATGTAAGTAGTGATCTGGAATCAGCAACCTAAATTCCGTGAAGATCTTGTAAAGCTTAAGCATAGTTACTAATACATCTATTGCATTCTGAAATGCGATTTGCTCCTTTTGGAACAAGAACTTGTACTTACAAAATGAGCGCAGATCCATTGGCCGTTCCGACTGAAAGATGGGGCACATCAGCCTCCAGAAGCTGGGGAAGTGCTGGAATTTGACATGGAGGGAGTATGGAAGGAAATGGAGAACCTTGTGAAAGATGGACTAGTGAAGGACATTGGTGTCTGCAATTACACGGTGACGAAGCTCAACAGGCTGCTACGATCAGCGAATGTTACACCGGCAGTATGCCAGGTTGTGAACTTTCAGATTTGATAAATGGTTCAACATATTTTTTTTTCTTCTGAAACACGCATCTAAATGCCCGTCATTTTGTATGGTTCAACGTATTGAAATAACTTAATTGGCCCTTTACTTACTTAATTTGACACAGATGGAAATGCACCCTGGCTGGAAGAACGATAAGGTTTTCCAGGAGTGCAAGAAGCACGGTATCCATGTTACTGTAAGATATTTCTTCTGAAAATGAGATATGATAAGCTGACCTCGCTAATGTGATATCTTGCAGGTTTCCATTTTTGAAATGGAAGCTTAATGTCATTCTTGTTTTTCTTATGGTACTTTGCAGGCTTACTCCCCATTGGGTTCATCATCGAAGAATCTTGCTAACGACCCGGTTGTCGAAAAGGTAAAATCTACATACCTTCAGAAATAATAAACAAGATTGGCATATAGTTTTTCTGGTTAATTCAAGCTCTTCAGTTACATGTACTGTATAGCTCAATTGAACCATTAAAATGCAGGTAGCCAACAAACTGAACAAGACCCCAGGGCAGGTGCTCATTAAGTGGGCTCTCCAAAGGGGAACAAGTGTTATTCCCAAATCAAGTAAAGATGAGAGGATTAAGGAGAATATCCAGGTGTTTGGATGGGATATCCCTGAAGAGGACTTCCAGGTCTTGTGCAGCATCAAAGATGAGGTGAGTGAGCGCAATTCTTTGTACTGTCTTTCATAATCCAAATGCAAAGATAAGGCGGTCAATGAAACTACTGCGAAAAATTTGACATGATTTGAAATATTGTTGCCCTTGGTAGAGAGCTGTAGAAGACATCACTTGATTCCTCATTTCCCCAAATGTATGATATTGCATGGCAATTTAGCAGTACACGACCTGCATCTGGATCTCTTTTCCTAGTAGTCTGTCACACTAAATATGGTAATACAAAAACATTTCACATGAACTCTAGCATTCAGGTGCCGCAATTGGTCGATATATTAGTTTATATTGCATATGTTTAGTCGTTTTTCCAGGGTATCTTGCAGGTCAGTGAAATAAGGCCAGTTTACGCACGAAAACAATGTCGTATTCAGATAGAGCATCATTTTGATCTGCTTACTGTGGCAGCTAGTTCTTAAATACTCCTACTACACTTAAAAAACTACAAAACCTGGCAAGTTTAGCACTAATTAACCGTTTCTATCTGATCTAAACGTGAATGAACCTTGGTACTGTAGAAGCGTGTCCTGACTGGAGAGGAGCTCTTCGTGAACAAAACTCACGGGCCGTACAAGAGTGCATCTGAGCTCTGGGATCATGAGAACTAAGCTCCGATCTCACGACCTCGAATCCTTCCCAAGAAAGACGACTCAAATAATGTATGCTGAAGAACTGAAGATAATGCAGGAATCAGCATGCCCTTTACATGTTCTGTAAACACAGTTCTGTACAATGAATAAAACGGCACTACGGTTTGCCGTGACCCTTCTTCTGCATGCTTCGTCTGCTTTGCATTATTGCCTTCACCGGCGACGTATAACAAAAATATTAGCATGCTGACGTTCGTAGGACCGAAATGTGCTGTCTCGCTCACCAACCATTGCATGGACCACTCAAAAAATGTTACACAAATCGTGTTAATTGAAAATTGGAACGGGTGATTAATCTGCAAGAGTTGCAGAAGTGGATTAAGGACGATCATGTCGGCACGAACTGTACGGTACGGTGGCCGAAAGGACGGGGCCGTATGTATGGCCATGTTGTACGGCTGTTTTTCTCCTCAAAGAAATCGGCTTCGAGTACGGAGAGAGATATGTAATCGAGGTGTCCACATGGCAACCTCATGTGGGCCCTAGAGGCAGTGGCACAAGGTTGACTGACATGGCAGGTCGCCTGGCCCAGGTTGGGCGACGCGTGTGGTCCCGGGCCCAAATGATAGATTGGATCTTGTGGACGGACGCCGAGGTGGTCGGTGGCGCACGAAGCTTCGCGGCTGCTTCGTCCCCAGCTCCTTGGCACGTGAGCCGCCACGGCGCCAGCCGTCGCTCTTCTCGAGTCGGTCAAGCACGTTTGCGTAGGCCGGTCAAATTCACGAGCTCGCGGTTTTTGCACGCCCAAGCCATGCATGCTCAATTTTCCCATGTCTCTAGCACCGAAATTACTCGTGGGAAAATTGCAAAAACGTCTCTAGCACCGAAAATTCTCTCGTGTCTTTTCTTTCTAGGATTCATTTAGTCCTATAATAGAATTTTTGGTTAAATACTCTGTCTTAGTTCGTGCTCTGACATGTATTGCAGAAAAGAAATATGATAAGAGTTTAGTGTTATGGATTATTCGGTTAATATGAATTCTAAATTGTAAAGAACGTTCAATAGATGTACTTTATATGTAGTTTCGTTTGAAAAGCGTTCATGAAAAATGAACTAAAGTTGTCATATTCGCAAGACATATCAATCAGTACGAAGGTGATTGGTTGCACACGTTTGTACTATTTCAGTTTCTACCATTTAGTGTCTTCTATAGATTTGCGTCAGTTTCTACCATTTAGTGTCTTCTATAGATTTGCGTTAGTGGAGATCCCCACAATAAGAATGGAGCTATATTGGGGTCAAGACCCATCCTGACCCCTCCCCCCTCTTAAGCTCGAAAATTTATCTTGTTGATTAGCAGTACATAAGTTCTCCTACAAAAACATTAGCAATGCATATGTAGGAGTATTTAAACCCATATATCACATAGTTATTTAGATAGTCACCTTTATGACTAAAAGCCCATTAATCTGGCACACGTTCATTAGGTTCTTGCCTTTATCCTCACCAATTTTTAACATTGTATTTTTCTTTAGCGTTTCCTTATTCATGGTTGAAGCTCCATCACTGGCCGACAGTATAATAAATAGGAATATAAAATCGAGTCTATGAGAATTGAACCTAAGTGATGAACACCTAGGTCCTCACCGGAGCGAGCTATGCTCACTTCCTATTTGTGCTTTAGTTGATCTGGTTACACGAGTGAGATCGGTGATGTGACGCTAGAAGGGAAGCCCAAATACACTAAGTAGCAAAGTTACAAGATGATCGACGTGTATTAACCTTACTTAAGATATATTTAAGGATTATTACATGATAGAATTGTTGTCACTGGTGCGAAAGGGCTATAATGGTATTTTTATTTTTATTTTGAAGCTGCGCCACTTATACTAGCAACCAAATAACATTTCCTATCACACCACATGAGGATTGCTAGATTCAAAGCTAGAACCCGCGGGGTTAATCTTGAAGCGTCTATTTAGAATGAGGAATCTACAAAGCCAAAACACACGAATTGAGGTGGCATGTCTATCCTCAAAATCTAAAATGCAAGACAATTATGTTGTTTGGATGTGTCAACAGAAGATTTGGGGAAAAGAAAGAAACAAATAAAAGTTTCAGTAATGTTAGACCTCACGTTAGATCGATTAGGAATTTGAGAGGATCATTTTTGTGTTCCAAATGGGACACGTGCGAAAAAAAATTCGTAAGATCCCGACCCTACGAAAAAGAAACCGATCTTTCTTCCAAATGAGGTGTAAAGTGTTTAGAATCTCGTAGACTTTTAGGGCTAGTTTGGATTGCATAATTGATGTACGAAGTAGATCAATTGAAGTGAGGCTCGAACTCAAATTTGTCAAATTGGAGTTGGTTTGTGATTTCTATCCTAGTGTTTGGACACCATATGAAACTGTAAAGTAGAGTCCTAATCGAATTCATTTCCAAAATAATTTGGTTGTCATTCTAGTGTTTGGGGAAGACAACAGAATTAAGTTGACGATTTTGGGGGTTGAGTCTGGGCTAGGGGACGTTGGAGTGGATGATGTTGAGAGCGGAGTCTAGAAGGTAGTTGGAACGGATGGTGAAGGAAATGAGGCACACGAATTGAGAAAGGTCCCCTGGCAATAAGGCTCAAAAAGTCAGGGATAAGAGAAGTCACTGTTGCTGGACAAATAGAGTAAGGAGTTGAGGGCACAATTGTAGATTTGGAGCAGCGGTGGTAAAAAATAAAGTTACTATTCACCTTGTTTTGTGAACTTTGTCATTTTATTTCCTCGTGATAAACATCTTGAGCTTGAGTTGAGTCTCCCACACGTGGCTCAAATGAGTCAAGTTGAATTGCGTACATTTGAGATCTGAAACATACCACATGATCAAAAAGGCGACAGGGAGAAGAACAGACACCACAGTGCCTATTAGTAGATGGTAGAATAGCTGTAGCACCACCCAGTTTCAGCAGCCCTCCAAGTATAGGTGTTATGTACCAAGGGATAGGGATCTGGAAGGGAAGAACTCAGCAAGAACACGAGAGAGAAAGAGAGAGAGTTGGGCAGGAGACAGAGTTGGTATTGATAGAAGAAGTGTTTGTTACGACTTGATTTTCTGCCTGCTTCCTCTCCGCCTCTCGCCTCTTAACACCCTCCTGCTTAGCAGGCCACGGATCACACGATTCCCCACACACTCATTCGTTTAAGGTTACACGGGCCTAGCCCAACACTAGGTGCACAGCACCACATAGCTCCCGATACGAGTACATCAAGCCTTGGTGGCACGGCTGGTGTCTGCCTGCACCACCGCCGTGACATTGCCGCCCCCTTGAGCGCCAGCTTGCCCCCAAGCTGGTGCATGCTCGAAGCACTTGCGCAGCACATCGTAGTCCTCCCAAGTCGCTAGTGTCTCAGGCAAAGAAGACCACTTAATCTTCACTTGCAAATGAGCTGTGTTGCCACGCTTCATGAGGCAACGCTCTAGAATTTCCAACGGGAACACGTCATCTGCATTAAGTTCAATAGGCACAGGCAAAGAAGAGAAGACAAGTGTGTGATCAGGAACGAACGACTTGAGCTGGGACACGTGAAATACTGGGTGAACTAGACTGTGGTCAGGGAGCTCAAGCTTGTATGCTGCATTGCCAATCCTGGACAGAATCGTGAAAGGGCCATAAAACTTGTAAGAGAGCTTGGGATAAGGACGGCTCACCACTGAAGACTGAGCATACGGCTGCAGCTTGACAAAAACCTGCTCGCCAACAGTAAACTCCCGGGGAGATCGACCCTTATCAGCAGCTTGTTTCATGCAAAGCTGAGCTTTAGCCAACTGACTTTTCAGAAATTAAGTGTAAACAGCTCGTTCGTGTAACAGATCCAGAACAACAGGGTGCTGAGCTTTAGACATATCAGGAATTGGACCATAACTGGGATCAATACCATACAGGGCTTTAAATGGAGAGCACCCGAGAGTAGTATGGTGGCTGGAGTTGTACCAGAACTCAGCCAAGGGCAACCAACTAGCCCACTTCTTTGGTGTATCATGAACTGCACAGCGTAAATACATCTCCAGGCACTGATTAGTGCGCTCCGTCTGACCATCAGTTTGTGGATGGTAGGCAGAGCTCATTTGCAAGTCAGTGTGCAGAATTTGAAATAGCTCACGCCAAAAAGAACTTGTGAAGACTCTACCACGATCAGAAACTATAGAGCGCGGGATGCCATGTAGCTTAACAATGTGAGCAAGAAAAACTTTAGCAACCTGAACAGCAGTGAAAGGATGCTTGAGTGGGAGAAAGTGGTTGTACCTAGTGAAACGATCCACCACCACCAGAATGCAGTTATAACCCTCTGAAGTTGGGAGACCTTCAATGAAATCCATGCTCACATCTTGCCAAGCACCCGATGGAATAGGCAAAGGGCTAAGAAGACCTGGAAGCCTACAATTCTCATGCTTGGCTTGCTGACAGACTTGGCATCGTTTAACAAAATCCTCCACAGCCTGCTTGAGCCCTGTCCAGGAAAACAACTTCTTGACCCTTTGATAAGTAGCTTGGATGCCTGAGTGCCCACCCACAGGGGTGGAGTGAAAAGCCTGAATAAGCTTCGTTTGAAGTCCCACATTGGCTCCAATCCATATCTTGCCATGGTGTCTAATCAGCCCATCACTAAGTACAAAACCCGGATGATCTTGAGGTGTAATAGACAATTGCTAGAGAAGTTACTGTGCATGAGGATCCATCTCATAGGAATTAAACACCTCCTGCAACCAAATAGGTTGGGCCACCGAAACTGCTGCAAGAGCCATGAAGTGACCAACTCTGGACAAAGCATCGGCGGCGACATTATCCACACCTCTATTGTATTGGAACTTATATTGTAAGCCAATGAGTTTACTCATAGCCTTCTTCTAAAGCTCAGATCCCAGCACTTGGTCCTCCAGATAGCAAAGACTCTTATGGTCTGTCTTAATAACAAAAGGACCATTCTGCAGAATGGGCGCCACTTCTCTATCGCCATCAAGATTGCCAAAAATTCTTTCTCATAAATAGAGAGTTTCTGATTCTGAGCACTGAGGGCCTTGCTGAGATAAGCAATAGGATGCCCTTTTTGACTAAGCACAGCTCCAATACCTATGGCACAAGCATCAGTTTCCAAACAGAAAGGCAATTGAAAATCAGGCATGGCTAGGACAGGCGTGTGACTCATTGCCTGCTTCAGGTGTTGAAAAGCTATGTCACTATCAGAAGTCCAAGTGAAAGTCTTTTTCTTCAAGAGATTTGTTAAGGGCTTAGCAATTATGCTGTAATGGTGCACAAACTTTCTGTAATAGCCTGTGAGGCCAAGAAAACCCCTCAGTTTAGTAATAGAAGTGGGAGTAGGCCACTGCAACATAACCTCTGTTTTGGTAGGATCAGTGGCAACACCTTAAGATGAGATGATATGTCCTAAATACTCCACCTGCTGGACAGCAAAGACACACTTGCTCTGTTTGGCATACAACTGATGTTGCTGAAGAGTGCGAAGAACTAGCTCTAGATGGGTCACATGGTCAGAGAGGGACTGATTGTATACTAGTATATCATCCATAAAGACCAAGACAAACTTCCTAATGTACTTGGCAAAAATGGAATTCATCAAACATTGAAATGTAGCTGGGGCATTAGTCAGCCCAAAAGGCATAACCCTGAACTGGAACTGACCATGATGAGTTTTAAAGGAAGTCTTAGCCTCATCAGATTCAACCATTCTAATCTGATGATACCCTGATTTGAGATCCAATTTAGAGAAGAATTGAGTACCGGCAAGTTCATCTAGCAGTTCATCCACTATTGGTATAGGAAATTTGCTTTTGACAGTCATAGTATTCAATCTTCTGTAATCTATACAAAACCGCCAACTACCATCTTTTTTCTTAACAAGTAAAACTGGGGAAGCAAAGGGACTCATGCTAGGTGTGACAATACCAGATGCGATCATCTCATTGACTTGGTTCTCAATCTCAGTTTTCTAAAAAGGTGCATACCTATAAGGTCTTGAATTGACAGGCAGGGCATCAGGGAACAGATGAATTGTGTGATCAAAAGCTCGATGAGGAGGTAGAGTCTTGGGATCTTGAAAGACTTGGGCATACTGAACCAACAGGGCCTGCACTTCCACAGGAACAGAGTACTCTGGAGGGAGCTTTGTGTGTTCCAACACTGCGGTAGCCCACACATCATTCCCTTTGTGCCACTTAACCACTTGCTCCACTGAGACCTCCTGAAGCTCTACAGGTGCATCCTGTAGTGGAACTCCTTGTAACTTGATGAGTTTGCCAGCATAATTGAATTCTATCCATTTATCTTGCCAATGACAAGTCATAGCTCCCCATTGGGCAAGCCAGTCCATGCCCAAAATGGCATCATAGCCCCCTAAATCCAACACTTTCATGTCATACTGAAATGTATATCCCTGCAGCCACCAAGAGAGAGCAGGAACAGTTTGATTACACATCAGAACGTCACCATTAGCCACCTTAACTGCTGTAGTAGGCATGGGTAGTGTGGCACACTGTAGTTTCTGAACCAGAGAAGCATCCACAAAGCTGTGAGAGCTACCAGAATCCACCAACATGAGCATCACTTTGTTGCCAACCAAGGCCCTCAACCTGACAGTGTTGTGATGCTCAGCTCCAGATAGTGCATTGAGAGAGACATGCATTTCTGGTTTTTCCTCCTGCAGTTCCCCGTGCGTAATAGTGTCCAAAATGTCATCAGACAACACTTCCAGCTGTTGAATGGCCTTTAATTGAGCCTGCCCTGGCAGCACACACTGATGCCCTGGGGTATACTTGTCCCCACATTTATAGCACAAGCCATTGGCACGCCGATAGTCCTTAAGTTGTTTGGCTTTCCACAGATCACTCTTGTCAACTTTGGCACCAGAGGACTGCTTGTAGAAAAATTCAGACTTATAGGATTTTGCTCCAGAGGCTAAACGAGCGCGCTCAAGCACCCCCTCTTGCACCGCCGCATATAATGTTGCCTGTTGGATGGAGTTTGGAAGCTGGACTTCAACCGCTGCTTTGAGCTCTTCCTTTAAACCATTGATAAACTGAGACACTAACATTAGGCCCCCCCGATGGTGTCATCATACAATCTAATTTGATAGACAAGGAGATCAAACTGCTTGCGGTACTCCTCCACTGAACCGGTTTGTCGCAAAGCCAATAGCTCACGATTCTTATCCCTCTGCGTATTGTTGTCAAACTCAAGCAGGACATCAACACTAAACTTATCCCAATCATGCCACCCCACTGTCCTCTTATAGGCTTGGTACCAGTGTGCAGCGCTGTTCTGCAGATACATCGTAGCAGCGGCAACACGAAAGCCCAGAGGAATTTGATATATATCAAAAAATGTGTTGCACTGATCCACCCAAATACGAGCATCTGTGCCATCGAAGCGCGAAAAATCCATCTTTGGAACCCAATTCTTCCTGTGCCCGTGCTCCAGAGATCCAGATCCAACCTCAACAACTTTCAACGTAAGGGAAGTGGGTGGGGGAAATTGACCCTGAGGGCCACCCGATGAACTAGACAACTGTGATCGAGGGACAACCGCCGATGGGGGAGGCGGCCTACCAAGGTACACACCAACCAGCCCACGCCCCGCGCCATTGTCTGGAATCACAAGCGGTGGTGGGGGGCGCCCGTTGAGTGCGGTCGTCGGCGCCGCCGCCGCTTGCTCCTGGTGGACCTTCCCGAGAGAATCGAGGGAGAGATCGACCTTCATCTGCATCTATGCGAGACGGGCCGCTTGCTCCTCGAACCTAGCATGAACAGCATCGAAACGATCGTCCATCGCCTTGGTGTGCAAATCGAGTTGCTGATTCAACACCTCAACGATTCTGTTCTCCAGCCCTTCCATCGCCTCCGCAACCTGGCGAACAACTGCAGAAGATTTCGGCGGAGCCGTAGCGACTACCTCTGCCAAGCCAATCAACCGCGGATCGGTATTATGGTCGCAGAACGAATCCACAACCAACCTCTCGTTGGAATTACGATCGAGGCCAAGCGAAGCGAGGAAAAATCGGCTGGCTCTGATACCAAGGTGTTATATACCAAGGGATAGGGATCTGGAAGGGAAGAACTCAGCAAGAACACGAGAGAGAAAGAGAGAGAGTTGGGCAGGAGACAGAGTTGGTATTGATAGAAGAAGTGTTTGTTACGACTTGATTTTCTGCCTGCTTCCTCTCCGCCTCTCGCCTCTTAACACCCTCCTGCTTAGCAGGCCACGGACCACACGATTTCCCACATACTCATTCGTTTAAGGTTACACGGGTCTAACCCAACACTGGATGCATAGCACCACATAGCTCCAGATACGAGTACATCAAGCCTTGGTGGCTCGGCTGGTGTCTGCTGCACCACCGCCGTGACAGTATCCAACTCTGTTCACTTGACATGGAAGCACTGTTAAATCGTGTGAGCAGTAAGCTGAGCCGACAGCCGCAACGGCATACGTCCTTTTCAGCATATCGTTGCGTGTACCACGAGGCAGCGCACGAGTGACGGACGTGGGTTCCGCTCCGGGGGGGATGCACGGCCAGCTTTTTCCGCCTGACGCCCGGGACGCCTGCGCCCAAAAGCGCCACACGCCACAGCTCCCAACACCTCCCCCTGCCGCCTACCTCCTCCAACCCCAAACAGGTCGGTCCGCGACCGCAAAATCTTAGCCGCGCAGCGTGACGAGGCCCCGCAGATTCCACGATCGGATCATGCCGCGAGGCATGTCACCGGTACTGTAGGTACGGCGTCAAGACGTACGAAGGTGTGCGCGTCAGTGTACCGCAGCCACTGCCGAGCTTTGCACCCGTCGGTTTCTGGGAGGCGTTCATGGGGGGCTGTGGCCTGTGGGCGGCTGCTGCCGGCGCGGATGTAAGCTCGAGCAAAGTTGGCTGCATGCTGGCACTCGCTGCCTTTTCAGTTTCCGGTGTCGCCGTGTAGGCAGGCAACTTCCTGACTCGACCTTTTTGACGGGTCTCCGATCGGGGGTGCTGCCTGCCTGCCGGGCTTTCATGTCTGGTCTGGGGAATGACTTGACATGCATGATGATGGCTGCTCGAGCTCAGTTTCAACCTGTGCATGTTCATGGGAACAATTTGGGATTCGCTGCTACATTTTGTTCGAAGTACGGAGCACTACAGAGTTTTGAAACGGGGAATTTCACGATGATTTCAGTAAAACATTTTCCCCCTACAGAAATGGGATGAACTCTTGCGCTCTAAACGCAGCATTAGAACACCTCACAGAAATCCCAATCCAATTTGCAATGAGTTCTCAAAGAGGTGGAATGTCAAGAGATTCATGTGACACCATTCTGGCCTGCTAGGAATGTTCTCCGTGAGAATCATAACAGATAATGAGCACAAGATTTACTCCTCGTCATTGGAGGAATGGAGGTGGCAACTTTCCTAGCAGCTTCCCTGCTTGCGAAATGAGGTCCATAACCGGTTAAACTCCACGAAGCATCATTGCCCACTAATTATAACTCTTTGCCGTCTTGGTTTTTGAATCACTGGTAAAACTAGTGAGATACCCTAAAAGGCATCTCACTATCTCAGTAAGAGCAAAAAAGAAAAGGGTGCCAGGGAGGCAGAGGACTAAACAAAAGGGTTAAAAGTAACCTGCAAAGTGCAATGAACATGATGCATGGTGCTCTTTTGGTCTTGCTTGCGCTGGATATGGCTGAGGACAAATATGATACGTACACCCACATGCAAGACGGATAGCCTGAATCTCAGCATTCAGGTTTGAAGCGGGTTGGTTTCTTGAGTTAATTTAATGGGTTGTCTATTTCTCAGTTATCTAATTTTTTTAACTATTAATTACTTTTTAATTCTTTATATTAAGATTCAACAATCTTCATCTTCATTAATAACGTATAATTTTATGGTCTAAAAATTATAGTAACTTTTCACTAAAATTGCACGCTTTTCAAGACTATAATTTTAGCCTAAATGACTTGCAATTTTAGGTGACTAAGATTTTCGAAAATTTCAGGTGACTAAGAATAATTAGCAAAACCGTAATTTAATTTTGACATTTTGACTTACTCTGTTTTCTTGATCAATGGTTTTTTATGAGATGTAGCAGACGTAATCGGAAAACCCCTTACAAAAATAAAATAATAAAAAAGAAACAAAAGCATTGCACTTAGGCAATTTGCAAGAAAAAAAAGACATACATTCCATATATAAAAATCTAAGGGTAATGGTCTTGTAATTGTCATGTGAAATTTACTAATATAACCATATTTCTATTAATCTGTCGTATTGCACATAGAGCTCACATATTCTTCTCAATCTAAGCAAAGTAAAACAACACAATTTTGCTAAAATGAACAAGTTTCAACAGGCTTTGCTACAAATTTTTGTATTATACTATTATTTTTTGGCTTGGAAAATGTAACATAAGTCTCTTGTCCTTCAAATTGAATTTCCTATCAGCGGGACGATTGAATTGTCTAAAAAATAGACTAATTATTATTAGCCCTCGGATTCACACATATGCTTTTTAGATCGATTGATTATTAGGTCTATATTTAGCGTTCTATTGTCTTGTCTATCTGAAACGCCAAAAGAAAAAACTGCATGTGTAAAGAGGTAATATGCATGTACCCATTGCATTACTCATTTCAGTACACCATGCACCGACGTAGATGCGACCCCCTCGAAAATATGCTGTATACATACATAACACATGCCCCAGCCAGAGCCACCCTCAACGTAACTCTCAGAGCCAACTAACCAAGCAAGACAAAGCCACCGTCTCCTCCTCCTCCCGTTGATCCACTCGCACCATCGCACGCACGTACAAGGCAGAGCAGCAGGCGCGGCCGCCGGCGAAGGAAGGCATGGGGAACAGCCTGCGCTGCTGCCTGGCCTGCATGCTCCCCTGCGGCGCCCTGGACGTCGTCCGCGTCGTGCACCTCAGCGGCCACGTCGACGAGTTCACCTGCCCACTCATCGCGTCCGAAGTCCTCGCCGCGCACCCAAACCACGCGCTCACCGCTGTGGGCTCCGCCGGCGCGGCCAGGAGGATAGTCATGGTGTCGCCCGACTCCGAGCTCTGGCGCGGCCGCATCTACTTCCTCATCCCCACGGCGTGCTCCGCGCCCGCGGCCGAGCTGAAGCGGCGAAAGCACGGCGGGTGTCCCAAGCCGAAGAAGCGCCACCGCCACGGCCACCGCCACCGCAAGAGCGGCGGCAGCGCCGCGGTGGGCGCGGCGAGCACGGCGGAGCAGGACGACTACCTGACGGAGCTGCTGTCAGACCAGAAGCAAGAGCTGCCCAGCCACCGGCGGCGGCGGCGCAGCAGCGCCCGCGCCGCCGTGTGGCGGCCGCGGCTGGAGAGCATAGCGGAGGAGCCCTCGGACTAGCGCTAGCTTGTATGACAAGCTCCATTTCATTTTGCTTCTCCTCTTCTGCTTCTTTCTCGATCTTCCGTTGTGAATATGAATGGTCGATCGATGAGGAGGCTTTTTGGTTCTCTGTCAGTTCGATCTCCTGATGCAGTGTAAAAGGATCTTCAGTTGGGGATTGAATGCTATGCATCGTGGCTCGGAAATCGAGGGGAAAATTGGAAAACAAGAGAAGGATCGTAAGATTCAAGTTATACAAACAGAATTTAGACTGAGTTCATTGATTTATTTAGTCTCAAGTTGTTCGGCACTGTTCTGTTTGTTTTCGTGTGCTGGACTGATGATTATGGACAATGGTTAATGTGAACCAAATTGATATCCACCGTGCCATGGAGTCTTCTGAGGTCTAAAAACAGCATGCTCATCCGATTAGTGATCAAACGCTTCAAATCTTTAGGAGGCTATTGGGATTAGTCACACATTGGTTGTAAGACGAGGCAGAGCACGACTATAAAGATGACAGTGGTCCTTCCTATCAGTTTAGGTTTTTAGGAGGAGAGGGTTCAAGATCTTTTATAAGTCTGTGTTGTTCTATGGTTAGACCGGGGGCGTAATGAGGACTAGAACACTGGTTTAGCGGGTCTAACCCCTTATAAATATGTGTTATTCGATGGTTAGACCTATAATACAACGAAAGCTAGAACGTTGATTTAACGAGTCTAAATTTTTTTTGAATCACAATTTTGACCCAAGCGCAACCAAAATCCTTCACTTTTGGAGCCAGAATGGTCAGATTGTTGCACGCTGCTAATCAGCTAAGTTTTTTGGTTTCTTTTCTTTCTTGTAAGACTGGGAGAGAACCAGCTTGTTATAGCAGTAATCATAGCTACCTTAGGCAATAGCAAGAGGGCGGGCAGCACTACTACAGAATAGCATATTTAAAGATGGTTTAAAAATACCATTTTAGGGGATTTTTTAAACTGTATGTAAAATAAGGTCAGTGATAACATTTTATATCTCAAATGGTTTCAGAAACAGTCTATAAAAATTAGTATCACAAACGGTTTAACATTTAGAACCGGTTGTGATTCAATTACAGAAATTTTTTAAAAGAGCTCCGATCGCTGGTGGTCACGGTGGAAGACAACCACCAGCATGACCGATGACGGAGGACCAGCTCAACCATGCGGCATCAAATTTAGTTTCATCGTCTACCAGGTGGTCCTCTCCCAAGCTCCGTCGAATCGGGGCACGCCGAGCGCCGCTTCGCACTGGACGAGTCGAGCATCGCCGTCCGGCTACGCATAGACCGTATCAACGTGCCTGCCAAAATGCCCAAAACAAGCTAGCCAAACAAATCGAATCAAAATCAAAGTCAAAGAGCAAGATTAGATTTGTAGCAAAGAAAAAGAAGAAAATGATCAGACGCGGGCCTTTGTCCCGTGGAGCACCCACCTCCCATCCCAATGGACCAAGATGAGGACCAAGCAGCGACAGCGGCCGTTGCCACGAAGCCCATGAAGGAAGAAACAATAGGAGGTGGAGACGGAGCGGTGGCCACGGAGCCCATGAGGACGGAGCAACAGGAGGAGGGGATGCCACGACGGGCGTGGAGCCCATGAGGACGACGCGCCCACGTCCTCCCCCATCTCGTCCGTCCCTTCCACTACAACGACCGTCGACGACTCCATCATAACCGCCATAGGAAGAAGCAGTCCCCCAGGATGATCCCCAGGGTGGGTGTCCACGTCCTCCACTCCTCCTCCTCGTCCACGCCGACCACGACACATCTAACCGGCAACCTGCGTCGGAGTGGGCGCCCACCGATCTCCTCCCCCCTCCGCACGAGGTAGCACGAGGGGGACGGATCTGGAACGAGGTAGCGTGGGGGACGGATCTGGAACAAGGTGGCGTGAGGGGACGGATCTGGCATGAGGTAGTGTGAAGGGGCGGATCGGAGACTAGATAGGAGTGGAAGAGAGGGAGGGGCTCGATGGAGAGAGCTGGGAGAAGGGGCGGTGCAAGAGGGAGAAGTGCTGGGGCTCGGGGGAGAAAAGAGCTCGCGGGAAGAGGGTGGCGACGATAGGGAGAAGTATGGCTCGATTAGAGCTCAGGCGAGATGGGCCTTATGGGTCAGGAATTATCTCAACGATTCGATATAGCAACCATCTGAGCTAATACCTCCGATTGACTATTATATCAATCGTCTATGATATTGGTGCATCACTGATGGTTATTTTTCTAAAAGTATTTCTTTTGGGTTAATCGATTGAGATATTATTTATCACCGACTATTTTCATAAACCGTCTGAAATATAAGGTTTAAGATATCTATTTCTGTAGTAGTGCGGTCACAGCAGAATAACTAACCCCCAAGTAAGACTAAGCACCAAATTAACCATGCTCGAGCGGCTCGCTTCTACTCCATGTCTTTCTCAGGAGCATCTTACCACATCCTACATTTCCTCAAGAAACGGTTAGCTCAGCTCAAAAAGCCCTTATTTGGACTCGATTTTTTTCTAAGATTTCTGCGAGAATCGAACTGTTTGTAAATTTATAGGTCCAAAACAGTTCAACATCTACAAGAATCGAAAAAAAATCAGTACTTCCAAAAGAGTGATTAAAAGCGACTAATTCTTCATTTGGATAACTAGCTAGCCGACATGATTTCGTTAATGAAATCAGAGACGAACTCCCTTTTGTCAACAAAAAGAAAACTAGCTAGCAGACGTTCCCAAAACCCAAAGCACTGAGGTAACAGCAGTCATGCTAAATACAGTTCATGGCAGGGGTGGAGCTTTGTGTATGTCAACATGGGCCATGGTCCCCTCCTTAAATTTTACAATCCACGGAAGAAAATACTACATTTTAGGTCTAAGCAGGTGTGTAAACTGGAGATTGGCCCTTTCTTTTCTACGCTGTCTATTCTCTTTCGAGTCGTGCCCCCCTCTCTAATTATGCTCAAGCTTCGCCACTGATTCATGACATGTAAGAATTTCATACTACAATAATGATTCTATACGTCAAAAAGATTCTGCTCTGAGACGATATTCACTGCATCAGAGTTGCAGCTCGTCAGGTCATCTAGGACTCTAGGAGCAATTAACGCTTCACTCAGGTCAAATGCATGTACAACAGTACAAGTCATCTGTTAACGGAGCGAAAATCTCGTGACTTTCGATCTGCCTCCGCACCGCGCTGCGCGACGTGTCGACGACGGCGAGCAACGGATCCGAAATCGGCGACGAGCATGTCTCACGGCTGCCCGACCGGGTTTTATGCCAGGCCAAAGTGGCCAGTTGTCACGAATCGCTTGCATCGATCCTTTGAGCATGTGCCAGCCAAATGTTTGACTCTCGCACAACGCGGATACATACACGAACTGAATATTCATTCCGATTTCTGTTAAAATATGAGTACAAGAAATTTTTCACTGGGAACAAAAAAGCAGCCAATGTCAAACTGCTGAAATTCTTTGGCCAATATCTTACTGATTTCCTATGCCATTCTCTCCTACGTACGTTTCCTTATGCAGAGTGTTAAATGGAGGCCACCCGTTCTGCAGCCATCTGCATGGCCGCGGCCTCAAAAAAATAAAAATAAATTGAACAAACGTGACCGTGCCTATCCACACAGTCTCGAAGACTAAACAAGACATCCTAAATTTACCCGTTTCTTGCCACTTGATTTTGCAGCGGTTTGTTTCAGTTCAATCAGAACATCAGCGAGTGCTCGAAGAACATGTCGTCTCTCGGCTCGTCCTTGGTCGTTCTCGAGGCGTCGTAGTACATGGCATCGCTCTGTTGCTGTTGCATGCTCGTGTATGGGTACGACATGTCGTCGAACCCGGACAGGGCGAACCCGCTCTCCGCGGGCTGCGTCGGCGCGCCGGCGCCATCGAGGCCAAACCCGTCGTGCCGAACGCTGGAATAACCGCCGCCGCCGCCGCCCTGCAGCTGGTAGCTCGCGGCCGGCGGCGGAGTGGCGCGGTAGCGCGCGGCGGCGCCGCTCCCGCGCGCGGCGGGCACGTCGTGGTTGTGCTTGCCCTCGTAGGTCGTGACCACGGCGCGCAGGTCCTGCGACGCGCGCTCCACGTGCTTCCGCACCGGGCACCCGGCCGTCGTGCACTTGTAGTAGCTCCTGCCGACACGACAAGGCAACCATGCATGTGAGCTCACACGTGTTGATCGAACACTTATACATCCATGTCATGGTACATGGAGGAAGAAATCAAGAAACGGATGGACGAGTTGGGCTTTAGGTTTGTACCTTGGGTTCGGGTTGCCCTTGACCACCTTCTGCCCGTACTTGCGCCACCGGTAGCCGTCGTCGAGGATGTCGATGTCGCTCATCGTCTGGACGACGACCCTCGGCTCCCGCACCGTCCGGTTGCCGGCAAGCGGCATCCCCTCGCTGCCACCGTCTTTCCTCCATTTCTTGGAATCAGGTTCATCATCGTCGAACTGATCTCCGCCGACGTTACCGATCATCGCTGAGTGCACGCCGTTGATGATCTCGTCGTCCCCGTAGGATGCCGACGAGTTCTCGGGGGTCCCCACGGGCGTGCCGGAGAGCGAGTCGGTCGACGCGTCGTTGCCGCCCTGCAGCGCGTACGAGCTTCGGCGCGCGTTCTGCGGTTTGGGGTGGTTGTGCGTGCCCTTGTACACGATCTCGGTGACCTGCCCGTCCGGCGCCTGCTCCACCTTCTTCTTGGTAGGGCAGCCGGAGAAGGAGCATTTGTAGTAGCTGCGCGGGTTCTCGCTCCCCTTCATATTCTTCTGCCCGTACTTGCGCCAATTGTAGCCGTCGTCCGACGGCCGCCGGCTCTGCGCGCGGAAGCCGGTCGTCCCCGACAACGCCAGGTTGTAGCCGAGAGTATCAGGCCCCGCCGTCGCCGCAGTGACGCTCGACGTGGTCGGCTCGAATGGCATGGTGAATTCCGCCGCCCTCATCTCCCCTTCCATGCTCGTGTCTTGGTAGCTCCATGGCTGCTGCTGGTGCTGCTCGCCGCTGTACGAGTCTTCACCCTACCATAGCGCAATACTGGTGTTAGAAATCACGTACGTGGATAGGTGCAATTGGTGCAGTGGTCAGAAGATCTTTTGCTTGAGCTTAGAGCTAGAGAGCGCTGACTATTGCGCTGAAAGAGCAAAACCGTAATTAGTACGGGACAACGTGACGCTACGTGCTTTTTTATCCGTTTAAGGTCAGCATCAAGCGTCCTGAGAAACCTCCAAATAGTGTATGAAAATACTAAGAATGTGAAGATAATATATGTGTGTCGTTGGCATAAAGGTATCCGAAGACAAGTCACAGATCAAGCATTTTAAGCGTGGACAAGTCAGCAGATAACTTCACGAAGAAATGTATGCATGGACACGTTAACCTGCAATTATTTGGGGGTAGAATTGTGGCAAAAGCTCACTCGTACGTGGGCCTCTAAATTCCGAGCCAGAAGCCTGGCCCATCTATCAGCCATCGTTTGCCAGTGTCGTTTTCTCTTTGCCTTGCACGCATTATTTAGAAGCAGCGCTTAAAAAAAAGCAGCAGCAGCGCTTACCAATGGAGCCATTAGCATGGACGACTGCAGGAATGAGGACGCCGTCGTCGTGGTTCCGATCATCGCCGCCGGCACGGACGCCGTCGTATGGAACGTGAAGCCGGAGTGCCGCCGCTGATCGTCCTTAACGCTTCCTTGCAGGTTCTCGGCCGGCGTCATCCCCATCCAGTTGAACTTCTGCGAGGGAATTGCACCCGTCGTTGGCGATGGGAATAACTGAAACAGACATACACACATTAACGTTAGCCACAGGCACGAAAACATGCTTACCCCCACATATGTGAGCGTGACACAACGAATAAGTTGCACACACACATGCATGTCCGCGAAAGACGGCAACGGCAGTAGCGGGGATGTTCAGGATAAGTTAATCGGTGGCATGCTTACGCTGGGGGTGAGGAGGATCGGCGAGTCGAGAAAGCCGGAGGACATGTTGAAGTACGACGACGACGGCGATGCCAGCGGTAGGGAAGACGGCGTCATGGACTTGAATTTCGACATCACGGTTCCCCTACTGCTTCCTGCAGCAGAACCGTCGAGAACGAGCTGTGTTCCGGAGGGAGATCACAACGGGTCCTCGTCCTCAGGTTGCCAACACCGGAGTCCGGAGCTCCCAGTCGCGGAGGTCGATCGCTGGATCGCCGGAGGCAAGGGAGAAAGACGGAGAGAAAAAGAGAGAGCGAGCTAGCGCAGCAGTATCAACGGTGACGATGATTCTCGGAAACGGTTCTGATTGAAGCTTATATAGAAGTTTGAATATTTGACCGTTGACCGGTCAAAGCTCGGGGCCTTTGACTGACGGCTCCGACGTATACATCATAACCATCACTGGGAGCGTGCCCAGTCGCTTACGTGGAGGCGCGGTGAGGCCTTCTTGTGAGGGGGCGGTGAAGAAGCGGGCACGGTAACGGTGCACGGAGGGTGTGACGGTCGTGGATCCTTCCTCTGACTTGTTCCGATCGATGGGGATTATGGGCTTTCCTCAATATGCTCATTTAATTAGTTAAATTTGAGCCATATCAGAGCACATCGGTGCAAATACCTGGTATAACTCGCACATGCGAATATGCGCATGCACCCACTGATACCTAGTCTCTGTAAGAGATCGGACTCGTAGAACTTAAAGATTAACGAAGTCACTGTGCACACCTCGCTATCGACGAGTATGTCGGTTGCCGCTTATCGTTGAAAGTAAATTCCTCCTTATTGAGACACACAGAGATCAAACTAGAGTTTTGATTCCTGGCATTACTACAGAAATGCCTATCCACCCATTTCAGACGATTCTGTGAAACCGTCTGAGATGAGCAACATCACAGATGATTCACCCATTTGAACCATCAGTAATGACTTGTCACCAGACCATAGGGTGTAGGATGATAAGTCGTCATAGACAGGTGGATGATGAACTATTTGAGATGACTCATCACAGACAGGCTCTATCCTGAATCGTCTCTGATATGGGACCACATCACAAACGGCTTTCAGTTGGACTGTTTGTGATGAGTCATCATAGGCGGTTCGGGCTTGAACTGTCTGTGATGAGTCATCATAAACGATTCGGGCTTGAACCGTCTATGAAGTGGGATGATATCACAGATCGGTGGTTTCTGAGCTGTCTGAGATGAGTCATCACAGACGGGTTAGGTGAATGAACCGTCTGAGATGAATCTCCCACCTTTAACATGCAAATTTTAGAAAGATCTGTTAGGGTTTCCTAGATCTGTCGGACTAGTGACGGCAGCTGCATTGTGGAGCGGTGATTTGGAGGAAGGAGACCAGATTGGAAGAGTTATTGGGTGTGTGGTGATCTAAGATTAGTAAATTAGTTATCTAATTGGTTATATTCATTACCACCTAGCTAGCTAAGAGAGAGCAGAGGAAAGATGGATTAAGTTATTTAGATCTATAATTTTTATAGAGAAGACTGTGTAGATTTAGCATTTAGAAGCTCGAATGTTTAGATCTAAGACTTTACAAGAGACAAGAGCATAATTAGTTTGTAGCTAGGTTAAGGTGTAGCATATATATAATTGTATTAATTTGTAGCTTGCACTCTTAATTAGTATATTCATGGGAAATTAATGCATGTGCAGCACTAAATTAGTGTTTATTTGTGTCGTAGCATCAATGGATCGAATTTGGATGTAAAATGTGAGCCATGTGACCCAAGAATACATTAGTGGCATGAACAAATTTTTAAGAATGGCCAAGGAGGATATGTTGACAATAGGAGCTGAATTTATGTGTTGCCTGTGTTTTGACTATAAGAATGAGAAGATGAAGAACACATCTCAGATATAAGGTCATTTGCTTTGGAGGGGTTTCATAGCTGGATATACACGCTGGACCAATCACAGCGAAGAGAAGATAATTATAGAGGGAGTCGATGAAGTGATGAGTGATGAAGATGAGCAGAATATGCTAGATGATGTCAATTGAATCTCATCGCGAGGATGACGATATGCTTCCCAATGATAATAATCTCGATCAGATGTTGCACGATGCTAAAGGTAATGACCTTTGTGGGAGAGAATATGATAAATTACTGGGTTTGATGGAGGACTCGGAGAAACCATTGTTCTTGGGTTGCAATACAAAATACACAAGGTTATCATCAGTTCTTGAACTACTCCGATTAAAGGCAAGCAATGGTTGGTCTGACAAAAGTTTCACGGCGCTATACATGCTTCCAGAGGAAAACAAATTGCTCGCAAGCACTTACAAAGCCAAGAAGATTCTTTCTCCCATAGGATTGAAAGTAGAAAGGATGCATGTTTGTTGGAACGACTGTATCATCTTTGGTAAAGAATACCATAATTTGCATGTATGTTCAGTATACAAGACATCCCGATATAAGTAGCGTAAGAATGCTCTGGATGATGACACGTAGGGCAAAGAGAAGAATAAAGGAACTCCGGCTAAGGTGTTGTGGTATCTTCCTATAGTTCCCCGTCTGAAGCATTTGTATGCGAGTTCAAAACATGCAAAACCGATGCGATGGCACGCAGAGGACCTTAAGGATGGAAAGCTAAGACAATTGAATGACTTAATCCAGTGGAGAAACATTGATAGGATGTTTCCAACTTTTGGTGCGGAACTGAGGAATAAAAGGTTTGGTTCGAGTACGGGCAGAATTAATCCCTTTGGTAGCATAAGCATCCAACATAGCACTTGGCCAATGTCTCTTTGTATGTACAACCTTCCTCTTTGGTTGTGTATGAAGCAAAAGTTTATCTTGTTGGCCATGCTCATCCAAGGGTTGAAGCAACCTGGAATTGATATAGATTTATACATATCTCTATTGATGGATGATCTCAAAACACCGTGAAACGAAGGCATAGAGGTATGAGAGAATGAAGACAAAAGAGAAAACTTCATCTAATGCGGCTTGTTGTTCTGCACTATCAATGATTACCCCACCTATGATAACTTATCGAGCCAAACTACAAGAGGACCCAAGGGCTGTGGTCAATGCTTGGATGATACCACGAGTGTGTATCTCAAGAACTCACATAAGACCATGTACATGCTGCATTGTAGGTTCTTGCAAAGAAATCACCCTAACCACAATATGACAAAAAGAGTTTGATAATGGGATTACGGAAGGTTTGGCTTCAAAACCTTTAACCGGGAAGCAGGTCTATCCCATTGTTAAGGATGTTTATGTTGTGCTTGGAAAAGGGGCAGAAATTGAGGAAGGACATTTGGAAAAAAGATCAATGTTTTGGGACATTATTGGGAGTACGTCAAATTTCATCACTGCATCAACATCATGCACGTAGAGAAGAATGTATATGATAGCTTGATTGGTCTCTTACTAAACACCCCTGATAAAACAAAGAATGGTGTGAAGTCACAGCTTGACTTGGTTTGTATGGGCATCGGACTAGAGTTAGCACCGTTAAGAACCAATAAAGGTCGAACGTTCCTTCCCCTACATGTAACACTCTGTCCAAGGCCAAGAAAACCAAACTTTGCAAGTTCTTGAACAGTGTGAAAGTTCCATCTGGTAACTCCACCAACTTCAAGAAATTTGTTTCGATGCAACATTTGAATTAATTGGCATGAAGTCTCATGATTGTCACGTGCTAATGACACAAGTGCTACCTATTTCTATTAGAGAGATTTTTTTCCCGTTAATGCTCGAGAGACAATCATAATGATTTGTCAGTTCTTTCACATAATTTCCCAGAAAGTTGTAGACCCCCTTGCACTAGATGCTCTACAGGGATGGCTAGTGGTAACTCTGTTATCTTGAGATGTATTTTCCTCAGTCCTTTTAATATCGTGCCACACCTCATGTTTCACCTCGTCAGAGCTAAAGATGTGTGGGTCTCTGTTCCTACGTAGCATGTACCCATTCAAGAGGTACATGGAAATTCTGAAGTCGTACGTATGGAATCGATCATAGCCAGAGGGGACCATTGTTGAAGGTTATGCAACTGAAGAGGTCGTTGAGTTCTGTTTGGACTACGTGGCTTATGTCAAACCGATAGGTTTACCTTAATCTCACCATGTAGGGAAGCTCCATGGTACTGGGACTACCAGAGCAAAAATAATCAATCCTGATCGGGATGCACATGCTCGAGCTCATTTCATGGTATTGCAATACATGGTTGTAGTGTCAACGTATATCGACGAGTACATGGACATCCTACAGCAACAAAATCAGGCAAAATCCACAACTTGGGTCACAAAATGCTTTAACTTGTTATTCAACCAATGCCTGAGGGACCTGATCACCGATGGCTCGTCAATTGAAGAAATTCTTATATGGTTGGCAAGAAAACCATTATTTCAATCTAGACATATGTGGCGTACCTGGTTTTAAAGCCGGATAAACCCCTGTGTTTTCTGTACTGGTCCCATGATCAGTGGCCAGTACACACAAGAAGCTTCATAACATTGTCATATAATACCGAGTCCATTACACAAATATGCCATTATGGTCTTTATTGAACAACATAGCCGATTGGCATAATAAAAGTCTGCAGCGAAAGGTAGAAATACGTAGATAAGCCCATCCATATGCCTACCCGATAGGCAACTGACTGGGGTAACGCCCTAGCCCTCAAAGTCACTGCCGTCATCATCGGAGTGGTACTCCTCTTCGCCTGGCCACATCAACAAGCCAGGTGAGTACATTGAATGTACTCGCAAGCAAGTCCCACAGGAGAGTAATACGGCTATATTTCATGCAGGGTTTAATTCAAAGGAGGCTGCTCTATTCTAGTTCACATACTGTGTGGAAAAGTAAGTTTTCAATTAAATATAAGGATAGTAGATTCTAAGGCAGTTTTGAAATTGAAAGTAATCCCAATGATCGTATCATCACATGAGATAGTTTCCACTACCTCCTTTTCTTGTCTCAGCCTGTTAGCTCCGCCTATCGCCATCTAAAGTTCACAGTACCTGTCTGTACTACCCCTTGCAGTACGACTAGACCCTTCTTCTGCAATTCCTTGCTACCCACCTTGTAGCGTAAATTACACTCTGTGGACACGTCATGTCCACGTCCTTAGTCCCTTTCCCAGATTTGTGCAAATAAAACTCAGTCTAACCAATGTGTGGCCTTGCCAGTTCATGTCCATGATCGAGGACGTAGCTATTCGAATAGATTTTAACACTTTGCAGAGGTTGTACGACTTTACCCACAAGATGTAAGTCACCCTTGTTGCTGAGCGCTACGAATACACTTCACGAGGTGTATCGGCAGGGTTATTACAACGAGACCTTTCGCCCCTTTTCGTACCAAAGCTGGACCCGTTAGATAAGATCTACCCAGTCTCCGCTTGTGCTCGGTGACTCTCAACCCACAACCCGAAGTTGACTTATCTTTGTGTCGAACGACTCCCTACGTAGCCACGTGGAGGTCCTCTAGGGATGCCAATCTACCTAGCACACTTTCCTACTGCCCACGGGTCTAGGCTCTAATACTTGATGGGTTAATAAGCCAAGTCCTTCCCACAAAGGCCATGTGGACGTACGGGGTGAACCTGGTTTAGCGGCACATATGCTCGGTCCTTGGTTGATTCGAGCAAGACTCCATACTCAATCCCGACAACCATACCACCACATGCTACATTAACATCCCCAAACTGCCCCTTAAAATTCTTACCGAATCAAAATCATCTCCCCTTTTATTTTGGATTTTTGGTAAACATATTTTTCAACATCCACCCTGGGCGACTCACGTCACCTCAAGGGTTTTGTTTTCCCAAACCAAAAGTAATTCCCAACCTCGTAAAAAAAATTTGGGGTTTTATTCTAGAGCAGGACTAAGCTTGGCTTACAGCCTATATGTCTAGTACCTCACCGGAACTACAATGTCCAGTGTCTAATACTAGGGCTACAAAAGTATTTCAGGTCGGATCCTTGGCAATGCATCTATAGGTCATAACTACTCTTAGTTAGCATAATATTGTTACAAACATAGCATGCAGGTTCGTAAGCAAAATACTTAAGTTTATCACATGTAGGTTTCAACATGGTCAAGGTGAGAAATGATTGCCTGGCAGTTCCTGGTTCTGTTCCTGATACGGGGGTGATTCCGGATTCTCCTGGCGCACGTACCTCACTTCGTCAACTACACGTCGAGAGAGAGTCGAATAAACAACCAAGCCAGAGAAACCCAAATAAGATTCAAACGATATGACATGGTAAGAGAAGAGGATGCAGATACCATGAGGTACTAGGTGTTATGGAAAAGATTGCATGTGTATATATACCGTAATAAGGTAAATATTTTAAAGCTCATCATGATTTCTGTTAGCTTTACCTAAAGGAATAAGAGTTTTAAAGTGTCACTGAGCCCATCATGTTAGATTTTTTGTGTGAACATTTTTAGGCAAAAGAATTGATTTGTCCGAGGCTAATCTTGAGCAAGATGTATCAACATAGCATACATATTTGAAATATCTTTCAAAATTGAAATTCTAAACCTTTCAAAAATTATTAAAGTTACGTTAATGGATAGTTCTAAAATTTATGACATTATTGGAGAAAGAATTGATTTGATCAGAGTTACAACGGAGAAGACATAGACTTTTGAGGTTTCTGCCAGGAGAGGAAACTGGCTGAGAGGGAAAAAATACAACTCAAGTAGGGGTGAAAGAGAGGATAAGGAACAGGAGAGAGCTCGGGGCGACTTGCTTCAACTTGGAGCTTGGGAGAAGAAAGCAGGTAGAGCTTAGCCTTGGGAAAACATATACAGAGGGGTGCTAATTTTATGGGGAAGAAAGAGAGGCTAGTAGATGGAGTAGATAGAGAAGATAAGCTCAGGCTGGTTGGGAATTGAGAGGGAGAGAAGTTGCTTGGCTTAAATAGAGGAGAGGGAGGCAGGGAAGTTAATTATCTTGCACGCGTTGTGAAGTTGCAGCAAGTTGGGCACCGCTCACTATTGAAGGGAACAAGGAAGGCTGGCACCGCTCACTATTGGAGGTGAGTTTGCAGCAAAATTGGGCACTGTATATGGTACTGTAGATGGGTACTGTTCGCGGGGAGGGGGGGTACTGTAGATGGTACTGTTCATGGGTATTGTTCATGGCACTGTTCATCACGAATCCCTCCAATCTTAGCCGTCGGATTCATGGGATCAATAGCTCAGATTGCTTACCAAGTTTAGTTCAAACTTGGTACACTATATAGTAGTATAGACTTGTATTTTTGGGTATCTGAGGTTCTGGCATATATGGGAGGTTGCATGATTTTTCTATGAATTTTTTTTGTTTGGAATTTTTGAAAAGAGAAAAAAGATTTTCCTAGGCGTGGTTTTGAGATATATGGGATAAAATATACCCTCCATGATTGTTGGTGGTTTTTCTGAAGCCTCAAACTTAGGGTTTTGCTAATTTTTCAAAAACAGATCGAGACGGTATTTGAATTATTTTAATAGTTTTGAATTGAAGGTCCTCATATTTTTGCACATTTGGTCTAGTATAGTTACAATTAATCTTGGGAAATTTGTTAGGATTTTTATGAATATTATTTCATGTGGGGCGTCATGCATGATTTAGATTTGGTCAGCTTAATGCAATGCCATGCTTTGCAGGGTTTGAAAAACTGGAGTGTGACACAAGCTCTGACTTTGATTCCGATGATGAAGATGTCCTAAATGCATTGTTTATCTAAGGACTCACCCACTACTTCTCTAGATAATGTTTCTAGTTCCTCTAACCCCATATCTTGTGAGGCAACACTGTTGAGTGAGACTATTAGGTTGAAGGCTCAAGTCAACCATGGGTTGCTCAAGTCTTATAAGAGTAGTAAGGTCTTGAAGGAGATCTTAAGGTACCAAATGGAGAACTTAAACCATGAAGGGCTCGGCTTTGTCCCAAGGTATAATGACAATGGAAAGGCATGGACCCCCACCAATGCCCCAAGACCAAGCTCGTGCAAGCTAAGGGGAAGCAAGTTGAGACTCCCAATTTTTAGGGTCACTCAGCTAAAAAGGGCCATGCTAACTTTATTAGTCACTTTGATACTTCTTATGTGCTTTGAAAGGGAAAGGATGGTAAGGTCGATGCCAAATATGTTGGTGCTAAGAATAGTGATCATGTTAGGAAAAGTGTTATTTGGGTACCCAAGGTTCTTATCTCTAACTCTCAAGGACCCAAGAAGGTATGTATACCTAAACAAGCGTAACTTGTTTTGTAGGACTGCACCTCTAATGGGAAAAGTTGGGTGCTTGATAGTGGATGACCAATCATAGGACCAGAGGAAAGGAGATGTTCTCGTCATTTGATAGTAGAGGATCACCACACTAGAACATCCCATTTGGTGATAATGCAAAAAAGAAAGGTAATGGAGCTAGGTAAAGTTGTCATATTTAGTGACCTATTCATTTCTAATGTTTTTCTCGTGAAGTCTTAAAATTACAATTTTCTCTCGATACCTCAACTTTGTAATCTTGACCTCGAGTGCAACTTAACTAAGCATGATGTCTTTGTGACTAAGAGTGGTGATTGCTCATTGGTATTCAAAAGCATTAGGAAAAGTAGTATCTATCTATTATACTTTTGCTCTAACAAATCTTGTATTAAAATATGCTTGTTGGCAAATTTTTCTTTAGGGTGGCTATGTCATCGGAGGTTGGCTCATGTGGGAATGAGAAACATCGACAAGCTACTCAAGGGCGAATGTATCCTTGGTGTCAAGAACATGATGTTCAATAAGGAACAACTTTGTAGTGCATGCCAAGCTGGGAAGTAGGTCAGAAGTGAGCATCCTGCCAAGAATATCATGACGACAACCAAGCCACTCGAGCTACTTCATATGGGCTTATTCGGCCCCGTTACCTATGTGAACATAGGAGGTAATTCCTACGAATTTATAATTTTGGATGACTTTTCTCCCTACACTTGAGTATTTTTCTTGCAAGACAAGGGTGAGACACACAAGATCTTGACCCCGACAGCTTTTGGGCGGAAGGTGTCAACACTGTGTGCCACACCATTCCCTAGTTGTATCTTCATCGACTCCTCAAGATAATTCCTTATGAGCTCATATTCGGAAACAAGTCAAACGTCTCCTACTTCCGCGTTTTTAGAAGCAAGTGCTATATCCTTCACAAGAAGCAAAAACTTTCCAAATTTTCTCCAAATGTGACAAATGTTTTTCCTTGGATATGCATCGAGCTTGCACGCCTTTCCCGTCTTCGATGATACCTTGCAAAGTTGACGAGACTTGCCACGTGCAATTTGATGAAACTAACGGCTCGCAAATAGAAAGTGTGCCTATTTATATTGATGATGATGAGTTGACAAGTGTGATCAAGAAGATGTCACTTGAAGATGCCATGCCAACCAAGGTTAAAGAAAGCACGTCATCGACTCAAATGGAACCTCCTACATCGACAAAAGGTGAAATTCAAAGTCAGGAGGCAAGCCAAGTCCAAGATGACAGTGCTCAAGACCAACCTCAAGCTCAAGCACAAGATCAAGTGCAATCAGATCAATAAAGTTTGCAATTAAATCATCCCATTGACCAAATCCTTGGAGACATGTGTAAAGGAACTCAAACTCGATCTCATGTTGAAACTTCTGTGAGCATTACTTTTTTGTGTCTACTTTGGAACCTAGAAAGGTAGATGACGCATTGGAGGATCCGGATTGGGGAACTACCATGCATGAAGAACAAATTCACCCACGACGATGTTTGAACACGTGTGGAAAGACCAAATCAAAATGTCATCAGCACCAATTGGGTATTTTGCAACAAGCAAGATAGATATGGCCAAGTCGTGAGGAACATCGCTAACTTGTGGATCAATGGTACATACAAGTCAAAGGTTTGGATTTTAGGGAGGCTTATTCTCCCGTAGCTAGACTTGAGGCTATAGGCATCTTGCTTGCATATGCTAATCCATCACCGAAGCAGAGTACATCTCTGCTAGTAGTTGTTGCACTCAATTGCTTTGGATGAGACAAACATTGATGGAGTAGGGAGTCAATTTGTAAGAAGTGCCTCTGTTGTGTGCTAACAACCTAGTTCAACACTTTCTTAGAGATCATGTGACTAAATCAGATATAATTTTTAGCTACACAAGGACCAAAAATAATTAGCGGATATGTTCACCAACCCTTAGATGAGCATATGTTTTGTGAGTTGAGGAATGAGTTAAATATCCTTGATTCTCAAAATGTTGCTTAAAGCCTTGAACATTGTTTGATTGCTTTGTGTTGATTTTTTGGAGCTTAAGATGATAAGCACATCTAAAAAAGGGGAGTGTTGTTCTCTCAATGAACATCACATCATATAATATGTGAACAAATTGATAATTTATTATATTTATTACTATTAGAGTGACGTGTATGCAAAATGTGAGCTTTTGCCTCTTAGGATCTTATGATTTAATGCATATTGCTCCTAATGCAAATTATAGCTCATACGTGGTGGAAACACCGCCCAAAATCATCATCTTTGGTTCCATACAAGTTTATCTCTTCTCACTCAATTCTATGTATTTGATGCTTTGTGCTTATATTTTCTAGACTTTGAGTTGATTTCATTTTATTTACATCCAAGTGTGGCCTTGATTGCTCTTTTGTTCCCTACTTGGATGTAGAAATAACATATAAGGATTCCCTAGACCTTATCCATCTCTTTCTCACCAAAATCTCAATCCAAATCTACACAATTGGACATTTTATCTATAGCTCAGACCCTCCAGATGAACCTCACCCAGATGCTCCAGATCATTACAACTCCTTTGTTCAGCATTTTTTTTATCTCAGAGTGTCCGAACCATCTTCACTTGGGCCCTATGAATGATCTCCACAGAATCATTTTTATCTCCCAGAGGATCTGAATGAGATCTGTCTCGAGTCTTCGTGAATGTTTAAACAACATTGGCTGTTGAACTGCTCGGAGCCTCTAAACAAGCCCTACTTGGACCCTCCAAACGGCGAGTGAATTTCTACCACTTACAGATCTTGCGGCTAGGTTTTCACTATATTCACTGCATAGTCGAGAATGTCTCTCGGCGTATCTCACCGAGACACACCATTCACTTGACCGTCCCAGCCGCCGCTGCTGGTCCTCCTCACAATCACTGGCTATCTCCTCTATTGTGTGCCGCCTTAGCCGTTGTTCCAGCGAGTTAGGGAAAGCGTCGCCTCCTAAGCCTCTCCGTCAATTTCCAAGCTTGGGACTTCATCTTCTATGGTATAGATTCGATCTCCTCCTCTAATTCATCGAAATCTAGGTTTAATCCATTGAATTGGATTAGGTAGAAAATCTAGGTTTAGGTTAAAATTATATGTCCGGACCCTCCGTGTGAGTAGGTTCCAGAGGCTCTAAGTAAACCTCAACCCTTCAAAAGCGCTGCTCTCGAATGCCCTGAGCCCTCTTTGAGGAGTTTGGTGCCTTCGGATGAGCACCATTTGGATGCTCCAAGCCTCACTGGATGAGTGGCACTCGGAGGCTCAGGAAAGTGGAAAATTTGACTTTCCTCTAGGATTTTCGTGAATCTTTCCACTCCATTTTTCAAACAAAAGTACAGGCCATTGTGCACTTATATTCTGCTCTTATTTATATGCTTTCACAGGGTTAGAGATGTCATCCTCCAATGACAAACTCAAGACTATTGTTGCTAAGAGCAATGAGGTGCAAGAGTAGTCCCCTTCGGCTGCTCATTCTGATAGCCATAGTTCAGACTCCGGGGATGGAGTTGCCTCGTTTGAAGTCATCCCTCGGATGCGAAAGAGGATAGTAGCAGAGGATGATGAGTATGTTGGGATGTATGAGGAGACTCAAGTCCGTTTCAAGAAGATCTCCATAGCTACTAGGAAAATTCTTCCAAAGTCTTCTGCTACTCTTCACATGACAAAGGCCTTGCTGAAGAGGGTGGAGTCCCCTCAGAAGAAGAAGACCCCGGCTAAGAAGGTTGTCTTCAGGCAGCTAACAAGAGCCTCGAGAATAGCCAAGGGCAATGATCCAACACCTGAGTCCGAAGATGATAGCGACTCTGACTATGATGTCAGTCAGGGTTCACCAGTTGAGAAAATGCTTTCAGGGGCCCAGAAGACCAAAGCTACTGAAGATGCTAGCAAATCATCAAAGAGAGGAGCCGAAGATGCTCCTTCCAAGAAAGCACCTGCCACCAAGAATTAGTCAATAGAAGAAGCTAACCAACCTGATCTTCCTTATGCCTCACTATCCTAAGAGAGGGTGCAATCCCAATGCACTAGTCACCTACAAGTCCAAGTCCACTGATCCTCGCAAGCTTAGGGTTGTCAATCCTACAAGCAGAAGAGGATAGCCACGAATAGTCACTTGTGGACCACCTTCCAGTAGGACTTTTACGAGACAGTGCCGATGCCTCACAACCCCATGGTGATTCCCTAGGATAGGATTGACTGGGATTACATTGACAAGGTCCTAGAGTTCTCTGGAGTGCACCAAGAGTGCAATACTGCAGGGATCTCAAATATGGTGGCCCTGAGACAAGATTGGAGGGACGAGCTCATTCTCCAGTTCTACGCAACTGTGTACTTTGACACAGATGATGAGCACCACATCCAATGGATGACAGATGGGGATAGGCTGAGTGCCACATTCAAGTTTGCTATGATCCTCGATCTACCGATTGATGATGAAGAGTCAGAAAAGCTGCACATTAAGCAGGCATTGGGGATTGAGAACATCAATAATTTCTATGACCCCAATGCCAAGAAGGTAGTCAAGGGTGGCACTAGTGGTCGACACCAAGAGTTGGCAACCCTAAGCAAGTTGATGAGGAATACCCTGGCTCCAAAGGTTGGAGATATCACTACCATCAGATCTCATACTCTCAACCTTTTGGATACCATTGATGGAAGTCGAACCTTAAACATAATTGGACTTCATCTTCAGAGAGATGAGGCTTGTGACCATTGAGTAGAAGAAGTCGGCTCCTTATGCTCCATATGTCCAGTGTTTTATCAATAACAAGTCCAAGAAGAGGTTCTTCCTAGAGGTCACTCATAAAGTCTATCGAGCAAAGTCGGAACCAAAATTGGGCACCTCTTTAACACCCAAGATCAAGAGGGCCAAGGGCAATGAGTCTCAGCTAGCCAAGGGCAGTGAGGCCCAGCCAACTTAGGAGACTAAGCCTCAGCCACCTAAGGAGCCTCGGACCTAGAGAGATATGCTGGAGTATCTGGTGAAATCTCAGAAGATGCTTCATGAAAAGGTCAACAGGATGGAGAGGAACCAAAATGTGATCTACAAGACTTTGAGGGCCTACCTCGAAGTCATCAACGGTCTTTTAGATAGTCGAGTCAGACTTTGAGAAGACCGAGGAGGATGTTCTAGCTTCACCTCCTCCCTTTGAGGCACTTATCGCTCCTACAGCTCCTGCCTCGACATCTATGTCAGCTCCTGCCACGACCCCCTCAACACCTGCTCCACCTCTTGTGCCAGCTCCAACTCCAGCTTCAGTGACTGTACCACCTCCAGCTTCTGCACGGGCATCTTGACCGGCCTCCACTGTCGACCCTAACGCTTCGTCTACAGCTCTAGGAGAGCTTCCTTCGTTGCCAGTCGTCGCTCCTGAGGCATAGATAGCTATCTTCACTCTTTTTGGTGTCTTGAGGCCAAAGGGGAGAAGATGTGTAGGTTTAGGCCTCAGGAGTGTTTTTTAGAGTTACAAGGCTTGTTTGTTTCTTCATTGATCTTATTTTCTTTTAAACTCTATTCTTTTAGGTGACATGTGTGCTACTTTGACATTTGATGCATCTTAATCCCTACTTATATATATATGCATCACTTTGCCATGTTCACTCACTTGTGTGCATAGTTCATGTTCTTATGCCTTAATGCTTCCTATGCACACCCATAGATTCTATGATATAATGGGAGCTCCCTTAATTTTCTTCTCAACATGCGCATTTGCATTCAAAAGAAGATTCTACAATGCACATATGTAGGGGAAGCTCACTTTATACAAAACAAAATTCAAAATCACTCATTTTTATCCATCTATGAAGCTTTAATCATATTGTCATCAATCACCAAAAAAGAGAGGTTGATAGTGCATCTAGCTCCCTAAGTGGGTTTTACTGATTAATCACAAAACAGTTAAGAGACTAATGAGTCTATTAAGTGTTAATTAGATTTAGTCCCATGGAAACGGTGTTAACGACCCCAAAATGATTAAAATTGAAACTAGTTTATTTACCCTGTCTCTAGACTACATTCTTGATCCTTCACAATGCAATTGCCATGTGCAACACAATGCACAACTCCCTCTCACACCTCACCAAGAGCAACTCATGCCGTAAAGGCTATTAAGTGGAGGAGAAAACCAAAAAGGACTCAACAAATGATCCCAAAGGCAACAACTTATGTTTCAAGCCGGACAAGGTGGCTACTTATAGCCTACTCAAAAACTTGTTGTTAGAGGAAAAAAACAGAAGAACTCGAAACTTTTGACATGGAACCTGGAGGTTCTGACATTTAAACATGACGACTACTTTGACTGTCCAAAAATAGATCTAGGAACTTCCGATACAAACTCAGAGGTTTCGACTTTTAGAGCACAGTAGACATAAGTGAATGTTGGAGATTCCAACTTGAACCTAGAGTCTCCGGGATTTGAATACCCTTGCCAAGGCATGATTAGAACGGATTCTCGGAGGTTTTAATATTGCTTTCCGATCTTCCGAGATTTCAAAGGACCTCAACTGAGGTGAACAGTACACAAAATCAGAGGGTTTGATATACTGACTTGGAGTATCTAAGATTTCAAGGATAAGTCCAAAGCAGATCTCGAAATCTCCAAAAAAAAATCAGCAGCTCCCTCTTTCAAAGCTAAAGGACTTAAGCGTGTACAAAACCGAAACCCGAAGATTCCAGGAAATCTCGGATGTTTTGACATCTAGAAAGCAGACAAAGGGGCAACTCAAATGCTGCGAGTTCCCTCACTCTTCTCTCAGAGGAGAAACCCATCAATTCCAACCTCGATCTGGGATATTGCGACATCGAAGACTTCATCACAGAGAAAGACTGCCTAGAAGGCTAACGATTGATCCGAACTAAGAAATTTCTTTTCCTCAGTGCAACGGTGCAACAGAGTCATCAAAAACCAACAAATGAATGGTTGGATCACACAAGATTCAAACAAGATCAACAATAAGAAGGATGCAACTTATGCAGTAGTTTGAGCACTCGACACGCAACTCGTTCACTACTCCAAGTTGCAGCACAAATTGAACTTTCGGTATCTCCATACTATGTTAATACAGCACATTTCGGCGTCATTAATTCCTCTCTAACTAATAATGTTTTTAATTTCAGTGCAAACAACAGGTAAAAGTAACCAACACATGTGGATTCTATGTTTGCTACCACATGGAGATGGTCACGAGTTTCATCACACTAAAAGCAGATTTGATGTTCAATATATAATTGGTTCATACTTGTCAATTGTATATGCATGATTTTAAGAAATCGATCTTTCTAACCGACATGTCGGACGATCAACAACAAGAGTCGTTTCGATGAAGCAGAACTAATGTGCATTCAAGGGATTTTTCTTTCTTCATCAATACCCAGATCGTAAACCTTGACGGCGAGTACTATGGTGGAGGTGTAGAAGCATAATTAGCATACATTTGTTCAAACATTAGTGCACTTAATTAATTGCCATTTGTTCAAACTTTTCCCAAGCAAACATTTGTTTCCAAATGTATATAATTTCAGTTCATTTATGTGATGTGGTGATGCATGAACTGTGATATCTAAAGAAAATTTTGTGTAAATGAATTTGTTTGTCATATATATCATTTATATATAAAATATGTTATTTTCCAGGGCATGTAGAAAACATGCCCTGGAAACTAATATCACAGATGGTTGAGGATGGTCACCCGTTTCTGATGTGATGACCACATCATCCCAGATATTGAACATTCCCACCCCACTGTGATGAGTCATCATGGACTCTTTCGCACGAACAGGTCAGGAGACCATTTGGGATGACTATTTTAACCCATCTATGATGGACCTGTCTATAACAGTGTGGTTATATGTAGGAGGTATGATCACCTTTATAAATCACCCAAGCAATAGCTTGTCCCCGTTCTGCGACAAGTAGGAGACCTGCCTTGCAAAGTAATTAAACCATTGTGATGGTCTGGTTACTTAAACTTGGCCAAGTAATCTTGGGGTTGTTTACTTACCTGTCACTTTTTAGATGCTTAAAATTTCTACTCCGTGTTTCAAACTAACCAAGGAATTTGAATCGATTGACCGGTTCTATAGATCAACTGTTCTAGATGGATTACTGGTAAGTGGAGCCATGGTGATGAGATCGGATCACTTGACCTCTTCTTTGATACTTTTTTCAGTTACTGCAGGGTTAAATCCGTAATAGTGACTCGTTTGACCTAGCTTAAATTTAGACACACGTGACCTGTACAAGGTTCAAATCAGGTCCAAAATAAAAACTTATTTCTAATTAGTTTGTTTTTTAATGTTAAGCCGTGCAAATAGAAGTTAGAGTCAAATCTAGCCTTTCAGAGCTCTTAAGGTTATGTGACTTCGAGAATTTATAATCTGAATTTTCCCAGACACATTGAGACCCTGCAATGAGCCGGACAGATCGATTTATGACAAATCTAGCAAAGTTCAAGTACACACAGGTGAAGTAGAGACGCGAGACTTGGTAACAAGCAACGTGATTGGCGTGCTTGGAGGGGTACGAATGTTCGATCTCCGTCCGCGTGTAACCTAACGATGCGTGCAGGAACAACGTAGTGTACTAGTATCAAGTCACATATCGGACACGGTTAATTTACGACACCTGTACGAGTCAGAATGAACAGCTTTGGTGTGTACCAGCACTCCAGCAGTCAGTGTGACCCTCACCATCAGAACTTAAAACTTTCTGGGAAACTGCCTCCCCAAGGGGAAACAGAAACGTGCAAATCTGTTTTGCATGTTCACGCTTCACAGAAATAAAAGGGACACAAAAAGATGGAAGAAATGCTGTTCTCATGTCAAAATGGTTGAACCAAGAACAAGTCCTGATGGGTCCGGTTAGTCTTCTACTGCTAATACTACTGCTATGCTAACGATGGTGCATTTTGGAGATGAAGCGGTGCCTTTCATTGACTTGGCAGGGTATGGAGGAGATTGGAGACGTGTTAATTTTCCCAACGTCAGATGATGAGATGGTTTATATATGTTGAAATGGATTGATGGTGAGTTTGAGTATCCCAGGAAGAGTTTGATGTTGAATTAGAAGCGAAATGGTCATCATGTTATCAGTTATGTGATTGATCAATAAGAAATAGGTTAATCAGAGACAAGAGATACAGCATTACACAATAATAACAATAATAATAAATTAAAAAGAGACCACAGTGAGGAATGAAGAGGGCACTGGAGATGGAGCCATCCCGGAATCTTCAAGTTTCACCATGCAAATATGGAGAACGAAAGAACTTGTTGTAGATACAGGCTGAAACAAGAAGAAAGGTTACTGTTACTATTGCAAGTAATGAACAGACTGATATTAGCATCACATTCTGGTGTTAATCATGAACTATTCAGGCAAATACAAAACAGAAAAAGATAACTCTAGCCAACCACTTCACTACACGTCAAAAACAAGTGTATATATTGCATGAAATCTAACAGAATTACAGAACACAGCAGGACTTGATAGTCTATAGATCTCTTAAGAAGTGATTGCACATAAAATTTCAGCCACGGATGAAAAGGTGTGGTAATTTTCCTTTACAACAAATATACAAGTCCTTCTCAATGGACTGAGTAGTCATGATAGGTGCCCTTGCTATGATCCATTTTCACCTTCTCTGTGTACAACAGGTGGAGTAGGCGCCTTCATCGCCCTGTCTCCTATTGTCGGTGAACCACCCAGAGGGGTTGCACCAGACGACCTCCGTGGAGCTGATGGACTCTCCAGAATGAAAATTGACTGACTAGCAGTGCTACTCCTGTACGGCGAAGCTGGAGTTGACTTGAAAAGAGGCAAACCATCTTCACGAGGCAATGGGGACATCATACGCTGACTTTCCTCGGTTACATGACCTGTGTCTGACTTGTCCTCTGTAATATCATAATAATCTGCAGTTCTCACCTCCTGAGCAAGAGAACACGAACAGCAGCACAACCACTGGAAACAATCAGTGACATCCGGATTGCGGCAACAAAAGGTATTCCCAGGGAGGTTAAATCTGTTCCTCATCTGTATTCTCCAAAAGCCACCATACAGTAAACCGAAAAAGCAAAGTGCAAGACCAGTGAGCCCCAGTGCTTCTCGCAGGTTTTCGTTGTTTATATTGACGGCTGCCAGGTTGAAGATAAAGAACGGAGCTAGGCAGAAGAGCAGAAATGTTGCAATATGGACATACATGTTACCAAATCCAAGCCTCTGCATATTCCACCCAAAAACACAGCAACTGCAGAAAATTGACAAGTATGCAAGAGTTATATTGTCCCAGAAATCCATTAGTCCACCGACCCACTCAGGCCTACTCTCCACGAAACGGCGCTCTTCACTCTGAATGAAAGAGTATCTCTTCTCAAGCGACTTCCGTGAAGTTGCTGGCTTGGTGCCTTCAGTTGACGTGACTTCAAATTGTGCTTCTGGGTCAGCTTCTCTAAGTTCTGCATCATAATCCTTCCCAAGAGGACTGACAATATTATACACACTAGCAAATGCCACAGCCCCAATTGCAACAGAGATAGTCACGCCAACACCGAGAGGAGGCCGTTCAGATCTGCGGTATCCTATGTTGAGACCGCACAAGGCATACTGGGCAAAGCAGTTCAAATTAAGAAGGATTACAACCACCATCATGTGCATCCACTCATTAGGCTTATATGTTCCATTTTTGCAATACGTTTTCCTAAGCCTTAAAATGTCCTTTTGCTCCCATCGACACAAAAGCACAAAGTTATAGATCCGCATTGGGTGTTGATAGAGGCACATGAGTGTGAATAGTGCATTCAAAATTTGGTTGTTCACTTCAAACCAGGCGTCTCTTTGTGATTTGCTAGGCAAAGCACGATTCAGCATTCCAGTCATAACAAGGAAGAGTATTGCACCAGATACAGCAACACAAGCAATCCAAACAAAAAGGGCCATGTTAAGTGGCTCTTTTATCCAATCCTTGCCCATTACCCATAGATGACCCCAATTAATTTTCCTGATAAATTGGAAATGCTCATGATTACCATGGTTGTCAGAATGAATAGAACGTGAAAAATCGTCACGTTCAAGTGCAAGCTGCCGAAACTTGACTGAAGGGGAAGGACCCAACTTCCTCAAGTGGGCACCACTAGAAAAGCGACTCACAAAGTTCAGAAACCCACTCCGCTGATTTCCCGGTCGTGAAACACCCTGAGTGGAAAGAGTACTGACGTCTGTGGCTCCGGGGTCATTTTCTGATGTTCTTGACTCGACTCGTTGAATATCAGCTTTGAGATTTTCATTACCATTAGGGACCATCTTGTTCAGCAGGAGTCTTCAGATAGTAACAGCAATCTCGACCTCTTCCAGACCTTCTTCACAAAATAAGGGCAACCTATTTAACTTTCAGACTTGAAATGCCATGTTCCACAGGAATGATTGCTCTATTGTCTGTTTACGCAAACGAACATACATACTATTGGCCACCACGTTCTGCATAAACCCAAACAGGTCCAATAAAAAGCACATGATCATTACTCAAATTTAGACGTAAAAAATTAGCAAACCCATAAATTACTGATACAGGAATAACAGAAAGTCTAAATCTTGGTGAAATAGCAATGAAGTAGCAAACATGTCATATATGTATACAAACTTATGGGAAAAGTGAATATAGATAAACCTAAAGATGGACATAAATTATTAAGCACATCTTTTTCAGCTATTCTGGCAACATCTTTTTCAGCTATTCTGGCAATAATGTCTCCAATAACTTCTGCACAAGCGTCTAAACAAAACAAACCTCCAGTCACTCGTTTTACTTATACTCCCTCTGTTTCATAATGTAGGTTCATCTAGCTTTTTTCACACCAAACAAGAGAAGGGTGGAATTGTCATCTCTGTCCCTATTAACTGCAGCATTGGAAAAATCAAAAAGAGGGAGGAGTGACTATATATGGCTATTTAATGAAGGGTATGACTGAAAAAAATAGATATAAATGTGCATTGAAAGTGTAAATAAACTTACATTTTGATAAAAATAAAGAGGGCTAAATGAACCTACATTGTGAAACGGAGGGAGTACATTGAATCAAAGGGGACAAAACTGAAAACGCGTTCTTCCAGAAAAGAGGGTTTCAATGATCAGATGCATGTCTAATTCTTTTTTCGATGTGGGGCACCAAACATCCATGGTCTCTCATTTATGGCGTTGTTTGACTAAGTTGAATGCCGTGAAATCAACGCCTGAAATCCCCAAGAAATACAAATTGCTTTCCTAACAGAGTTTATAGTACTACTAGTAGTGTAAAATGTCAGGAGCTAACAGCAAACACCTGTAGCAAGTAGGAAAATACGTTCATTAAATCGGCTACTAATGGAGTTTAACCAGCAGGAACAGAAATCAAAACAAGCATTCATTATTGTGCAAAATAATCTCTCCTATAGAAAACACCACCCACCATATTCGCTCTACTACATGATAGTGCAATCATGAATGAATTGGGTAGCAACTAATACAAGTTCTAACTTCGGGAAACCAGCGACTGCAATACTATGAACGACCGACACCTGGTGTGTTCGTTCCTCCAAGAACTTGTCCTATGTGACACGAACGCTAACTCGCGCCATCTACCTCGCGACAGAACCAAGATTTCACGGACTTACTGCTACGGACCGAGCGGAAATCCTTCGAGGCGCGAGAAGAACAAGCGCAAGGCAATCGATCAGCAGAAACAACGCATTCAATTCATCCAGATCCGCCAGAGAAGCGGATGAGCAAAAGAGAAGGAGCGCTCACCTGAAGCGCAAGCGAAGGGGCACAAGATTCTTGGCTTGCTCCTACGACCGCCGCCGCTGCGTGGCTAGGCTGGGAGAGACAGAGCGGAAGGTTCCGCAGCGCAGCCGCCTCGGGGGGGCATTTGTTTGGGGACCCTGTGGGCTGTGGGGATGGGGAGCTGGGGAGAGACTGGAGGAGAGGGAAGAGTCAATCAACATGGTGGTGGACGGAGGCAGCAGATTCCTCCAGCTCACCGTTACGGCTACGCTTTTGTTACGCTCTGTCGTTCGCAGCCGGTGAGATCAGAACCCCACCGCGGGCACGGCGACGTCCAGCGTAACGGCGAGATGGGGACGGTTCCCGTGGGAAAAGGAGCCGTCGCACGTAGCCGTGAGTCACCCAGGATCAAGGGCCTGTTTATTTGGCAGGCTTTTGGCTTTTTGAACTTTGGCTTCGAAGCCAGAAAAGCACCTATTTATCTGCTTTTAGTTTTTAGTTTTCAAAAGCCTGAAACAACTTTAAAAATTGTTTCAGGTTTTTCGAAGCCAAAGTCTAGAAGCTAAAAAAAACCTAAACAAACAGGGCCTAAAGCTTACCCGTGAGATGCTGTGAACGCGTGCGTGTCGTGTGACCTCTCTCATTCCTTCAGCTGCAAGACGCGTAAGTCTATTTATTTTTCTGGATGATTTTCGTAACGACTTTAAAGTAGTACTTAGTATATTCTCTCCCTCCCCCTCACCCTCACTTTATTGGGTAGGTTAGGAATTACCGTTCAACTGTTTTTTTGTTTTAAATCCTGTGCGTTGCTACGTCTAAAATAGTTCGATTATGCACGCAGTGGGGCAGAGTGGAGAAGAGCTGCACGTCGCCTGTAAAGAAGCAGGATTCTAAAGTTACATGGGAATTTAGTCGGTGGGCGACAACACTTCCAGCGATTATATTGACGTGCCATGTGCCCCCAAATTCTCCTAGAGGGAAAAGGCGCAGGAAAAGAAAGGCACCTGATTGGGCCTCGCTGACGCACCACCCATGCCAGTTTATGGCCCAATCACCTCTTTGAAAAAACATTATAGCTCAATCCTGTGCTGCGGACTGGAACTGCATGCACGGCCCATCTTGCGTCTTTTCCTTTCACTTTTTACCGTGTAGCCCAATCTTAATTTGCTGGTGGTAGTGGGAATATTCATTCACTTGAAAAATGGGTACCAGCGGAGAAAAAGAAAACGTGAGCGACCATCATTTTTTCTAGGCCTTTTCACCGCTTCCCTTGACCTAGTGGCCAATAAGGTGTCAAGAGGTGGGGAAGTCCTAAATCAACGCTTGATGTAGATTAGGTTCATATTATGTTATGTTTATGTGTTTTTGACGGCAGCAACTAGACGGTGGAGATGGTAGCTGCGTTAGGAATAAAGTTCTTCCAGCTTTATCCCTGTTCTGGTGTGTCCATCATGGTGGACACCAAGGAGCGAGTGACGTGTTTCTCCCGCGAGTCGACGACTCCCGGATTATCATTCGACTCCTCGATCTAACTTGGTGTTGATGATGACAACAGTGGTTTTTCGTTCTTTCCTACTCTTGGTCTTCTTACATGGCAATTTGGTAATGAAGCAGTGGTTTGACACCCTGCCTTGCGACAGGTGTGACCACAGCCATAGTCCATTCAACAGACTTCGGAAAGTCTTGATGTAACTTTCGTTTCTATCAAAGAGCTCTATTGCTCTTCTTCGATACATTGTATTATCTTTATTTAATAAATAAAGTTAGTACATTCTAAAAAATAAAAAATAAGTTTCCCCCAAATTGTTTTGTGGAAAATGAGTTTAGCTCAAAAGAAAAAGGCAAAAACTGAGCTCGCCCAAAAAAAAAGGAAAAAATGGGTGAGTTCCCCTAAGAAAAATAGTGAATAGAGTCGACCAAATTACCCTAAAATAGGGCCATCTGGGATGGACACGTGGTCTAATTTAATCAGAGCACATGTGTGGGAAAATGAGGTACTTTAACCTCTGCAAGTTTCCTATCATGTGAGAACATGATCAAATTCATAAGTATTGCATCTTTCTATAATCTTTCGATAGGACAGTACATCCTTTCCAGAGTTTTTGCTTACGGGTTTTCGGTGGTGGAGTGCGGAACAGCGGAAGTGGCGAAATACTACCACCCTAGAAAAATCAAAACAGAAAATGTAACATTGAGAGTTTGTACTAGTAGTCATTAACCTTGACTAGTCTTCGATTATTGCAGTGCTACGCATCAACACACGTAGCAGTCCTAGCACAAATATCTTTGGACCAAATAAACGACTTGGTTTATTATCTCTCTATTGATTTTTCTAGAGCAGTAGTAGTAGTATTCACTTGTTTTCTCGTTAATGAAGATGCATCACAATTAGTGCTTATCTTGTTGTACTACTATTGTTTCAAGGTTACCTCCATCCAAAGGAACTAGTAAGGAGTCGTCATCTCTAAACCTCACCGAGAGATCATTTCGATCTCCATAGATACCTGACAAGACATCACCAAATTTCGATCATTTCGATCTCCATAGATACCTGACGAGACATCACCAAATTTCCCCTCATAAATAATGAGACACCACCATATCTTCCAAGAAAGACATGACATAGCCGATGGAACCTTGACTTGACATTGTGCAAGTGTGTGTGCTACGCGCATAGATCGGGCGGCTACTAGCGGCGCAGGAAAGATGCTACAGTATACCACAACAATCACCATCTCCACGAAGCTGCTGTCGCGGTAGATGTAACAGGACACCACATCATGTAGTGGCAAATCGCTACGACCATTTGCCTCAATTATGGTTCCTTAACATTTTTTTAATTATTCACATCTTATAAAGTTTTTCTTCATCATAATGTTTCACCCGCGTGGCTCCTCGTGGAAGTTGGTTCATTTACATGCCGGAGTTGTTGAGAAAGAGACGGGGTTTTCCTATGCTAAACCTCTCTCTCCTCTGTCTAGAATTTGGATGGTGTGGCAGGGAAGAGATGACTCACTTGGCAAGCATTGTGCATGCACAGTGGAAACAGCTAGATGCGTCGCATGATTCTTTTGTCGAAACCTTTAGGCATCATGTATACAATCAAAGAGACAAAAAAGTAAACCAACCAGCTTCTTCATCCTTGTCAAAATGAGACGTTGAGAAAAGGAAGTGGGGAACAGAAAATAAAGGGAGTAGTCATGAAGGCCGTCTATATATCATTTCTAGTTAATCCATACTAATTTGGTTCCACCATGATTTGAAGTGAAGTTCACTCACTAGCATTGGTCCAGGGCACATGCGATCAGGCAGGGTAGGTGACAAGGTGACCTGCCGCATCGTGCGATGCAGTTGCAAACCTTAGAAGCCCTCAGAATTCGATCCAAGCGGTGTGGTCCTCTGGACCGCGCGCGACCGTCGTGTCGTCGTCGCAATAAAAACGGTGGCAGAAATGGGGGCACACATAAATGGCGAGGGGGCGTGTCTGTTGCGTTGTTCTGGTGAACTGCAGAGATCTGCATCTGGTCGTCCGCGTCCTCTCTTCTCTTTCTCGCGTGGGCAAGTTTAAGTGGTCACATGCATCTGCCATCTGCTGCGGGCACGGTGGGAGCCGATCGCTCGAAATGGTTCCGTTGCTTTCCTTTCTCTTTGTCACTACGATTCTACCAAATGTTTGTGGTGATCTCTCGGGATTCTTTGATCTCACAGCGTGCGTGCAGCTTTAGCTTCTTTTCTCGTTGGGACACCAAGTGAGTAGGTCGGATCGTGCGTGTTTGTTGCAGCTTTTGTGCTCTGAGTAGAGAATGATGTCATGGAGGAAAAAATCCGAGAGAACTTTTTTGCTTCGAGACCATCGCACTCCTTTGAAAAGTAAGAGTCTGCACAAGTTGTAACAGTGTACTGAAACTGTCGGACATCTAGTACTACCATTTTGCTATCATGTACGTACAGCCGTGTCAAGTGTTATCATCCCTCTTAGTTCTTGACTAGTACTCCACTGAGAAAAAGGAGTACGTAGGCTATGTCGTAGCTAGTGTACAATGTATGTATGCATGGCACCGCCGCACCGCTGCAAGCCTGCAGCAGGGCTAAACGTCGGGTAAAACGTAGGGTTGTCCGAACGTGAATGTCTTTGTGCGACGGATCTGGAAGTTAAGCAACGAGGTTGTTCCTTTTGGCGAAGGGAACGCGTCCCACCTGTCCTGCACGTCGTCACCGGGCCATCTGTCGGTCGGCCAATCAACAACAGCCCAGTCCATTTGTTGTTAGAGGGCAGAAATTAACGAGCGTTTACGCTCGTACGTTCCAGCTTGGTGACGTGGTCGATCGCTCGTCCCATCAATCACAACAATGATCACCACATTAATATATTTCTTTCGGTGATCGTTCTGAAGGTTGGCTTGACCACGTGCACTGTGACATGCGGTTGCATGCGCCGGTGCACGATGAGGGCAGCGATGATTTCGCTAATATTGCTACTCCTTTGTCCCGCTTCTTCTCCGCCTCCTCTCCTCCGCTAATTCATTCTCTTTGCCACTAATTCACTCTCTTCATGTCCAGCGATGTTTTATCTATTATATACTATGAGTACGTGACAGTCAACCAGAAAAAGAGAGGTAGACCATAGAAAAATAAAACATCAAATCATTAATCTAGTAAATCCTCTTATAATTAATGGACCACAATCGATAGATCATCATAACCATATCTAAATAGATCAGAGTTGACAGACCTTCATAACCGTACCTAAACATATAACACTCAGATAGACATTCATAATTCTACCTAAACAAATTATACCCGATAGATTATCATAACTTTACCTAAATAGATCACAACCGATAGATTTTCGTAATTTTACATCAATTGATTATAGCCGATAGATCTTCATGTACTATACCTAAGCAAATGATAACCAATAAATCATCTTAACTGTACCTAAATAGATTACAATCAATAGATCCTCATAATTGTGCTTAAACATATTATAGCCGGTATATCTCCATAATGGTACCTAAAACGATCACAAACGACCATTGAGATGTTGAATCCTTATAATATTGCATACAATCGGTCGCCCCCCTCACAATCTAAGCTTCAGCTTAGTACAAACGACTGAGCAGTCAGCTCGGAATTCAAACTTTAATGTTGCGTTAATACGATGTTTATATAAATAGCACAAGTGTGAGTAGAGAAAATTAGAAATGATTAAACATGTTTCTCATGTAATTGTGTAGGACATCATGCTACTATTAAAAAAAGTCCAGCGAAGACTTTGACCCATTTCTTCTCACTTACATTTTGGTTAATCATCTCATGCATTATTTCTTGTTGTAACTTTAGGTAGTTCTTACTGCAATCTAGGAAAATATTACTTAGCTTATATTTCTATTTCTATGTCAATTTCAGGTGTTTTTCTTGTCTTATTTCCTATGTAGATAATTTTGTATTTCAATTTCCTTGTCCACTTTGGGTACGTTTCTTATTATTTATTTTCTCTTGTAGGAATTTTTTTATGTCTATTTTCATGTCCATTTATGAAATTTTAGTTGTCATTTATTGCCTATGATTCAACTTTTGTTGTGCTGACATTATAGATAGCCTAGTTTGTTGACTACGTGTGGAAAATTCAACTTAATTATCATGTCGTGTCATCACCCATCTTAGTTCACTGAGAAAAAGGTACAGTAGTAATAATAATACGATTACTAGTATATAATGTATGTATGGGCACCGCTGCAAGCCTGCACAAGTTAATGTCGGGTAAAAATGAAAGTTGTGCGACGCATCTGGAAGGAAACGCATCCCATCTGTCCTGCCATCGATCTGTCGGTCGACCAATCAACGGCCCAGACCATTTGTTGCTAGAGGGCAGAAATTAATGAGCGTTTACGTATGCTCCAGCTTAGTGCCTTGGTCGACCCCTGATGATTTCATCAATCTGATCACCACAACAATACTATTTCCTTTAGCGTACGTGCCTACACTTTACCAAGGCCAGTCTTGCAACATGGACACAAGAAAGATAGGTCGCTTACCTCAGCGACAGGTGCAAAAATATGTCAGCCAGAACACTGTTGACGCGCCGTACGGACAGCTCCTGTGCAACTGTGCATGCACCACGCTGCGTGCACGATCGAGGAGCGGTGCGTGTACCGGTGGCCGGCCGTGTCGGGCTCGGGGCCAGTTAATTTGTGCTCATCACAGAGGGTGGCAACTGGCAAGGCAGGTGCAGCTAGGTCCTCGCGGGTTTCGGCCGGGTAGCGCGCGTGTGGCGCCCGCGCGGTGCGCACTTGCAACACCCCGGCACCAGCCGCGGCTGTAGGGCCTCTGCGCCGTGCGCTAACGCGCGAATGCATGCACGCGCGCGGCCGTGGCGCGCCGGACACGCCGGCGCCGCGATGGCGCGCTGGCGGACGGACGGACGGGGACGTGCGCGCGGCTCGCCTGCGTGTAGTTCGGTTATCGTAAATGGATTCGCTGGATCGCCCGCAGTGGATGGTGGATCGCAACATAATTATGGCTTGGAAATTTAGTCGCTCTGCAGTAAATAACCAGTGCATTCCTTCTTTTTTTCCTTGTACGAGCTCTGCCATGCAGCATTAATTTGAGCTGCACGGGAACGGCAGTGTAGGTTAACCATCAATGTGCTCGTGGCACGGTACCTTAAGCTGTAGGGAATTAAGCATCACACATTATATAATGTCGGCGAATATATGCTCGATTTTGACCAAACATTAACCACTCGCCAGGTTAACTACTAGAATCCTGCCACTACCATATAAAATATTTTTTTGACCGAAGTGGTGATCGAACCAAGCCGAAGTTCCTCACATACTAACGTTGGACCTCGCCCTGGAGCACTACAGCCACGATTTGTGGATGCCGCATTGCCGGCGTCGAATGTCGTCGCCCTCACACTAGCAGGGAAGAGGAAAGCGGTCCGTCGTGGTCGTGCACCAATGGATGTGAACGAACATGGGACGTTATTTTCTCAACAAACAGAGATGGACCGCCTCGCATCGCTTTGCTCTTGCTTTTGGTGCAGTGCGGAGCCAAAACGATTAGTGCGGAGCCAAAACGATTCTTGCTTCCTTTCGCGAGGCACGTCACCCTATGCTTCCACGATACATAGCAATGCTCCATTAGCGCGCTATGATGCAACGCGCAGCGCTTTCTGAGGTCACAGATGTTAACCCCAAATCTGTAGAAACTAACTGTGCGTCACTCTGTCAATCGGGGAAGAGAAAGGATAAAAAGGCAAGGCCAGTAGTACTCTCCTCCCAACATGCCACTCAGCTGTCAATTTCCTGGTCCCCTAGAGAAATTCAGCCATTCATGCTGTCCCAGCCGGACCCTACCCTCGAGCCGTGTTGGTGCCATCGATCCCTACTTCCTCCTTCAATTCTTGGATTAACCTCTCCGGCCTCTAGATAATCTTGAGAACTTGCAACGTCGAAACAAGCGTATTCTGCCAGGCGGAAGCAGGACATGCATACACCACCTAGCATAGTCGTAGTCTTTAATTAGTCTTGAAAGCCATATATAACAGGTGGGAGTGGGAGAGGTACGCACATGGCGTCGTCATGGCCATGCAAAGGGCAGCTAGCTATCTGCGGCTGGGTGTTGCCTATCGACGGAGAGGAAGGATCGATGTCGAGGTGCGCGAGGTGGAGAAGCAGGGCACGTGCATTCTTTCCAGCTCGCCCCGGGTTGGCGTTCCCGGCCGGCGGCCGGCTCCGGTCAGCCGTCAGCGCCCATGCATGCATGTGCCCTTCTTCTCCACCGTGCACGCCTCGCCTAGCGCGCCCATATGCGGCGGTGTTAGTGGTACCGTGCAACATGGAATTGGAAGCAAGCCGGCCGGCTTGTTACTTTTCGGTGCGCGAGCGAGCCACAGTGATTTGGTCTTTTGGAGGCAGACATGCAGGTATGTAACTGCATATATGGTGCCATGGTGGCTTCATCATACCGTTCTTCTCTGCTTGCATATTTTATTCTTCTTTTGTTCTTTTCTGAAAGACTGATGATTTTATGCCATAAGGTATATATGTACCTTGATAGGTTAAAGTCTACTGCTACCTTCCATCTAAAAAAAAAGAAAAAAAAGTCTACTGCTACCTTCAGCTGTGCTAGTTTCTCTGATATTATTAACCTTTAAATTGTCTATTTAGTTACATAATTAGGTGTGATGGAATTCGATTCTCTGCCCTAGACGTTAGGCAAAGAAGAACATAGATCACATAAACTTTGCCAAATGCCAAGGATGACAATCTGTTATTCTTCTATATATTGCCCTCTATTTTTGTGCCGATACATAAGAAGTAGAAGACAAAACTACATATAGATTACATGGGGTAAGAAAGGAGAAATAAACTAAGTGTGTTGAGGGTGTCCTATAGATTACAGCCTGATCTGCATGAACATATATATGCATGATCTATAATCTTTTTAATTTTGAAGACATATATACGAACGTACTGTCTGAAGTTATGGGAACACTTTAAACTTGCTTTGTATATCTTATTACCTCGTCTATAAAATTCACACATATGCGAAAATTTGGCTTCCCATAAGGCAAGAGAAACTGGCTAAATTGCTTAATCGGATTCCTTTGGTTTCTTCATCAGATTCTTAATTCTGTATTGCTAAATTGCTTATGGCGAGCAATAATTTCTACATGAGACGAAAATGAAAATATACACCGGTTTATCCGTACGCATGCAATAATGCACAAACTACAAAAATAGTAAATCGACTCAATTAAGGTGCCTTGTCATTTCTGGTGAAAGAACATGCCGGACGCTAATTGAAGTGGTTGCAGCAGCAAATTAAGAGGGCACAATCAACAGTACCGATTAACTTTGAAGAACTATACATATAGATATGTGCATAAGTCTGTTCGTGTGCGCCTCAAATTTGTGTTCCGAACTTCCAAATATGAAACTTTCAGAGTAGTTGCTTTGACACCTTGGAGAGAGAAATTAAGCACAAAACCTTGCAAGGTATAAGAGGTAAATGAAATTTCGCACACCGATGCAAATTAAAATGCTCTTTGTGCACTTAAAGAAATGTAAAAATAAATAAATCTACAACGTGCTATAACACATGCACCTACAGAACATCATGCAGAATATGGTCCATCCGTAACCCTACCAATAAGATAAATTTACATATTAATTGTTGATATACTCTGCTATTATAGAATCTTTCAATACAGGCGATTCAGAAACTACATCTTAGGTAGTTTAGAAAACCGCCCCACTGTAGACGCGCGTTCTCAGACAGCCTTAAGAACCATCAGTAATTTCAAGTTTCCACTTAAAAAAAATCTCATTCCAATTCCAGAATGATACACACATCAACATCTGTGATTACATTTAAGCATTTAGACGTAAACATCAATACTACAAAATACTCAATTGATTACACATAAACATTTGGACATGAACAAATAAACAACAATGAATCATCCATCATATGCCTCAAATCCCACCTGCAGGTCTTCCAAATCCAACACTGAATTATCTAGTGGATCCTAAACAGCAATGAATCATCCCGTGGATCCTAAACAAGAATCTCATCTGATTGAGTTATGCGTAGAGTTGGTGCACGGCTGCACCAGCGAAGACGAGGAAGTCGCTGTCACACTCGACCCCCTGTCATGGTCGAGGTGGAAGACAAGAGCGACCGCAGTGTCCTCGGGCATGGTGGCTCCTAGATCCGGTGGAGGCGGCGGCGCTGCTAGTCGGACTCGACCTTCCCGCTGTGGTCGAGGTGGAAGAAGAGGGCAGCTGAGACAGTGGTCAAAGTGCCCTCCGAGCACGGCGACTCATAGATCCGATGGAGGCAGCTGCGCTGGTGGTCGGACTTGACCTCCCAGCAGTGGTCGATGCGAAAGACAAGGCAATGGCGGCGGCGTCCTCCGAGCATGAGGCGACACTGCGCTCCCAGATTTGGTGGAGGCGCCGGAGGAAGAGTGGGAAGAAGGTAGAGTGAGGGGGTGGGGGTCGTCGGCCGGTAAGGAGGCGGAGAGCAGATCTAGCACGATAAGGGAGAAGAGAGGGAGAAGATAGAGTGATACCCAACGTCAGCGCTCTAGATCGAGAGTAGTAAAGTTGCGCAAGAATGGAAATGGGATCAGGAGTAGTAGGGTTGTGGTGCATGGGAGTTAATGAGGTTGGTTTAGCAGGGCCAGTCGCTGCAGGTTGGGCTAGGTTAGATCACAGACAGTTTAAAAAAGATCGTCAATGGTACAGTAGCTAGCACAAGTGGTTTTTAAAAAAAAACAGTCTATAATGATATTGCAGACATTTTTTTAGAAAACCATCTTTGATGGGTAGGTTACTACAAGCGGTTTTTTTTTAACTGTCTGTTATATCGGTTTTCGTAAAAACTGCTCGTACTATATTCGTCTCTTGTGTGTTGTTTTGATAGTATACAAATGATCATTTTCTGCACCAATTTTCACGAGTCCACGTGCTACATCATGCATGAGCTACATTTATAAAGTGTTTCATATCTTCTTAAAAATTATAGAGCGCGTGTCGACGACACGGGACACTGACACAAAAGTTACAGAAAATTCACATTTGGTACAAGAGCTACTACTTATTGTGGTTCAACGGAGAGAGTAGGCATGTTTCCTTATGTTTTCTATTTGGGAAACGTATTGCGCATTTGGCTGGTATACATGCATACGCATGCTACATACACTACTACATAAAGAATTATATAAGATTCCTAATTACAGGTGTTTTACTAAAACCATCTGTGTTAGGAGTAATCGCAGATGGTTTTATGAAAATTAAGTAAAAGGACGTTTGTGGTTGTCGTGACCCAACTCAGCCCAGCTAGCCCATTCCTATATAATAACACATCGTGCTCTCCATAATATCCAAATCCCCTTTGCCCCTCCATAGATTCTCTCTGCCGCCTGAAATCACCTTTGCCCCTCCTCAGATTGTTCTCGCCTCTCCTTGATCGCTCTCTCCACAATCCTTCTCCCTCCGCCTCTGCAGCAGCAACGACCGAGGGACTAGTGTCACGACTAGGATTCACGTGTGGCTGCGGAGCCGAATCCATGACATGCAGACGACCACGGGCGCAGCGTCTCCCTCCGCTCGCATCCGCCTATAGACGGTATCTCGCCGCCACTGACATGTCACCTACGGCCAGTACCTTGCCGCCTCCGACGCGCACCTGAGCTCCATGGCCTTGCCACCTTTGTCAACGTCGACCCCAACGACCAGATCCAGACTCTCCTCCGCTAGCGCCGCACTGGATCCATCAGAAATGGCAACCGCATCCTCCCCTCCAGCAGTCATTTCCTACCGAGATGACCAATCCGTCTCCACATGAGCGTACAGCGGTAGTGGCATATGAGGGACGGGCCGTGCATGCGCAGTGATGGAGGAGGTAGAGGTGGCCATGAAGATTCGCGTCAAGGTCGTTAGCTGCAATGACATCACCAATGGCAGTCCATGGTACACTGCTCAAACAATTTCTTCTTTTTTGCATTTCAATGATAGTCCTGGTAATCTTGTTGTGTTGATCCCATCAGAGATGTTGTGACAGGTATGCACATTATCTAAGGAGATGTTGTTCTGTAGTATCAACCAGTAAACTTGTCGTGTTTATCTCACATCAGAAATTTTGTTTTGTTGCACTGAAGTTTAGAAGGCCTGGTAACTAGCTTGGTTATCTGTGTGTTATTATTCAGTATCTTTTGAGTTTTGCATCTCAATTGTCACTGACAAGTAATGCTTTTGGTAATCTAAAGTTAGCTAACCATTAATAAAAAAGAAATATTTATGAAAAAATATCTTCCGACGGTTTGGGAAGCGGTGAATGAAGAGATTTTCCACATTCTGTAATAGTGATAGGAGTATATTTTGCACGTGCCGGATCGAGTACGTACGTACGTATACATACGAGTGCGCCTGCGCTGCATGCCGGCCGATGTTAGACACAGAGCATGTGCTGGTCAGAGCAATACAAGCCCTTGCCGCACGTCGTTAGTGTACATTGAACTCGTGAGAATTTGCAACTATACATGCGTACGAGCGTGTACTGTCTACACTGTAGTACTGTACAGTATGTTTCGTCGTATAGCATCATACTACTAGTAGCATTTTGTATAGTACTCCGTACAAAGTAAGCTACAGCAATCTGGTACTTGAGAATGCATATGACGTCAGTTATTATATATAGCATGCATATGACGTAAGTGACTATCAATAGCAGGGGCTATTTTCAAGTGAAGCTTAAATGCTAGCTAAGTTCTTCTTTTCTGTCTCATCGAAAAAGTGCTCTCTAAACATTGCCCACACGAATCAAACATGCTTGCTCACATTTTATCTAGCAGGGCTGTGAACCAAATACGAGGGCGGCAGAGGAAGGTATCATTTTCAACACTGCTCACGTTGACGTACAAAAGCTGCTAACGACTATTGGAGCTGTACGATGGTTCACCGTGTACTGTATCTTAAATATACCACCTAAATAAAATAATAACGTAAAGGTCTAATTAAAGAGAAAAAAGAGAGATACCGTATCTTCATCTTAATACGGTTTTTATCACAAAACTCAAGACAAGTTATGTTTTTCTCCTCATAAAATGTATTAAATGACAACTTATTTAGATACAATGTTAAGATATAAACCACTGGAAGAATTGTATCTATACATATATTTCATAAATATAATACAATTTAAGATATAATATACTGAAATTGTCCCTATTTGCCTAGCTCATAGTAAAACACACGAGGAGAGCCGAGGAGAATGGAAATAGGTAAGCGTGGCCGGAAGAATGGTTGATAATTTTGTTTCCGGAGTGTCGAAAAACCATGTTAGTTTCTTTTGTTTTGTTACATAGTATTTAAATTTTGAGCCCTCGTATTTTTATTTAATACATCTTTACCTTTCTCTTACTTTACAATAAAAATTATATAAAAAATTTAAATACTTCTAAGATAAAGAAACACTGTAGTACACGCTAGCAGTTTCTTTCTTTTTTTATGTGATGAGCTGATGATTACTGTGAAACAGATAAATACTTGAGCCGAGAAGAATCTCTGCTGCTCCTTATCCAAAAGCCATGGTGCGTTCTGGGCTTTTATTTCAGCGATATGGGCATCAGTGTCACACGTCCACAGGCTTGGGCTATTTTGGGCCAGACCGGAATGTGCAGTGTCTAGTAGCATCCAATCATTCCTCCTCAAAAAACAAAAACAAAAACAGTTCTAAAGAAAGTACGATTCTAAAAAACTAAAAAATAAAAACAATCATGCAAGCTCTAAAGATTTTTTTCCGGAGGACTGATAGCTTTATTGATGTATTATAATGTTTGTACGATCCTTCTGAATTAAAGCTGACATGCAGGCTGGAAACAAATTAAACATTAACTCCTCTCTCACTTCTTGCTTAACTAACTTAGCTAGTCCTTTCTAAGAAAAGAAGGCTTTCCCTCAATAAAAAAGTTATTGTCTCCTCTCAAAAACGAAAATAAAGAAAAGAGAGTAAAAAAAGAGTCGTTGTCCAGGACCGACCTGAAAAGTGGGCGATTTTTCTCAAAAAAAAACAAAAAAGGCGAGTTAACGCAGAGCGATGGATGAACGAAGTGAAGAAGCATCGATATCCCATAAAGTTTGCAACATATATTTCGTTCAGCTTTGGCGGCCCGGGAGTAAGCACGTGCGGAATCTTCACATGACATGGAGTCACGGACCGAAAGCAATCCCATCTCCTTTAATTTCCTTGCACATATCTGCGATCGATCAAATCTATCGAAAGTTTTTTATAAATATTATTTTTAAAACCAAAAATTCGAGATTTATATGTCCAGTTTCAGAAATTACAAAAATAGCACCATGTCGGCCCACCGTACGCCGACAAGGAGCTTGTCAGCCGACTGCCGACCGACAAGGGGCTTGTCGGCCAACGGTCGACCGATAAGCCCCTGTCGTTCCCCCGGGTAGCGACTGTGCGCCGAAAGTGCTGACGGGGCCCTGTCGCCACCTGTTGTCCGACGGTAGAACGACATGTGCCGTAGTCGTCCAACAGTCGGACGACAGGGGTTAGATTCCACCCCCCGCCCGCCTCTAGCGCCCCTTTTGGCCTTTGGTCGCCCGTGAACGCCTCCAGCGCCCCTTTTGGCCTTTAGGTCGCCTCCAGTACATCACCAAAGCGTAGTGCCTCCTATTTATTCACCTCTCACCTGTCTCTGCCTTCCACCCATCCACGAAAAATTCAGAAATCGATAGAGAGGAGAGGGGTTAGGGTTCGGGAGCAAGGTGAGAAGAAAGAAGCTCTCGGAAGTGGCAATGGGGAGAGAGGGGACATTAGACTTCGGAAGGTCAGGCGAAAGAGGGATCTCGACAGCGAGGCGCGTGTAAGGTAAATAGTTGCGTAATTTTTTTGTTTAGTTTGCTGGAAATAGTAACTATGCCCGTATTGTAAAATGGTAGGAATGGCTTCATCTGGTGCTGACGAGATGCCGAAGGAAAAGATGTATGCCGACGTGCCCACAAGTGTCGAAGTTCCCATTTGCTGGTGCCAAGATCCGTGCAGACTGATGAAGTCGCAAGAGTTCTCGTACACGTACGGAAGAAGATTCTTCATGTGTGCTAACTACGATGAAGAGCCACCGAAGTTTGGCATGTTCAGACGGCGTGAAAGGGTAAAACTCGCACATAGCCGCAGTTGTAACACGATGCAATACTATGGTAACAATCGTTTGCTTACAGTCTCCACCTACTATATGTAACTACATACAGTGGCTAGACATTATCCAATCGAAAGAGGCTGAGGAAGAACTCATGTGGAAGGTTGACTGTAGTCGAGATCGGCTTCTGCAACGCATGCACGAGGAAGAGGAGGAGGAGAAGAGAAAGCGTTGGCAGGAGACGCAACGCAAAGAAAAGGAGGAGGCGGAACGTCGAGCTGCGGAGGCACGTGAGGCCGAAAGGGCGAGGAAGCGCGAGATGGCGCGTCGCGTGAAGGAAGAAGGAGAGGAAGCTCACGCTCGTCGTATGAGGAAGGGAAAATATCCGAAAGGCCCTGAGTAGTTATTTCAATGTTCTATTAGGTTGTTCGGCTGTATGCGAATGTTATCGTACCGTGTTGTCACGCTATGCGTAGTGCTGACGATGTTTCGAACTCTAGATTTCCAAGAAATAAACAAAGTGTTCCATGCAATTGAGTAGAACTAAAGATAGTCAAAATGCAAAAGGAAATGGTGTGAATGTACGGCAAAAAAAAACTAGTCCTGCTCGTCTCCCTGGTCAGGTCCTCCTGGGCCTCCCTGTGGTGCGGCGGGTGCGGCGGCTCTATGAGTACGACGACGTGGTCTCTTGCAAGGACCGGACAGTGTCAAGGGCTGTGCCGGCTGCGGCTGACGGTGACCCCTGTCGTAAATCGGTCCAGCTGACGAGGCGGCGACTGTGTGACCTGCGTGGGTGGTGGCGGTGGAGTCTGAAACGCCGGGAAGTGAGGAACAACCCCTGAAGCATCCGCTTGGTTCCACATGTCGTCGTACTCAACAGTATCTGGTGAACCCGTAAACGCCAAAACGGGAACCGTGTCACCTATAGTAAACAATTGTATTAGTAATATAATCGAAGAAAATATTAAGACCATATTAGTAATACGGCTTTACCTGTAGTGTGGACCATCACAGACTGGGGATTGTACCAGTACGAGCCACCCGCCTGCGTCGGGAAAGGTGGTGCTGGCTGCGATGTCCACTGTGGCTGGTGATGACATGACGAGCCACCCGCCTGCGTCGGGAGAGGTGGTGTTGGCTGGGGTGTGGACTGTGGCTGTGATGCTACGACGAGCCATCGTCTGCCTGCGTCGGAAGAGGTGGCGCTGTCTGGGGTGTCGACTGTGGCTGGTGATACCACGACGAGCCACCCGCTTGCGTCGGGTGAGGAGGAGGTGGCTGTGACTGCTGCTGCCTCGACGACGAGGAGTGCCGTGGGGGATGGTGTGCATGACGACTAGACCGTCTAGCCACGACGTCTGAAGGGTGCGCACAGGTCAAAGTCTCGAAGATCTTCCGGAGCTTGCTGTAACATCCTCAATTTTACGGGCTTGAAATTTTTTTTAAGAGGGAAGGATGTGCAACTATGTAATATATGTTAAAAATATTTTATTGGATTTTTATCTCAAATTAATTCAAGTTTTTGAATTAATTTGAGAGTAAAAAGTGTGTTTTTGATTTTTAATTTAATCATCATTTGAAAAATTGCTCCGAAAATATTTTTATTGGATTCCCCATGTCTAAATTGATTTACTGGAAAATTTTCATAATTTTTGAAGCTCTTTTGGATCAGTTTTGGAATTACCTCTTTTCTATATTTGTTTTAATCCGAAAATAAAAAAAATAAAAAAAACTTTGCATGCATGCATGCGTCAGCTGCATGTGCGCCTGGCCATTTGCATGCATGCACACGCTGGGGCCCAAGGCAGCCAAGCCAGGGCAGCAGTGCCTCACGCGCGTGAGCGCGCCGCACGCGCATGCAAAGCGCCGCTGCGACCGTTTCTCTCCGGCGTTTGAAATCCCAGTGATTTATTTCCTTAATCCCTCTAATTTCTCTCCTTTAATTCCTAAAATTGCTGCAGCAAGTTATTTTCATAATTTTGTGTCTCTTCCTCTCCCTTTTCTCCTCTATATAAAGGGACCCCTTCCCCATATTTGATTCTTTGCTTCTCCTCTCCAATTTGTTCCTCTCCTCCACTTCATCTTCTCCAACTCCGGCGGAGCTCCGGCGAGCAATTCCGGCCACCACGACGTCCCCTACACCGAGGTGCTACCACGAGGAGCTTCCCCACGCCGGCGCGCATCTTCTCCCTCAACAAAACACAAAACGCGAACTTCGTCCACTACATCAACCGATCCGCGAGCATCTTCCTCAACTCCGGCGACCCCTTCTCTCCTCGATTTCTCCACCCACGGTGAGCACCTCTCCAATCCCCTACCGAGGTAGTCTCCTCTCATCCCGTAGATCAAAACTCCTCAACCAATTTTGGTCTATATCTATCCATCTTGTGCATCTATGTTTTGATTTCATCTCCAGTGTACTGCTACAGTACCCATGCTACAGTGCTTGCACGTGAACAGTAAACCCTAGGATAACTCTCTGCCCAATATTTTGTCTCCATCCAAATCTTGTCCGATCTGTGATCTTAGGATTAAAATGGAATCGTTAGGACCCCACAAATCCAACGATGTAATCGGATTTTTAATCCGACCGTCGGATTTTGAAATATATTTAATTTAGTATGAAATTTGAGCAAATTTTGTGATATCTTTGTACTGGAAAGTTATTTTGAAGTGAATCTTTTTCTGTAGATCATTAGTATGATAGGGAGTGTTTCTGGAAATTTTCATGATTTTTGGATTAATGTAGAATTTCCTAGAATTAAAATAAGCTTTAAATCAATTATTAAAAATGGTAATGCTCTCTGTTATTTTTGTTCAATTTTAGTTTAGGATCAGAGAACCCTAAAGACAATTTACCATGACAACCAAAGTATTTTCCCTGTAATGGTTAATGCTATAGAAATCAAGTTGTATTCTAGATCCTTTTTAAATTGTTATTTAAATGCTGTTTCTAGTACTAAGTCCATTATAAATCTGTTTTAACCTCTAAAAATGCATGTCCAGTACCCAATAATTCATATTACATTATGTTAATGTTTAAAAGTCATGAGAACCATTTTTGATAATTTATTAATGTTTTTCCATGCTTTTAATGTAATTTCCATGCTTAGAAAAATGATTTTAATTGCTTAAGTTATATTTCCAGAACACATGTAAACATGAAATGTTTCTGGAATCAGTATAATAACATGTTGATCCAATTTCATGATTTTTTGATGATAATTGTAATTTTCTACTTATTCGTTACACTAGAAATACTAGAAAATGCTTTAATTAAATAATGTTCAGATTAGAAATTGGTTTTAAATCATTATTGGTACTGTTCCAGTACTGTTAACATGTTCCAAGTTGTTTCATGCTTAGTTAGTACATGTTAAGAGTAGAGAATATAATTTAGCTTAATTTCTAGTCTTTGCAATAATGGAAGAGCATGTGTAAATCTAGTTGTATGTTGATAATCTATTTTCTTACTGTTATTAACCATTATAAATATTTAGGATTCACCTAAATATTTATTTGTGGTTAATTATGAATTGTTTGTCCTTTTATTTTAATTACTAGCATGTTAGGGTATATATGTGTATATATAATTGAATATCTATTAAATAAACCCGATAAGGGATATATGCTATATATATATGTCTATGGTTATGGCCAACCCTAGAAGACCATTCTTTCTTCGCGATGACGCTATCGCGCCATCGACCCTTTCTACCTTACCTTACCTTCGTCGGGCTTCTCTCGTGTTGCTTTTCGGTGTGTCTTTTGAAGTCGATGTTTATTTATTTTGCTCGTTGCGTTGCGTCAATAGGGAGTGAAGAGACCGACCCGGTGCCTGAAGCAGCCGAAGAAGGGGAATACTACAACGAAGGCATGCCATTTTTCTCTTGATCATATTTGATCCTATATTTTTAAAGTTATTATATTTTATTGTTTATAAACATGCATGCTGTTTTAATCCAGTAGCTAGCGTGTCGATTGACACAACTTTACCCTTATCCGTTGTCGCCTTTTTACTTGATACCCTGAGTAGTTTAGTAGGTTTTATTCTGAATAGAGTAGAAATGCTTAGCCATGCTCAATTATATCCCTAGGTTGCTTTTGAATTGCCTTCTCGGAGGAATGAATATCGGATCGATGATCCTTGTTGAAACTTGTTGAGCTCACTGAGCTAGGGCCGGATGCCCGATGTTTTCCTCTCTCTCTATTCCTCCTACTCTACTCTGGGTGAAACTTACCATCTAATATGGTGCGGGCGGTAGCTGGATCATTGTGATGAAGGAGCAGATGGTTGCCTACCCGCAGAAGGCCGGTTTAAAGGAACCATAAGTCGTCCGTACCGCCGAAGGCCGAAGTCTTGAAGTTGGAGAATTGTGACAACAGTGCAACCACACGCTAAATGGGCAATGACTTGGTCAAGTAGGTTAGTCAGCCTTTGGTGCCGATGTTGCCGTACCGCAGAAGGGGTGGACGTAGCGACGAGGACCCTCGGCACAGATGGGGGGAACGGAGTGCGGGGATGTACTCTCGACTCCGGGCCAGACCCGGTGGGCACGTCACACCTTAGGGGGATCTAACTAAAAGACCTCGTCACAATCTCCCTGCCGGTACACCGATGGGTGTGTACTATGCTGGCGACGGCCAGTGGCAACAAGACGAGATTGTGTCGTGTGGGTAAAGTGTACACACTCTGCAGAGTTAAAACTAATCGATTAGTCGTGTCCACGGTCATGGACAGCACATGACTCATTCTTGATGAAAAGGACCTGTCCCTCTCCCCCTTGCTACTTCCCTCTACCCCTTTGCTGATGAACCTATGGTCGAGCTAAGGCGGGAGTCCTTACTCGAGTGTGTTGGTCGTGGACCACACCTGATGAAAATACCCCTGTTAATAAAACTGTTTTACTTCAAAATGCTGTCTTTGAATCTACCCTAATATTTCAACTAAAATCGCATTTATGCAAATAAACCCTAAAGCTTTCCGTTGAAGCCTTGCATGTAGTATGTTAGGACCATCTGTCGCCAGGTGGCTTGCTGAGTACGCGAAGTACTCACCGTGCATGTGTCTTGTGGTGGTGTGCAGAGGATTATGCTGAAGAAGGAGCTAAGGAAGACCTCTTCTACGATGATCCCGAAGAATAGGTCGCGTGGGCTTCCGTCAATTTGCCTGTGGCACGGATGGAGCCGCTTCGCTTTTATTTCCGCTGTTTTGCCTCTGATGTAATAAATGTCGTTAAGACATAGTACCTTGTAAGCCATGTGGCATATTGTACTCAAACTATGTTTTATCTTGAATGCATGTGATGTTATTTATTTCGCTTGTGTACCGTCAGCATGATCCTGGGACTGACGAGAATGTATACAAGGGGAATCTGGTAGTTGAAACCAGGTTCTCACACTTGCCATTGAGACGCTCCCACACGGATCGATGATTGGATGGACTCATCCGAATCCCCATGTCAAGTCGGTTAATAAGTGTGGCAACCTCCTCCTAAGCCTCAAGCGTCATCTGCGCCTACAAATATGAAAAGAATTATTAGTTGCTTCGTACTTGTGTTTTCGATATTTCATAGCAAACAAAGAAAATCATGGCACTTATCGCGTAGTGCCTGACGCCAACAACAGAAGTAGCCGGGTAGTAATCCGACGTGCGGCCCTGCTGCATCTCATCTGGGTCGGCACGCGGTACGTAAAACAACCTCGTACCAGAGCGGTACAACTGGAGGTACGCATCGTACTCGGCTGGGTTGAAGACCGTGTTCTCGTGCCAGAGATCTGCGCTTGCCGTCGTCCACCGTTCGACAAACGGCGCAATGTTTCGTGCCCAAGTTGTTGCCGTTTTGTTTCCACCCTGTCGGCTGTACCTACATTTCATGATTATTCGTACGAAGCAAAACATATTACAATACTATTATTTGATAATAAAACCTTGTATGCTCTTATTTGTGGATGTGAGGCTGAAGCATGGGCGGTGCTGGGGGAGGACACAACTGGCGTTTGCCAAATTGACGCATCACTCGGTGCACAGCGGTTACCTCCACAGTGACGTCGAACACTACGGTAGCCTTCGTCATCTAGTAGTCGAGGTCTCTGGTATACAAGGCTGAAATCCCGCCAGGCGCTCGTCGCGTCAACGCCTCGGCACTATACGGCTCCCAGATCACCTGCTACGGTGCAACATATCAAACTGCGATGTGAAGGCTGGGTAGCAGTTCCTGACTTGTTCGCTAGCATATCGTACCTGTCGGGAATGAAAATAATTAATAAGAAGGAAAAAAATAAAGTATTTTTTGTAAGAAACCATATTTAGTATAAAACTAACCCGTCTCCGTGTCCAGAGTGTCCCAAAAGTAGGCATGTCGATCAGGTCCCCGTGGTACTCCCTATCGTCGTACGGTACGTCGAACTTCATGTCTGGCCGTCCGATCGGGAATTGCTCGTACGACCAAAGTTGCAACAAAAGTGGGCAACCCAGTACAGCCGACTTCTCGGCACGCCTGCTGCAAGCATTGCACATGGCTCTCAAAGTGGCGGCCAGGACGGCTGAACCCCAACTTCTCTGAACTATGTCCTCGTGGCAACGTGCATCCGTGATCTCCCGCGCTATTCCGATGTAGCGAGCGTCCACAGTGTTCACGTGATTGGACGTGAACATCACCTTGTCGAAGAGCCACAAGATGTACACCTCTAGACAACAGTTAACCTGCTGCTCCGTAAGCGCGACACCAGGGTAACCTAGCGTGCCAATCTACATGGAAAAAATGACATCAGAAAGGTAATAAAATTTTAAAAGTAAGTTTGCAATGAATAAGAAAGGCAAGCGGAGTTACTTGAAAGTTATGCAAACCACCGCCACATAGGCCCGTTTGCATCTCGGACCAACTGCCCGACCCCCTTAGCAACACTTGCGAAACGGAACACTATGTCCTCGTGCCAACCTACTGGAGGCTCCAACGGTCCAACTGCGGCTCCAGCCAACGGTAGGCTCAGCAAGAACGAGACGTCTTGGAGAGTAGGCGCCATCTCTCCCTAAGGAAAGTGTAGTATGTGGGTCTCAGGCCTCCAACGGTCCACTTTGCAGGTGATCAGTGACCGGTCGTAACAAAAACGACGAGACTGCTCATTGTACTGCTCTCTTGGCTACACATCATCGTCATCTTGCGGCATGAGCCTCCACTCTGCCGCAGTAGCCTCAACCATCCGTGCCAGGTGTAGGAGACCCGCCCAAGCCAACCTGTGAAACAAGTACAGAACAATAAAATTAGCACCAAGTTATATAATAAAGATTAGTTCGAACAATGTACGTAACTACGAGACCAACCTGTCAACCCAGTCTGGGTGTATCATCCAATCCCCCTGAGGCGTGCGAGTGATGAACACGGGGAGCTTTTAGCCCTCCTCTAGTAGCCTCCCCCGGTGTCGTATGTCAACCGTAGGGTCCAGAAAACGATACGTGGCCATACCTGCGGTAATAATGGATTCATACAAATATAAACTTATGGAAGCATACAAATATGAACGTACGGATTCACACGAATGGATACCATGTTATGGAAACTTACATGAATTACAAACTTACAAACTTAAGGATTCTTACATGAATTACAAACTTACAAACTTAAGGATTCTTATAGGAATTACAAACTTACAGGAAATACAAACTTACAGGGAACTACAAACTTATAGGAAATTACAAACTTACGGGAATACAAACACAATTTTAATTCAACACATACCAAATAAAAATGTAACAAGTACGGAACAAACTAAATTGAAAGTACAAATTCTTAAATAGCATTTCAATGTTCTCCTGCTGTGCTTCCAGGAGCCGATGTGGTAGCGCCACCTGCAGTATCCCCCTAGCCTTGTTTCTATAAGTCAGGACAGTATTTCTTTCTATGCCCATACCTTGAGCAATGCATGCACTGTCTAGTTGGACCACCAGCCTCCGATTGGTCCATGTCGTTACGAATACGACGAGCCTGCCGTCGACCTCGTCTTACCCAGAGTAGTCTTAAATCTGGGATGTATTCCCTTTGAGCCTCGTCTACCTTGTTGAAGTTGCCAACCGCACGGAATCCACTTATCTCCCCGCTCCAAGTATGGAGCACAGACTGCTTCAGATAGTACTGTGACACGAACGAGATTGACTCCATCCCTATTTGGCCACATGCAGCCAGCACATGAGAGCAAGGCAGGTGTAGCAGTTTTGGTTTGTTGCATGTGCGCTTGCAAGTGGGCGTGCCTTCCATTCCAATTATAACCTCATGCGTCCTCGTCTCGTTCGCAGCCCCGAAACCAGATTTATCTCACAGACGTATCTTGTACCTCCTTTCTAGATTCTCAATGCTGTAGACTGTGTGTCCCAATCCCTTTTGAATCTTATCCTCCATGTACTTCATAATCTTTGCACAGTACGGGGTCGCGGGAAATTTTTTCATATGCAGTGCAGCATTTCTGTACCTCTCTTGAAAGTACCTCACGGTGCCATGCATCGCACCCTCCACGATAGCAGTTAGAGGTAAACCCTGCTGTCCTCTAAGCACAAAGTTGTACACCTCCGCAAGGTTGGTCGTCATGATACCGTACCTAGCGCCATGAGTGTCATGAAGCAAAGATCACTTCTCAGACGGCTCTTTCTCTATCCACTGAGAGAAACTCTTTATTTGTTTCGCCTTCCTCTTCATACCAGGAGGGTCAATTGCTGGAATAGCAGAAAGCTCCCGTGACTCCTCTTCCGGGCTAAGTACCATATTTTTTCTTGCGATCAATGATCTCGCTCTTAGTAAAGTCGTCGAGCTTCGCCCACAACGTTTTGTACTTCTTCTCCTGGTTCTGCTTGCACAACCTCTTAAACAGATTCATCAGGCACTTGTTCCTAAACTAGCTGAAAAAATTAGCCCCTAGATGGCGCATGCACCAACGGCTTTGCAGGTCCGGCCAAGGTTGATCTTCATCCGCCGTTGGTACCTGGAGTGTCTTCACGGCTTTCAGTATGCCAGGGTGCCTATCGTGAGTAACACATACATTGTCCCGATTCTTCACTACTCCATGTTTAAGCTGCCTGAAGAACCATAACCAGCTCGAGAAGTTCTCACCCTCAACGAACGCCATCGCCAATGGTAGGATATGATTGTTGCCGTCCACACCAATCACCGTCAGGATCTGCCCCTTGTACTTGCCTGTCAGAAATGTCCCATCCACGCACAGCACTGGACGACAATGCCTGAAAGCTTCAATGCATGCACTGAAAGAGAAGAAAGCTCGGTTCAGTACTTTATAGCCTGGAAAATGCGGGTTCACCGAGTGCTGGAAGTCAACATGTGTCCCTGGATTCCGGAGGAGGAGTGTATAAAGCAGACGGGGCAGGTTGTCGTACGAGTCATAGAAAGTGCCGAAGCGCATCTCCATGGCCTTCTGCTTAGCCCTCCAAGCTTGCTCATATGAGATTTCGTACTTATACCTGCTATTTACTGCAACTTGTATGTGCTTTGCTTCCATGTCTTTCTTCTCCACTATCTCGCTGTACATCAGTTCTGCGATGAGAGTGGATGTCAGATTGGGGTGGCGTGCTAGGACATTGCTTTTGATGCAAGTGTGCGGCACGACGTTGGTCACGACCCAATTCACTTCATACTTGGGCACATGGGCGTGCACCTTGCTTTCACAGCCATTAGCAGTATATGTTAAAGTTAAATTATTTGGAGAAGATATGTCAGTCCTGAAAATCCTCTGCGTGGACATGGCCCATTGCGCGACTGCATGCTTCAATTCTTTCTTGGTGGCATACATCGAACCAATTTGGATCTGGTTCTTGTTATATTCCCAAGAAGAATCATGGCCATCATTCACACTCATGTCTTCTAGAAGTTCCTGATTCCATGCACTCAGAATCGGGGACTCATGAATGTTATCTTCGTCATTGCTATCTTCATCGACATCTTCAGGCATTCCATCTTCATCTTCCTATTCCATTACCTCCTGCATGGACTCAAAATCATCTTCTTTATTCGCCTACCCCGTGGGAACTCTTTCTGCCGGTTTACTGCTCTGCCCAGCTTGCCAAGCGGAATGAACTACCTCATCCACCTGTGGTTCTGGATTGTTCTGCTCCACTTTATACCCACCGCCTTCTGACCCGACACCCTTCATGATGGCTTGCACTAGTGCGACCGGAGGACTTTTTCTAGCATTGCAAACCCACATCCACGATCTCCAATCTCTAGTACTCTCGATCGGCAACAAGTCCCATTTAATATCAGTGCAAGACTTGGTAAACACTGCATGAATGGTCACCGCATACAGTGCAGGATCCATCGAGAAGGTACGTGTAAGCCAATGATTGGCTTTCTTGAAGTTCAGCCTCTCCGGATCGAAAATAGGCAAATCAACATGGCTGAATTCACTAAGATCAACCCCACTACGATTTGATCGAACAACCCCAGGACCATAGTACACCGTCATATTTACTAACTCCGACATACCTGCCGTAAGATAAATGATATCTTCGTCATGTACTGAGTAAAACATGTAGTTATATTACGTCGCGCGACCGTTAAATTCTTCCGTGCTAAATATAGGTCGAGTACACGTGTACGGCGTGTACAAGGGTGATCCGGAACACACCAGGGTTATCGACCGACAAATCGGGATAGAACTTTTAGCACGATCGAATGTAACGATCAGCACGAACAGGTAATAATTAACCTAACTACATAATAATATTCTACGTCTCTAATAATAGAACTAATTAGTTCGACCTAATTTAACCACAATTTTTCCCCGTCCTCTAATCAATTATAGACCTAACTAAACTACGAGATTTAACTTGCTCAAAATATCCTAATTAAATACGTACAACCATAATAATCTATATTTGCATACATAACCTATAATGATCAATACTAACTTTCTTATACTACGAAAGTATGAACTAATTCATACTAAACAACCTAAATAATATACGTAAACATGAACTAATACGTACTAAACTAATGAAATATGAAGTAATATGTAACTAATAAAATCTACAAAATATTTACCGTAGATGCGGAGCTCTGCCTCTCACTTCACTCCACCTTCTCTCCCCCGAGCTCCCCTTCTCCCTCTCCTCTCTCTTTTCTTTCTCTCCTTCCTCTCCTCTTTTCTTTCTCTATTTCTTCCTCTCTTTCTCTCTAATGGCTGCAGGCTGCTTAGGGAGGGCGCTGGACTGCTGGAGGCGATGGAATGGGGGAAGAGAAGAGATGGGGCGCTGGAGCGGTTCACGGGAGCGAATGAAGCGTTGTCGTCTGACCGTTGGACAACAGGGGGGCTTATCGTTCAACCGCCGGCCGACAGGCCCCTGTCGTCCAACGGTCGGACGATAGGCATCTTGTCACGCTTTTCTGTGCGCTTTCGGTGGGCTATCGCTGGCCCATGAGACGAGAGAGGCTTCTCGTCCTACCGTTAACCGATAAGCCCCCTGTCGTCCCACCGTTCGACGACAGGGTGTTACTTTTCAAATTTCTGAAATCAGATATATATATCTCGAATTATTTGTTTTAAAAATAATATTTATAAAAAATTCTCCAAATCTACCGCCTCTCTGTCATGCTGTCGTGTCGCTCAGTCGTTCTCCCGTCGAGGACTCACAAAGTCAACGTTCCCTTCTTCCCCCGCACATTGTCCAACTTCTAAATTTGCCAGTTTTGATTAGTCCATCATTCGCTCCTGGTAGAACAAATTACCGTCAGCTGCCACTAAGTAATATATGGCCTCCCGCCCCTTAGAAATGCCATAGGGAGGTTTTATAGATCTAGATAAATTACAAATTATCTCTAAGACAAAACTTATAAACAGTTATGTTGTTGTAGTAGAGACAACATAGAATAGAGGGTGTTGATAGCTCGATGGTTAGAGCGCGTTAGTAATGGGCTATGTACGACAGCCTTATGAGAAGGTCTTCGTACATTCGACAATATGCGACACTTCAATATTTTTTGAATAGGTTTGACCGTCTCGAGGTGAGCGACCTACTCCTATGTCGAGGGGGCGCCCCATGTGAGACTGAGCTAGCGACTTGGGCCGTTTGAGACTTCTCAAAGTCCGCTCCTAGAGCTATGCGAGACTTGGATCTCTAGGCCTCCCCCATAAGATTTCTCATTTATGGGGTGAATTTTACATCCCCCCATGGGGAGTTTATATAGGCAAGAGGTCCATGACAAATGACCATGGCTACCCTTGAGGAGAGAGAAGAGGAGGGGTAGTTTGGAAAATATGGTCCATGAGTCTATGGTGGACTAGAGGAGTGGGGTGGAGTGTGGTCTATGGTGGACTAAATTCCCTCATGCACCCCTTAATCTCTTTGACTGATCTTTCGCCATGTAGGTGCCACGTAGGATGCCGTGGGCCGGCCCATATAGGAGTATTTATCACACCAACATGAGCCCCCTTGAGCCGTAGCCACAGTAGTGGTTTGCGGGTCAATTCTTTCTGAGTTGGTGCACCCCCTTCATTTTTGTTTCTCTCCGGACTTTTTGAAAACCGTCATCTTGTTCTCTTTTTTTGAGGAAATATTATCTTGGAATTTGGTCGGTAGGGGCGGTGAAATTTTTTGCCAAGGAGGGTTAGAATTTTGAGGACTTTTTACTAACAGCTTGCCCCTCCCTCGCTTTAATGTTGTGACAGATATGCCAGAAATAAGGGGGGCCAAATACGATTTTTATTCTAGCACCGATGCCTCTGGTTGATATTGCTATTTAGCCCATGGAGACGGCCCACACGCCCATCTGGTATGGCCTGCCCGCACCAAAGGCCTGTGACCGAGCTTGGGTTTGAGGCCACATTCCCCATGGCGGGCTTGGCTGGGCCAATGATTGGGGCAAGGCCCGCGAGGTATAACGCTGCATGTCTGACAATAGGGGGATGCGGGTGGCCAGGATCGCTCTCAGGGCTTCATCCACGGTACTGGCACATCTTCTCCGTCCGAATGAAAAGCTAAGGGGCATCTTTTAGGCTTCCTCCATCCTGCCTAGTACTTTCCCCTGCTTTCGGCGTACTTGGCAGCATCCGCCCGGCAATGGGGTAGGCGGATGTGTGGCGTACACGACACGTGGCTCTCATCGTCATCTTCAGCACAAATGCCAAGGTGCTATAAAAATCCGGCCTTGGCATCTTGGGTCGTCCCGTGCTCTCCTTGTTGCTTGCCCGTTGCACCGAAGACCCACTCGGCGGTGCTCGGGTAGCGGTAGTGAGGAGAGAGTGCTCGATCGCCCCTAGTGGGACGGTCAGACCTGGAAGGAGGTGGCGTGGAGGCGTCGACGCAGTGGTTCTGCCTGGGTGGCATTAGCAGCCGAGAACGGGGAGGTGTGCCTCTACGCATTGTGAAGCCTAGATGGGGCTGGGGTACACCGAGCGCCTGGCGGCTTGGATGACACTGTGCTAGTTGCCTCCAGCTTCACCTTGGTAGGTCTTGGAGGTGTGTGAGGTCACCGGGTCCGTGTCCCTGCGGCGGTGAAGCTCCTTCTTTTACTTCCTCTAGTGCTCGGTTGCTCAGGATTTCTTCTCGTCATGTGTGTGGGTCGATGCTACGCTTGGCTCATGAGGTGCGGTGGAGTCTGGCACGGGGGAGGTGCGTTGTGGACGCCGGTGGCTTGCCTGCAATGAGGGGACGTTGTTCGCAATGCCGTGCCATATGTGGCGAGGGAGTACTGCACGCTTTTGTGCCACCCGTGACAAGAGCCTGCTGAGACAGTCGTCTGCAGGAGGCAAACCTTGTTGCTCTGGGCAAGCCGTTTGGCCTTCAACTTGGCCCACTTGGTGGTGGAAGCGGGCCATGACTGGGCAGCTTAGCATGGCGGGTGATGGCCTTATTTGGGCTTTGGGCCTGGATCGGGTAACTAGACCGGGTGGCGCATGTGACTTGCTTGGATAGCTCGGTTCTTGGCCCACCTTCGGGTTTCTGCCAGGCCACAACGTGCTGATCTGTGGGGATTGGTGTCGCACGATCACTTGAGTGGTTCAGCTCAGGGGCTCTCCCATTTCCCCTTTTTTTGATATATATCTTCCTAAAGCACGGTTTCGAGTGTTAGTAGGGTACGTTTTTGAGCACTGCTTGGGCTGAGCATCTGTTGGGCTAAGGGCAGGCTCGATTGAGCTGTGTTCCTCCTTTCTTTTAGTGTTTGTAGTCGTATGCCCACATATATTTGCCTTAGTTAAGTTGGTTGCACTATTTCTTTGTTTTTCTCCTTTTTTTAAGAGTATATATGTGCTTATTTTTCTCCCTTTTATTTACAGGAGAGATGGCACATGAAAGGTTGCCTTGTTTACCTGAGAGGGCGAGAGAGTTGACGAGCAAGCTTGAGGATCGTTCTCAGGGCAAGGTGCAGCGGGGTGTTTCGAAGGCATCCCAGTCGACGAGGAGGAAGTCTTTGAGTGAGGCGAGGGGGATAGGGCACCGGCCATGGAGCCGTCCCTTGGGCCCTACTTGTATCACGATCTTCTGAAGCCAACTCTAATGGATGTCAAGCACTTGGGACAGTTGGAGGAGGTGGGGTATATGCCTCGTGGACACGGGATTGTCCCGGATTCACACGATGCCTTCTATGCCGATGGTTGGTTCCATGTACGGAGTTGACTTGGGGGGGGAGAGGTGAAGTCCGTAGTGTTTGGCTTGATGCATTTTGTGCCCAAGCGCCCCGAGATCTTCGAGGAAGAGGAAGAGTTTGCCAGCGTCTCAACCGCGGGAGCTTGTGGCTTCTCCGAGGAGGTTGAAGCCCCCAGCCACTAAGTATCTGTCCTTACTTTGCCTTGTGGAACTCTCATTGTCGTGACGTTGTTTCAGGTGACATGCCAGAGAATTCCCTTGGTATAATAGCTAGGCAAAGCATTCAGTGGAGCTTGTGGTCGTCTTCGTTAGTTTCCTAGTTTGCCAAAGACCTTATTGGACAACATCCAAGAGAAAACGACGAGACCTTGATTTGCCAAAGGGCTTGTCAGTGATCCCTAAGTGATGTCGAGGGGGCCTTGGTTGCTAAAGACCCTGTTGGCTGCATCAAGTGATGTTGTCGGCAGTATCAAGTGATAGCCGAGCCTTAGTAGCGGATGCTTCATACATCCGGCGTGATTTTTCATGATTCCTAATGGATGCTATGCCTGATGTTTCCGGCAAGATGGTGTGCAAGTTGGCTGTGGCCTACCAAGTACATCCGTCGTCAAAGCTGCAATTTGTCCTAGGCCTGTACCACTGCTCCTTGTGACTGTCCGAAGCCTAGGGCTATGATGACGAGTCATGAAACCCTTGTACCTGAGAAGATGGATCTTCTTTGGGTAGTCACCGAGCACCAGGGTTAGAGCACATGTCGGCTGCCTAAGCCGAAGCTTAGGGCTTCTCACCGCGATGCGACTCGCGATGAACACCTAGGGCCATGGATGACTAGTCCAGTGGAGCACCTCTGTACCTGGGAAGACGGATCTTCCCTGGGTAGTCGTCCGAGCACCGCCTAGATCAGAGGCATGATCGAGCGCCAAAGCCCACGAGACCTTAGGGCTTTCTCGGCCGCGAGCTGACTCGGCTAGGCGCCTAAGGCCATGGATGACTAGTCCAGTAGAGCTCCCTTGTACCTGGGAAGACGGATCTTCCCTGGGTAGTCACCGAGCACACTGGGGTCAGAGGCATGTCGGCTGCGCTAAGCTGGAGCTTAGGGCTTTCTCGCCGCTAGCGCGACTCGGCTAGGCGCCTAGGGCATGGATGACTAGTCCAGTGGAGCCCTTGTACCCGGAAAGACGGATCTTTTTGGGTAGTCACGAGCACTCTTGGTCAAAGGTGTGTCGGCCACCCGTAGAGAGCCAGACGGGGTCTGCTTTAGGGCTTTGTGGAGTCTTAGCACCACGCATCTTTTGTGCTATTCGAGCGAGGAGGCCTTTGGGGTTTCTCCCACGACACTGTGATGATGATGCTCTTATTGAAAAAAGAGGAACACAATACGAAGGCTCACGGTTCACGGCCTCACGATGCGGAGGAAAGGTAAACGACAGGCCCTAATGGCACATGGTTAGCCTTTCTTTCTCAGACGTGAAGGAGGTGGAACAACTTATGAGATTCAATTACATCTCCTACGCGGAAGAAAGGGAAAGGCGGACCCTAATGGTGCGCGCTTTCGCTTGCGTCTCAGACGCGGAGGCAAGAAGAATTGATTCATGGGAGCTCACAATCGCTCAATTTTCACTTCTCCTGGCGGAGGATAGAAGCCTCTAGAGGTGTTGGCCATGGGCGATCTTACAAAAAGTTTTAAGTGTATAACTTTTGGAGCTTGTCTCCATTCCAAAATGTAGGACAGGCATTCGTCCTTCATGGTGGAGTTGTGGCGACGAAGGCCTGGAGGAATGAGTTCGTTGGCTCATTTCCGTTGCTCTTCAGGTATGCCACAGAGGTGAAGCGCAAGGTGGTTTTCATAGTGCTAAGGAAATCTCTGAATGATGAAGCATCAAGTTGAGTCTTATTCGTGGCGATTAACTTGCCAGGGACACCGAAGTGGTAATAATGTCTTTCTAGACGAATTTTTGCACTGTTCGTGAGGTGATAGATGTGAGCGGCTCAGCTTCGGCCCTCTCGGGTGAGCTATTGACTGCCACCCCCACGTGTTGGTAGCCTATTTTGGCTAGTGGGAATGGTCCCAAGAGATTCATTCCTCATCGGAAGATAACCATGTGACTGGGGGTGTTCATGAGAACCGAGACTGGTGCGTGGCATGTTTTGCCATCTTTTGACATGCCTCATACTTCTGGAGCATATTGATGATGTCTTGGACCTACCGGGGGTCGTTGTCATCAGCTTTGCCTTTAATGACTTGGATGAAGGGTGATGTCTGCGACGGGGGACCTGCCATGTCAGTACACGATCGAGCGAACATGTCTGCTCTATCTTCATTATACACAAGTATTTATTACCGAAGAGGTGAGAGTTCTTCAATTCTTCTTCGGGGGATGTTGCGGTGTGGATTTCTGAGCGGATCCACGTGGGGTCCTTTGGCGTTAAAAAGGGAGTTGATGCTCTTGGTGATTATTTCCTGATGGCATGCTTTGTCTGGTGGAGTTGGAGCACCTTGTGATCCAGGTGTGCTCTCCGTGCACCCGTGATTAGTCCTCATGGCCTGGGGATCTTGAGGCATAAGAAGTTTTGGTGCACGACGCACAAAATGGTCGGGGATTCTTCGGATTTCCTTGAATGATGATTCCATGTCCACCACGTCGAAGCATACGAGCTCCATTCGATGATTCTCCATTGTCCCGAAGGTCATGAGGAGCCTGATTTAGTCGAGTAGCTGATGGATTTTTCTGGCATGAAAACCAGTGATCGAGTAGAGAGATGGTTCTAGCGAACCTTCTCGCTAGCCCCCTTGTGGCTTCAGAGGTTCTTGAGCGTATGAAGGTCCAAGACATTTGCCGAACTTCCACCATCGATGAGAATTTGGTGAGGAAGCATCTTCTTGCATCCTCCTCTGTGAAAGTAATGGTATACTCGCCCATTTGGGTGGCAGAGTAGGTGTAAGCGCCCCAGAGATGTTCACCTTTCTTGCATACTCCCGTATTCCCCTTAGGCTCTTCCCAGAGGTTGAGCCTCCTCGTATTATGGCCGACAACATGGTTGGGTTGCTGAAGAAGATCTTCCATTTCTGTGGTCGGCCATTCACAAGAACTGAGTGGGAAGGTTGTTCTTGGAGAGGAAGAGGACCCCCAGTGCTGCCAGTGGGTGGCAAAGCAGCTGTCATGCGATATCTTCCTCTTGAGCGTGGAGATCACACGACATGTAGTTGTCCAGTGGCTGCCGGACTCTGGAAGGTGCCACCACCTACCTCTGGCTTCCTGGGATCGTGCTATGAGTTTGGTTGTCGAAGGCCATGATCTCCTGCTCCTGAGAGTAAAGGCGGTCATTGTTTCTTGGGTTTGCTTGGGAGAGCTTTGCTTGTTCACGCCTAAGGATCATCGTGTGATGAAAGCTTGAGTTTAGAAGTATCGCGTCTTCTCCCCATGCGTACTCCTGCAAACTTGCGATACAACTCCTCAGTGTTTGTGGAGGGTTCCGATTGAGGGCTCGATTTGCCTCTCCAGGAAGTAATCCTTGCATGCAAGCATCGATCATGTTGTGCTTGGAGCGTTGGTGATTTGACTGCGGACCTTGGAGAAGCGTTGAAGAACTCCGCAGAGACTCACCTTCCTTTTGCTTGAGGTAAGAGCTCATTTGATAAGAGGTTGCGTGAAGTTTCCCTGGAAATTTGCGACAAAAAATCTTTGAGGCGTCCATGATCTGACAGAGTTCGTCTTTGTTGAAGAACCAAGTTTGCGCACATCCCTATTAGCGTGAAGGGAAGAGATTGCACATCTCCATGGGTGCTCCTCTAGCGGCACGAATGGCGGTGGAATACACTTTCAGAAATTGTAGGGGGTTGGAATCACTATATTGCTTAGTGATGGTGGCTTGAATTTTTGGGGGAAAACGGCTTCTTTGATCTCCCTTGATAGAGGGTTGCAAGTCTGCCTACGGCCCTATCCCTCCGGTGCCGACTTTGTTCACTTTGGGTCTCACTTCCTTCTTCAGAGGACGAGTAAGGCGAATGGTGTCGGGACCTTCTGATAGTAGGAGCGATCGTCGCCAACTTGCTTCCCAGAAGTCGCAGTTGTTCCAGATCCGTCACTGGTCATTTTGATAAGTGCGCGTCTTGCGAGATATGCGCTTGACTCCTTGCTGGCTATCACCTTGGCGGGGGTCGCGACGCTCTGCCCAGCGACCTTCGTCGTGTATGTTTGAATGCGACTTCCTTGAAGGGCACTCCGCTTGGCGATCTTGGATGCCTTGCGATGCAACCTTCGGGCGGTGAACTTCTTGTCTCGGACTTTTGGGGAGCGCTGTGCCTCATGCTGGTGATACCATGCCTTGGGTGCGCCGGCATAAGCAGGTCCCCAGAAGGGGTTGAACCAGGGTGCTCCGCCCATGATGGCCGCGTGTGCCATAGGTGGTAAGTGTGCGAAGTAGGCCGACGTTGAGCATCGGTGCTGTCCCGTGTGCGAATCAGACTCTCATGATGCTGCCTGATCCGTTCTGATGAGGCTGAATGGAGCGTTTGGGATTGTGAAGCCGTTGGGATCACGACTTGGACTCTGCAAGCGCGGCACGGCAGAAGTGTCTGCGGCATTTGATTGAGGGGCCTCGAGCAAAGCCCGAAGTGCACCGAAGTCGAGAAGTTATGCGCTCACAAGCGTTCTTATCTGGCAATGAGCTCATCGGTTCTTCTTGAGGTGTCTTCGGGGATCCTGGGGCGTCGCGACGGGCTCCGAGAGGGAGGCCCTCGAGAAGTTCTTTGCCTTCTGGTACGATAGGTAGCGCAGTGGTGAGAAGGTCGGTCTGGATGATTCCCTCCATATCCTCGATGCGTCTGGCGTCGGATGTGATCATCCTCTGTCACCTCCAAGGTGCGCTTTTCTTCTTGGATCCTCGTGTCATTGTGCCTTTGCTTCGAGCAAGCAATGCTTCGGCTTTGGCCGGAAGTTTGCTTAGGTGGGGCCATAGCTTTTCACATTGGCTAGGTTCCCCACGGACGGTGCCACTGTTGTTGTAGTAGAGACAACACAGAATAGAGGGTGTCGATAGCTTGATGGCTAGAGTGCGATAGTAATGGCCATGTACGACAGCCTATGAGAAGGTCGTCATACACTCGACATATATGCGACACTTCAATATTTCTTGAATAGGTTCAGCTGTCTCGAGGAGAGCAACCTACTCCTATGTCGAGGGAGGCGCCGTGCGAGACTGGCTGGCGACTTGGGCCGTTCGAGAGTTCCCAAAGTCGCTCCTAGAGCTATACGAGACTTGGAACTCTAGGCCTCCCCCATGAGATTTCTCATTTATGAGGTGAATTTTATATCCCCCATGGGGGGGGTTTATATAGGCAAGAGGTCTATGAAAACTGACCATGGCTATCCTTGAGGGGAGAGAAGTGGAGGGGTAATTTGGGAAAGATGGTCCATACGTCCATGGTGGACTAGAGGAGTGGGAGTGGAGTGTGGTCTATGGTGGACTAAATTCCCTCATGCACCCCTTAATCTCTTGACTTGACTTTGAGTTGAATCTTTCGCCATATAGGTGCCACATAGGACGCCATGGGGCCACGCCCACATAGGAGTATTTATCACCCCAACAAGTTATTAGAGAAAGTCCACCCATTTCATGTGTATATCAGGAAGCCTCATTCTCCATTCTTCCACCCTCCATTATAGCAAATACCTATACTATTCGTCAAATTATGAGCAAATTTTCTTCCGATATATAATATAAAACCCTTCATTATTCCCCCACCCACTCTGATTCACCCCCTATCTACTCCCACACCGAGCCTACCCGAGACGGTAGAGAGAAAGGGAGTGCATGCTAGGGTTTGCACCGTCACCCTTGCTCCCTGCCTCCCCCCGCCGCCCTCGAGGTCCCCCGCCGGAGCCCTCTCACCGCCATTGGACCCCTTCTCCTTCCCTCCCGCCAGCTTCCAAATCTATCACCTAGACTCACTGCCCACCCCTGGTGTCATATTATTGTCATTTTTATCTTTTAGATTGATTTCTTTGGCAACCTATGCAAATAAAAACTTCAAAACAATGATTCCATTTATTAAACAGCACACAAACGAGTCCAGGAGTATTTTAGACTTTGCAACCTTAATCACAGACAATAAGCTCAATTCATAAGTCGTTCCTAACATGCAAAGTTATAAATATGACATGCTTATTCTCACTGCAGCTTATATGAGGCTTATCTGGGCAACTAGCTATGCACAAGTCTAAGTTGTTCCTATGGGGACTTATATTTGTTGATAGACATACAAGTTTGCTAACAAGTAATATGTAGAGTTACTAGGTAGTAGTATGTATGGTTGTCATGCTAGGTAGTGTGATATAGAGTTGCTAGCAAGTATGTAGAGTCACCGAGTCATCAACAAGTAACATGTAGAGTTGCTAGATGTAGTATGTAAAGTTAATAGCAAGAACATACAACCACCACCTATAGTTGCATGCACAAATCACTTCTAGTTACTACCAAGTAATAAATCTTTCTTAGTAATGGTATATGGGCTTACTAGCAAATAACATGTACATTTGCTAGATGGTAGTATATAGAGTCACTAGCAATATAGAATTGATACTAAGTCATAGATACATGCCTATTCAACCGTGTAATAGTTAACCATAAATAGTTACTAGTTGAGAAATAACTTCATCATTATATCACCAAAATATATGCAATATGATTCATTTTTTTGTTGCACTCGTATCATGGAACGCAACGTTGCATAGGGAGCATGGAAAAGACGCTTAGGCTATTGTTTCGTGTCTTATGTCCAAAGATAAAAGGGTAGAAGTGGGAGAGACTTAGTTGGAATTGCTCAAGAGAAAGAACCCTCCAAAATATATATGATAAAGTGATAGTGAGTACACTAACGTGCTATTAGTAGCTCATTAGTCGCATCCGTTTAGATATGATTACTATTTTCATGGATGTGCATCATCAACCTTAATATAGCAACTTCAACACTATTAATCGTACTTAAGGAAAACATCATTGCATCCTTTTGTGAAGTCTTTATCTGCAATACTTGAATCAAAAATTGGCTATTGCCTTGGTTAAACATTCTCTATGTAGTATTGTGAGTTATGTATAGTTTTGTGTCTTGTTAACATGTTGATAATGGTCTGGGTGCACCCAAATTAATTTTTTGGTTGGATGAGTGATTGTGTTTTCTGATCATCATTTACGAGAAGTCAAGTTTAAAATGATGTAATTCTCGTGTATCCCTATAACTCATATCATGATTTTCTTAGTTACTATCTTATTTCTCCAGGTGCATCTTGTTGAACAACTATGCTTAGCATTGAATGATGAGTTCAAAATGTATTTACTCCACATTTGACCGAGTTGTATTCAAGTCTTAAATGCGGCTAAATGCTGGCAATGATTATTATTGTGTTCCTAACATATTACACACACTTGGAGTTTTTGGTGGACCAGCTCCCACTTATTTTCATGTTCCTAATATATGTTTGGTGAAGTGTAACATATGTTAATTTGAATGGCACCTTTTAGGAAATTTGGATGAGCACATGCACTTGGTCGCTATAGTGCTTGTTCGCTTATTTAAAGTGGAGCTAGATGATATTAGATGGCATGCCATCGTCACTTGACTAAGCTTACACCTAAGGTGCAGGTTGGTTGATGTTATAATCCAGTTTGATGTATCAATATGATTTTGACCAAAAAGATCTAGATTTAGAAGCTCTGTGTTTCTATATTACTCATCATTTGTCTTCGACATATCTTGTCCAAGTTGGTACTCATGTATCAGCTTTGGTGCATCATCTGAAGCTCATCTTGGATGGGTAAGTTTATGGTTAGAGAAATAACTTTCTATTTCTTGTGTATTATTGCTTTCTTGTGATTATTTTTCTTTTTGATGAAGTCTTGTTTTTATGGAATATTTATGAGCATAACATTATTTCTACTTTTGTCAATTTTATTTTTTTGTTTTGTGCATCACTTTTGTTAACTAGACTGTTATTTTTCCTTCTATGAGTAGTAAACAATGATGATCTACGAAAAGATGTTGTGCAGATGCTCTGCTTGTTTGGACATGCTCTTGGAGAAGAATTTACAATTTCCATACCATCAATACACAAACTCTTGTGAAGCATCGTTTGCGAGTATCATATTTTGATTTTATGCATGTACCTTTGGATGGCTTGGTCTAATTTTTTTCACATCTTTTTCAAACAGTGCAGAAAATGGGATGTAATTGAAAATTCATTACTAAGGCAAGAGTTATTCTTCTCCGATAACTTGTCATTACAAAAGTACACATAGTGTCCACCTGATGTCATTAGTGACCATCTTGATGACTTCCGAGAAATCTGATGAAACATAGCGGCAACCAAGAATTCATCAAGTAATATGCTTTGTTGTTTTGAATGAGTATGTCATAGATTTACTTACTTATATTCTACTTTTTATTAATTATTGTTTTTTGTTGTTCTTTTGACCATCTAGCCTAGTTTTAAGACATCAAGCTCATCGTTGTCCTTAAAACTTTTAACTTTGTTGAATACCATATCACAGCTGCGAAGACCTTTTCTTCTTTTTTCGAATCATGAAATTTTAATGTTCTTGTTCAATGTTCTAAGTAGGAGTGCAACAACCGCACTTGCACCCTCTTAAGTGTTAATTGTAGTTGCGCATATCAAGGCCATCAACCTACATATGCGCTTAAAGGTGGGATGACCACTTGCTAACCACTCACTGCTATTTAGAAAAGAACATTGTATCTGCTTGATCTTGACATTCACTACAACAGCTAATATTATGCCATAACAAAGTGAAAGTCAAAATTGTAGTGCAGTTGTTTAGATATTTACTACAACTCATATAATTGGACCTTTTGCTTAGAATTGCACCTGGTCACTTTCCTATGACACATCCTCTCCATTGGTTGATGACTTCTCTTTGACTGTACATAGGATTCTTCATGTGTTATTTTTCCTTTCTCATATTGAAGAGATGGGCTTCAAGATTTGCAACAAGTTGCGTTTCTTTGAGATATCAAATACTCCCTCCTATCACAAAATATATATCATTTTTATCTCTGAAATTTTTTCTCTAATACAACAGTGAAGCACACTTATCTCACTTCCTCCTATAATCCCATTACACCTCTATTGAAAACAGATGCTCATATTCTCATCAATAAATGACGTCTCTTTCCCAATCTCTTTCAGTCTATCCTTCCCAACATATTTTTATGAGAAGATCTAGTAAATTTTCTAATAAAGCAGGAGCATTGAAAAGAAAAAGAAACGTAGCGTCATCATTGACGACACAAGTCGATTAGATTCCAAAAAACACCAAATGCCATAACTCCACACTCCACGAAGATCGTCCTTGTCCCACCAAATCGGTCCCGTACCCTCTACGAACAAACCTGATCCAATGTGACCTACACGGCAGGGGCCCCAACAGGCTCGAAAAGGGCACGAAAGACATCCTGCCAAACAACTGATAAGCCTATGCCACTTGGGAGCCACATCGACACGCAGCAAGCACTGCCACTATCGCTAGAAGAGAAAAGTCAGATCAGGTATGGGAGGAGCGGATCTGGGGCCCTCTACATTAGGTAAGGTGATACCACCGCCCCTATGCCCTCTGCAACGCCGGTCAACCGACAGTGACAACTACTGTCGCCTATGGCATCCACCCCAACCACCATGCCCTATGCAATCCACCGTCACAGCCCCTGAGGCTGTCATCCTGCCATTCCCTGCTTGCACGGACACTACTGTGCCACACAGGCCGGCAACCCCGCAATCCTAGCTGCACAAGATCACCACTCGCAAACCATGATCACCCCATCGCCACCTCAGCATCTGTGCCCAGCTGAAGAAGGAAGGGGCTAGCCCCCCACCGAAAGAGGCATCATCACATTGCCAGGACGCCCGGATGCCCACATCGTCGGCTACTCCTAACGCGCACGTTCGGAGGAAGACACCTCGCCAATCGGGTCAATAGCCTACCGCACTCATAGCGTATGGCTACCTCCCTTGTAGTGTCGGCCATAGCTTCACCTCCAGCGGGGCTGCCGCTTGGCTTACTACTGCCCCACTAGACTCACCGGCTAGATGGTGCAAGTAAAGCTGGCCATCTGGGCCGGGCCAAAAAGGCCGGCCCACGGGCACGGTTTTTTGGCCCGGCATGGCACGGGAATAAAAGGGCCGGGCCGGCCTTCGGCCCGCCACGGAACAGGGCCGATCCCCGAGGCGAGGCCTTAAGGCCAGGCACGGCCCGCCTTTTTATTCGCGGGCCGGCGCGGCACGCGGCCCCGTCCGACCTTTTTTTGTATTTTTTTTCTTAATTTTTTAGATTTTTCTGTATTTTTTTTCTTAATTTTTTAGATTTTTTAGATTTTTCTATATTTTTTTCTTAATTTTTTTAGATTTTTTATGTATTTTTTTCTTAATTTTTTATATTTTTCTGAATTTTTAAAATGTTAAAGGCCCGAATGGAACGCAGGCCGGCCCGCACCCGTGCCGTGCCGGGCCGGCCTTTTTTACGTCGCGTGCCGGGCCGATCCTCCAGCCCAGGCCTTTGGGCCGGCACGGCACGGCCCTTTTATAAAAGGGCCTACACGGGCCGGGCCGTGCCAGGCCTTTTTATAAACGGGCCGTGCCATGCCGTGCCGGGCCGGCCCATGTGGCCACCTTTAGTTGCAAGTTCGACATGCCCGACCACGACGTAACCACTGGGGGCCGTTGCCTCGGCATCCATCAGCAGACTGCATCGCCACCCACCACACAGGTCGTCAACGCCAACCTAGGGAAATGTTAGATCCAGTCTGCGAGCCTCGGCCACCTCAACACTACCAGGACCGCCACCTCAGCCTCCTCTTGCTGGCCACATACCAGGCTACAGTCCACCACACGCCTTTGCCGCCAGCACCGCAACCCGTGGTAACCGAGTTTGTTGCTTCACCATACGCCCACTACTCTCTCACACTCACGCCGCCTGCTCTACCCTTGGCATAGTAAAAAAAATTATAAAATCATGGTACTATGAAAAAAATCATGGCGAATCTAATGGTATGGTTTTTACTTAATCAATCTAAATAATTATATATATATATATTACTCATTTTGTTTTAGTATATATGTTCTCAGCCCACTACGCGTACATAACAAGATAGCACTACATCTAAAAAAAAGAAATTTATCATACATATCCCTCTTAAACAATACTATTATTTAACTATTTTTAAAGCATTTAAATAGGGGTATGGAGTGGAAACATTGTAATAACTACATTCTTGATATCTTTAATGAACAAATATTTTGAGATATTTCTAAAATCAAAGATAAATATAGTGAAACAGAGAGAGTAATAATCAAAATTAAAAATTAATTACATGTATTTTAGGTCGTCGTCTGTTTCGAATTTGAAGAAGCAGTTCATACCATATTGCTCCATTGTCGCTCTCATATTCGCGAGGCCAGCTTCAGCTTTGGCCTGCACGGATCTTGAGGCCATCGTAGCCATACAAAAAGGTCAAAAGCAGAATCAACGCTGCCTTCGTGATGCTATCTACTAACCGGCAACAAATAGATTTTTATTATATTGGGTTATCCAGATTAAGCTTCGTTGCTTAGCGACAGGGAATCCTTTTCGGCTGGCCCTCGCTGTGTTGAAGCTTGGAAAGGCTGGTTACGTGCCGCCGCGCTAATAAAATATGCGGAATGTTGAGAACATCAAGGGCATAAACGCGTCACACACTATGTTTCTTTTGTTTGGTTCGCGGAAGCTGGGAGTACATTTATATGGACACAAGATCTAAATTTTAGATGGACGCGATTTCCGCAAACGGTAGCTCAGTAATCCTATCGAACCGGTCCTTCTATGTTTTTTCTTACCGCTGTAGCTGTCGCCTCCACCTCTCTTCTCTTTTATCATCATTTTGTCGTCTCTATCTTTCTCACTGTTAACTCACTGTCTCCTTCTTTTCCACCACCGCGCCACTAGATCTGCCGACCATTGTCGCCAATGGCAAGTCAGGGCATCGACGTCCCGATCAGGTTATCCCTCTAAGCCAAAGGAGGGGAAGTGTATCGGTGTTAGCGGCCGTCGCACATTGCCATCGTCATCGACCGTTACTCATCGTCGGTCAACCTCCTCCTCCCTCTTCTTCCTCCTTTCTTTCTTCCTCTACTCCCTCTTCTTCATCCTCCTCCTCTCCTTCCGATCCAACGACGCTCAACTGTCTAGTGTGCGACCATTCGTCCGTTAGATTTTTCGATATTAGATAACTAACTTACCTACGCGCGATGAGTGGAAACGAGACACAATTGTAGATTTATCCTTGTTTTCCACAATTCAATACGTGTGCCATGGTGTCATCCTGTCTCTCGAAAAACTTCAAGCTGAAGCATTGGAAGATGCTCTAGCGAGGGTTACTTGTCATGGGCACAGGAGACTCCGGCCCAACTTTAACCATTAACTTCTGTACGAGATTCAACAATGTGCTGATGAAAAAGTTCTCAACTTCACATGGTAGATGACAATAAATCATGCAACGGAAAGCACTGTATCTATATTGTTCTTTTCCTCGGTCTAAAGATAACAAGGAGAGATACAGATATGCAAGTACTAACGGCCGTTAATGGATAAACCCCACGACAAAAACCGCTTAAACCCAACCGTATGTGATCCCCCAACTCGGCCCTCCTTCGTTACCTTCCAAGTTTCAACCCATCGTAGAGAATCTATGCCACGTGGTTCGGGGACCCACACGTCATAGACGTGCTTAACAGAGTCCGAAGTAGACAGACGCAACCAATCTTTTGCGCCCTCGCTTTCTTTGCCTCTTCCAATTTCGCTAGCCCACCTGCCCTGCCCTCCTCGTAAAAGGAAGCGAAAAAATCGAAGAATTTTTAGAGCTCCGTACCGGAACGACTCCCAAGTCCCAACCCAGCCGCCGCCGAAGCAACAGCTGCAGCAGCCTCATCCCTCGCGAGAGGGGCCGTCGTGAGCCTCTGGTCGCGTCTCCAGCGATGTACCCGGTGGCGACGGGACCACCGCCGGCGCGGCTGCCGGCGGCGTCGCGGGTGGACAAGGCGACGAGCCACCTGCTGCTGGGGCCGGACTGGGCCGTCAACCTCGAATCTGCGACACCCTCAACTCCGACCGATGGTGATTGATTGCTTCCCCCTTCCCCCCTCGCCTTGGAGTTGTCGCTTGCAGAACCTCGCGTCGCGACGGTTTGTTTTGACTCTCGATGCTTGTACGGAGTAAGAATTATGGTGGGAGATTGGGGTTTTTGTGGGGAATTTGTTGCTCTCTGGTGCTTCTATTGCCGCGCTGTTGTTTTGGGTTTTGGTTTGAGGAGCGCGTTGACCCAATTGATTGAGCGGGGTAACCTCCGGCCGCTATTGCTTGTTTGGTCTGGTCAAAGTTCCGATCGATTTGAGCATGCTTACTGCATAATTGAAGTAGGATTCAGATGGTTTTTAGGCAGGGGCCTCCATTCTGTAATCTCGGATCGTTTTCTAGTGGTTACTATGTTATGAGAATTGTATGGGATGTAAGCACTAAGCAGAGGACCTTGTAGGTTATTTTCAGCTTAGGGTGGCATGTTCTGAAAAAACTTTGAGCCTGGGATGAGTTGAGGAACTGTAGCTCGAGCTCAGGTATAGTCCTATCTCGAGCTTCGTAGGGGAATTTGCATAGAGGATTATTGTATCGCTACTGGCAATTTTGCAAAGGGTGAAGCTACATAGGGCTCCATAACGATGTGTAGTTCAGTAGTAGCTTTGTTGTCATTCCCGTTAATGAAAAGATGAATTCTGATGTAGTTTCGATTCCTGGTCGAGAATATGATGGTTTCAGTTGACGATGCCACTGAGGAACTTCTCTACTTTTGATGCCTAGGCAGTTGCACAGTGCTCTTTTAGAACTAAATTGTATCGCAGTTGTTGTTTGCGACAAAAATGTGTTTGAAGTTCTATCCTGTTGAGGTATTGCTTATCTGTGTTGTAAGTCGGGCATTCATCTGCAATTGTATGGTTCACGAGGTTGCATTGTTGTACAACATATGAATTATCTTTCTTTTCTTTCACTACAGAACTCTATAAAAATGAACTTTTTCAACTATATTCTGTTTGTTTTAATGTATAGATGGGAGTACATCCAGATTAACTTACATAATTGCTTATGATTTATCTTTTGTTTCACTGAGGAGTCCAAAATGTTGAACTTTTAACTGTATTTTTTTTGTTTTAATGTATAGATGGGAGGACTTCCAGATTAACTTATATAAGTGTAGATAAGTTTTTCCTTACTGCGTGCTAATACATTTGCCATTCTGAATCAGGCAAACAAAGATGTGGTAAAAGCAGTGAAGAAGCGGTTGCAGAATAAGGATCCAAAAGTTCAATTTTTCACTTTGACGGTGGGGACTATAATAATACATGTCATCATTGCTATTTTTCTGTAATGTTTTGCTGTGAAAACTCTAGATATTTTTTCGGGATGATGGCCTTCAATCTGTTAGAAGTAATTCAGATGCTATTATACATACCTGCCACTGTCAAGTTATTCTTCCGCCAAGACAACTTCATGGTGCTATTTTTATTGTTGACATTGTTTGTAAAATCTTTGCAGCTGTTGGAGACAATGATGAAGAACTGTGGCGAATATGTTCATTTTGAAGTTGTTGAGCAGCATGTTTTACAAGAAATGGTTAAAATTGTCCAGAAGAAGGTATCTCCCTCATTTGGTCCTTCCAAGTCCTCTCATTACTATGCTCGTGTTGCTTAAATATGCCAAAACCCAAGAGAAGTAAAAAAACAAGTTGAAAAATCAAGTATATCTCTTCTTTAAGACATGTACTTCTATATCTTTTTTAAGACAACAGGATTACAGATGGGTGTTTCTCAGTGTTAAGAAGTTTCAGCAACATTAGTTTTTTGTCTGCGTGTTTAATTGACTAGCCAAAAAACTATTTAAGGGCATCTCCAATAGTAGAGAAGACAGTATTCTCTTTTGTCCATCCATGTCATCAAGGGATGGCAATAGAAATACCTAGTACAATGGTAGAGAAGGTTGCCTTCCCATATTTAATGTTTGTGTCTCTAGTCTCCTTAAATTTAGGGGCATAAGTCTTCTCTTAGCCTTTCCTTAGCTACGGAAAGGTAAACTTTTCTCTCTTCACTATGTTTCCTTCACGTCAACAAAATTCTTATGTGGCATCACTAAGGGAAGGCTGACATTACATTATTAGAGATGCTCTAAGTATAGATAACTCCGTCAGGATATGTAGAATTTTATGAATGTTATGAATTGTCCGGTGTGACATCCTTGATACTATCTCAAATAAAATAGATTTGAATTCTTTCTTTAAAAAAATGCTCTGACTAGATAAGAACCCTATATGGCATTTTGTTTGCTTGGTCTAGTTCTGAATATCCTTATTGTTCTGTGACTTAAATTTGGTGTTTGAATCGAACCGTCATTCCTTTTGGAGCAATTTGGTAACTGTCATTATGTAACAGGTCACATTTGCAATTCATTCATATGGATCATATATAATTGGCGTTGGCAACTTTTTGTTCTATTTCAAATTGAGATTTCTATTTTGTTCACTCATTCTCCTCTATTTCTTTGCACTAATGGACAACAATTGAACACAATGCTAAGTTTCTGGGAATATTGATTTTTTGAATATCCATCCAGCATGATATGCAAGTGAAAGATAAGGTATTGATACTTCTGGACTCATGGCAAGAAGCATTTGGTGGACCTGGAGGCAAATATCCACAATACTACTGGTCATACATTGAACTAAAGGTATGTTGCTATTTCTTTCCAATGGAAGACCTCGCACTGTGCAACAGAATCAATTCAGTACTCATAAATTGATGTGGAGCCAAGAACATGACCTGAAAGAAATATTCAAAGCACAAGTGGTTCAGTGGCAGATAATTGTTTACTTTTTACTATTTAGGGAATAAGACTTCTGAAGTTGATCATATTAGCTAATGAACGATCTGTTACAGAGGTCAGGAGTAATGTTCCCCTGCCGTCCTATAGACGCCCCTCCAATATTTACTCCTCCTGCAACACACCATTCTCAGCCCTACGGTTCACCTACATATCCTGCTGGAAGTCTAAATGACAGAATGGCATCCGATGTTGAAACATTGAGGTTGTATTTCTTCTCTAGTATTCAGCTTCTTTAGCTTTTCCTCGTTGCAGCTATCTCTTTTATTACTCCATTTTATGGTTATAACCTTTTATCTCCTTTTGCTTCAGTTTAGGGGACTTGAATAATATTAGAGATGCAACAGAACTACTGTGTGATATGGTGAATGCTTTGAATCCTGCTGATCGCATGGTAAACAGAATATTCAAAAGAAATTGCACGGCTAGTTTTGTTGAAGTTCATGGAAATAACCTATTCAATTTTTGGTGACCCCAGGGTGTTAAAGATGAAATTGTTACAGAGCTTGTCAGCCAATGTCGTTCAAATCAACAAAAGCTCATGGGGATTATCAGTTCAACAGGGTAAGCTCATCTCTCTCAGATTGTACAAATATAGATTTCCTCTTTCAAGTATTGCAGTGTTTGCCTTAATTGAATTTGAAGTTCAGTGTTGCAATAGTGCACACATGCATAAGCATGGTACACATTTTTGCAATTCAGTGCCATCTAAAAGGCAGTGTAGTGCAGACCACACGCCCACAGAACGTAATGTGTGACTTTTTTTTTGTTCCTGTTGTTTAGGAATGAGGATCTACTGAAGCAAGGCCTAGAAGTAAATGATCGCTTACAAATTGTACTTGCAAAACATGATGCCATTGCTTCTGGTGCTCCTTTGCCAGTTGAAACACCAAGTAGAGACGAGATACCCAGAGAGCATCCAACACCACAGCCATCTGCACCTCCAATTACACATAATGAGGCTTCTGTTGAAGAGGATGAAGATGATGACTTTGCTCAGATAGCAAAAAGGTACATAAAAGTAGCCTTTGACATGCAATCTACACATTCCTGATCAGCTATTAATTCTTCATGCTTTTTTATGTATCTGCAGAAAGAACAAATCTGTGATAAGCAGTGCCGAGGCATCATCTAGTGTTGGTGATCACGCCCTTATATCTGTTGAGCCAGCAACTTCTGAAGCCTCATCTTCTGTTGCAAGCAAGGCACTGGTTCCTGTTGAGTTAGCTCCTGGTAGCAGTACTCGGACAAAAGAGCAGGATATGATCGACCTGCTAAGCCTCACCTTGTACAGTCCTGAAGTATCTGCAGATTCTTCAGCACAGAGCCAAAATGAGACTCAGCAGACTGCCATGTCAAATGGGCCAGAATCACCACCAAACTATCAGCCTGCTGCATCGGATGGACCACATTACGCTTCCAACCACCAGGCATATCCAACAAATCAGGGGTACACTCCATACAACAATTATGTTGCACCTTGGGCCCAAACTGGGCAGGGCGCACAGACTGGAGCATATCCAACTCAGACTCCACAATATACATCTAGCTTTCCGGCACCACCATGGGCCATGCCTACAAGCATCAACTCTATTGATCCTTTCCAGCCTGCCACATACCAAATGCCAAATCCTCCTGTTGCTTCTGTTGCCCCGACAGTTACCTATCCAGCTTCTTCAACGCCGTATGCTGCTCCACAAATGCAACATGTGCCATCTCCAACCCCCAACCCCAATCCTATGCAACAGCACAGCTCTTGTGTTTCTCAAACAAACAATGCCCTCACCATTGCCCCAGTTGCTCGACTGAACGGAAACCAAAGACCAAAAGAAGCACCAGTGACCGCAGCCAAACCCTACTACATGCCAGACAATCTATTTGGTGATTTGATTGATGTGAAGAGTTTTGGTGCTGGAGGTAAGATGAGCAGATGCACGAACATGCCTAGTCCAAAGGGTGGTGGTCAACCTATGATCGGTGGACAGAAATAGGTTTCACAAGTTCAAAGTAGTTGCTACTGTCTTTTGGTTTGTACATTTGCTGTATATCTGTTCAGGTCATATTGGTTACACTGTTTAATTTAGTGGTTGCCGCTTGTATATTCGAAAAGAGATTGTAGAGCATAATTGCTGTAAATGATTCGTTTGAACCATTGTTTGTCTCCGTTCTTCCTCGCTGATTGATTTCATTATTTGCATGTATGGCGTACATGTATCCTATTCAGTTGATACGCAAACATTTTCTGTATAATGTTACTGGCCAATTCAAATTTTTGATCATCTGGAGAGATAGGGATCTAAAAGCTGGCACATATAACGGCACATCTGAATATCTGATTACAGCGAACTTACTGGTCATGAACAGTTTCTACTCCGAACAACAAGCTGAATTATATTAAGGAAACGCAGGCTGGATGACGGCCGGAGCCGGTGCGCACCATGGGTTTGCAAGACAGATCACGAGACAACGAGGTGCTGTCTCACAGATTGTCTCTTATTTATAGATACGGATACCATGCTAATGCGCGCGGTGTCAGCTTCGCTTTGCCTCTTCACAGCTTCGACAGCGCAGTGTCCATCACCTCAATGAAGAAGTCTGCAATGCGAAGTTCATACATCGTGTTATAATTATGGATCAGAAGTCAAGATACGCGAGCGGTGGAGCAGATCTTACCGGAGTCCTCTTTAGAAAAGCACAACGGGGGTGTTACCCTGAACACGTTGCCGTAGAAACCACCCTTCCCCACCAGCACACCCATATCTGTTGAAAGAAGAAAAACGCTCAGATCAAAGATTACATCTTCTGTATCGAGTTTTAGAATTGTAAAGCCGGAAGACGCATCAGAGCTCAACAAAACACGCTGTTCATGTGAATTGTAACCACCTTTCATGTGGTTCATGACATGCGCAATCTCAACTTTGGCCGGAGTTTTCTTTTCGCGATCGGTTACCAACTCAACTCCAAGAAGAAAGCCTCTACCCCTTACATCACCAATAACTGCAAAGGCCAAACATAAGTAAGAGCTGTCTATAAGTTATGCGGTTGCGATGTGATTTTATCTTTCTAATGCTTACTTTCATGCTTCTCTTTCAGAATATTAAGTTGTTCCTTCAGATAGGAGCCACCAACAAATGCATTTTCCTGGAGCTTCTCCTTCTCCAGTACTTTGAGAACAGCGTGACCAGCAGCTGTGCTGACAGGGTTGCCACCGAAGGTGTTGAAATAACTTCTGCGGGTCAACACCTGAGCAATCTCAGGTGTTGTAACGACTGCTCCTATCGGTATGCCATTTCCTATACCCTGAACAGGAATGAACATGTGAGCCAATGGTTTGGTTCCTTGGTTTGATGAGTTGACCAATGGGACCATTATGGAATGCATGAACTCATGAAGTACGAACACCGTGGAGAAACTATCAAACTTCACCTTTGCCATTGTAACTATATCTGGGATGACACCGTGCCCTTCAAATCCCCAGAAGTGGCTTCCAGTTCGTGCAACTCCTGCCTGAACTTCGTCAGCGATGCAGAGGCCACCAGCTTTCCTTATCATATTGTACGCTGCAGGCAAGTATCCTGGTGCCAATTCCACTATTCCACCAACTCCCTGCGGAGACGAACATTTCATTTTCAGGAAAAAAAAGATCATGTTTCATTGAAATGACTTCAAGAGATTGAAGATGGTCATAGTACTATAATGCATTGATATTGCCATACCTGTATGGCTTCTGAAATGAAACCAGCAACTCTCCCTGTAGTCCCAAAATCAATGACTTCCTGAACATCTTTTGCATACTTTTCTCCATCTGAACCGAAATCACCTCTGTACGGATCTGGATTAAGAGCATGGTGCACTCCCGTCTGGGTAAAGAAAAGGGAGCAAATGTCATTGTGTTATGTCACAGAAACAAATGCCATTGCCAATTTCAATGCAAGATTGCAAAATAACAACCAAGTGGCTAGAGAGATTCCGTAACTTGCATGTAAGAATCACAGCCAAATTTCTTTGTGTTTACGTACTGGTGTAAAACTTGAAACAAGACGGAAACTTACCTGGACAATGTTAAATTTCCAGTTGCATTGAGCAGTAGCACCCATCGTTGCAGCTGCGTTCCCGTGGTATCCATTCCTAAGCGAAATAATGTCATGGCAACCAGTGTAAAGCCGGGCAATCATCAGCGCGAGCTCATTTGCCTCCGTGCCAGAATTTGTGAAGAAAACAACCTGAACAAGACTAGAGCAGATTCACATGAGGCTCAATCAACCAAAAGAATCTGTGCATTTCCAGAATACTTTCAGGTACAGAAATGCGAAAGTACGCTGAGAGTACCTTCAGATCACCAGGCATTTTGGATGCCAATGACTCAGCAAAATCTGCAATTGCATGATTCAGATACAGAACTGTGGAGTGTTGTATCCTCTTTGCCTGGTTGACAATGGCTTCAATCACATCAGGATGGCAATGCCCACAACAAACGGTTGCAATGCCACCGAAAGCATCCAGGTAGCGGCGACCATCCTCATCGAACAGGTACTGCATCTTTCCGTCCACTATGTTCAACTGTAATGATTGTTTGCTAACATGATCAATTTCGGTGCTGAAATTTACAAAGATCAATTTGTCTTGCATGATACTAGCTTTTCTTGGTTAGTAGCCAAAATATACCCTGTCTCCTGATCATATTATCACATTGAAATTTAAGAGAAAGTACTGAGACACTGTCTCAAATCTTTAAGTAACAACAGCATGACAACAGTTAATAGTCCATTTTTTTCCTTCTTATTCCTCCATTTCAAGAACCTTTTGAGCTAGCTCTCTTGTCAATAGTTCAAGGGGATCTGAAAAAGCTAGCTGATAAGAGTGATTCTTCTTCCCTTTTCTTTGTGTCTTATAAAATTAGATAAATATTCGCATAGAAAAATATTTTACACGTGACATATGATCTGCTCTGAGTATAGCACATGAGCTCCAATGTCGGCGGAGTCAGCATGTCAGGTACACAACTTGGCACCATCTGCAGAAATCCCATCTTGACCATGTTTTATTTACTTTGGCAATGCACGTGCAGTTTTCAAATAGTAAGCTGTCAGTAATCACTTTCTTTAGAAAGAGATAAAAGATATTAGTGGCCCAGCCACAGATGTAAGAGATCTCCTCACAGACTCACACAGGACTTAGTTGAGCAAACTGGTTAACAGAGATAGTATGGTCCTATTGATAAGAAGCAACCACAACTTTTCGTGCTTGATTCACTAGGTCCCAATAATGCATAACTACACTAGTACAAAGAGGTAGATCCAAATGGAGTGGTACTGCACGCATTGCAGAAATTTGGGGCTAACATCTTGGAAGATTCTCAAGGATATGTTGAGACAGAACTTAGCTCTGTGAGCTTCTTTTTTTTTAGAATCTTAGCTCTATCTAGATCTCACCAATCACCAGACCTCGGGTATAAAGGCAGAGCACATGCTAGAATGGTATTCTTAGAGGCTACAGCAGCTATCGAAAAAACGACAGAAAAAAATCACTAGTACTTCGCAAAAGGAATAACACTAAAATAAACCAGCTAGAGATCGAAAAAGAAATGCAGCAGACGTTGCTGAAGAACGGGATTTGTTTAATTTGTTTGCCTGATCATGTGAACGCCGCTCATTTGTTGCCGCATTCGAAGCAAAATGTTACCGTCGTTAAATAGAGTTACAGTTCATTTTAACTGACACATGTACTGTTCGTGTCTGCTGCTTCTGGAAGGGGGGAAAATAGGTGTCCGATTTGTAATGATACTTCCCTCGAAGATTAGAAATGGAAGTGGAGAATCTGGCTCGTTCCCGAGAAATTGGAGGTGGCAATTAAGGGCGTGGGGTACGTACAGGGCGGTCGTAGAAGTGGAAGAGGGAGGGGCTGAGGAACTCGGCCCTCTTCCGGAGGACCTCCGCCGCCCGCGGCCCGTCGTATGGTGGCGGCGTGTACTCGAACGGAGGCATCTTGGGGGCGCCACCGCCATTCTCCGGCGCGGCGACGGCGGCGGCGGAGAGGCTGGAGTTGGCCCGGCCGGGGACGAGCGCGGCCTGGAGGAGCCTCCGGGAGGAGGCGAGGCGCTGCATGTTCGGCTCTGTTTCTCTCTGTCTCTGCGAAGCGGTGCGTGTTCTTGAGCTGGTTAATGTTGGTGATGGCCGTGGCTCCGGCTATAAATAGACGGACTGGAGGAGCCTGCGGGCGGGAGGAAGACGAGGTGAAAATGACGAGATTGACCTTCCCTCCTTTGGGCGCGCAAGGAGGAAGAGGTGTGTAGAAAACCCGTGCACAGTACTCCCCACCTAGCAGCAGAAACAGAGGGAGTACAATTATGGCAAATTGTTGCATAGTTGTGGTGAAAATAAATACCTAACTATATGTCATCTCTGTCTTTATCCAGAAGTAATTTGGATGTCCATACATATTTGGAATTAAAGTTTGGTGTGTGAATTTACATGTAATCCCCCGATTCAAGAATCCCCATAATCTCCTCTGTGTCAAGAGCTATAAAATGTAAGTGATCTGAATTTCGCCCGTCTAATTCGATTTGATAAGTATGGCACCATGTGTTCACCTGCTCCGCTGCATGCTATTGTCAAACTCAACAGTGCAGTGCACATGGCTCCACTTGGGAATAAAACTCTGTTTCTCCCTTCTTAATTAATGAGATGAGGCAAATTTTTTGTCTCCGTTTCAAAAAAAATGTTTCTATTCTTTCCTTTTCCTTTGTTTCGTGACCCTAAGGCAATGGTTCAATAATCACGATAGCTAGAATAGATAACCTAGCAAGCTAAAGTCACTATCCTATTAAGATTACTTGTGAATGTTTGTGCTAAAAATAATCTGATTCTTTTCTTCAGTAACAAAATAGAATACACACCATGAATCAATCCTAGGCTCGTTGGTAGGTACATTTCACCTTCCATCACTGCCAACCAGCGTCCCAACCCTACCAAAAAGAATAGACAAAATGCCAAAAGGGGCGTCATGGAGGAAGTAGTTCATAGACCATAGAAGATGAACGAACGGTGCAGCTTGAACCAGAAAAAAAATCATCACCTGCTGCCGTGTCACAAGCAAATTGCTCACGAAGTCCTGGTCCATGAATGAACAAATTCATTGCCGCTTCCACGGGCAGCTTGTTTACTGTAGTCTGTAGGTATGGTGAGATATGTATCGTGGAACGATACGTACTCTAGCTCGATCTTTTATCACATCTGAAACTTTTTCAGAAGCAAATTCTGCCAAAAGAAACACGATTTTTATATTCATAATCATCGTCATAAGTTGTCTCGAAAACACTGCTCTTTCTTTTGCTTTCATTGGAGCAGTTTAGTTTGGTGAGCAGCTAAGTGTCCTTTCCAGAAACATCCATTGGCTGCTTATCATATCATGGAGATGGGCTATTATTCAGGTCCCCGTCGACACCTTGCGTGTGGGGCAAATTAACCAGAGTAAGACTTCGGGGTGATGTCTCGCTCGCTCGCTAGGCGCCTGCCATGTGTTCTATGGTTGTTGGCGCTAGCTTTCAAAGAAGATGTTAAAGCGTACACTTCAATAATCATCCGATATGATTCATGCTTAATTATTTCCCAGGTTGAAGTTTTGAACCTCCACCTTAATAACTGATTAAAGAAACAACTGTTGCTGACGTGTTAACGTATCGTCGTGAATTCCTAGGGCATTCAGATGTTGGCATGTAGTCGTTAACAAACCGAACTCTCTTTGGTACCTCTCCTACCTTCTCTTTACTTGCCTGTTCAGTCCTTATCTATTAGCGCATGATCTCATGCTCATCTACCAGGTCAAGGCACATTGTGCAGATCCTATTTCTGTGTCACTTCCAGCTAGATGTGCATGTGTTAGTTAGACATTTACCGATTCAGCTACACACTCATGTATATATAAATATACCTATACGATCAATACAAGTGCATGTGTTGTATCAGTTCTCATCATCCCTCGTTGCTACTCTACATGGTACCAGACACCATCGTCTCTCTCCGATCCTCAACAGCTTCCGCTCACCTTAGCCCCATGAACAGCCCCAGCCACCCTGCCTCCTCTCTTTCCAATCCTTTCGGCCTCTCTACACCACCGATGCCCCTATCCTCCGCCGCCATTCAATCACTTAACATCCAAAGCCACGTGCGCGAGACGCTCGACCTCGTCGACAACAACTACTCTGCTTGGAGCACCTCCTTCCTCATCATCGTCCGCAAGTTTGGCCTCATCGACCACATCAACGGCACCGTCGACATGCGGTAGCAGCACCACGACGCCGAATGGATGCAGAATGACTACGCGGTCGTGTCATGGTTGTACACCACCGTCTCCAAGGACATCTACGACCTCATCCGCCGGCCCGACGATCCGGCGTTCTCTGTCTGGACAGCGATCTCCAACCTTTTCCTCGACAACCGCCTACAACGCGGGGTGTATGCACAGCAGGACTTGTACAGCCTATGTCAAGGTGACATGTTCATCACCGAGTACTGTTGTCGCCTGAAGACATTGGGTGATACACTGTGCGACGTCGGTGTGCCCCTCGACGATCAAGGCATGGTCGTCAACCTCCTGCGCGGCCTCAACTCCCGGTTCAACCACGCCATGTCCGCGCTCACGTCCCCAACTCTGCAAGCTCCCCCGACATTTGTTCAGTCCCACTCGTATCTCCTTTAGGAGGAACGGCATCTTGCCCACACCGCCTCCATGGAGGCTGCGCAAGCCCTCTTCGTCGGTGCATCGTCCTCCTCCAACAACACCGGCCACAAGAAGAAGAAAAACAAGCCAGCCAAGCACGTTGGGCGCCCCAACTCCAACGGCACACCCTGTCCCCTTGCGCCTTAAAGGATCAAGATGTCGGCCTAGAAGGGAGGGGTGAATAGACGACTAAACAATTTTATACAACTTTAATTAATTCTTTCAATTTTGCGAAATTAAATTTGATTGATTAGCAAGGATGGCTATATCTAGTATGTGTAATCAAATTTACTAAGCAAGTCAAGTATGAGCAATACAAAGATACTTGAAAAATAAGTGCGAAATTAAATGAACGAGAGAAACAATGATTTGTTGCTGAAGTTCGGATCCTTGGGGAATCCTATGTCTCCGTTTGGGAAGCTCGATCACACATGATCAAGAGCCGGCTTCCTCTCAAGTCTTTATCCCTCGAGGACGCTCTTGCGTCTCCTCGACTTCTTCTTGGTGATTATTTCCTCGTGGAGGTGAATCCCGGGCTTCACAAACTTCTTGAGGCTCACCACAAGGATGGGAGCTCTCAAGGACTCCTAACCGTCTAGGAGACCCCAATCTCTAAGAGAAATGAGCTTGATGAACACTTGGAGATGAACTCAACGCGTCGCTTGGATTGATTCTCAACTCACTCAAATCTTTCTCTTCCTCACAATGATTCTCTCTTGGTGCTTGGAGGAGTGGAGAAATGCTCTAGAGAATACAGGAAATGAAGTGGGTATAGAGTTCTCCTTGCTTGGAGCAAGGGGGCTTATATAGAGGCTCCCTCAAAAACTAGCCGTTTGAGGAAATCTGCCAAAATCCAGACTGTCCAGATTTGGGCCGGACCCTCCAGATTTTCAAATCCAACGGCTATCAGTCGAGGTTGCAGAGGGAATCTTTTGGGCTGCTGAGGAAATTTGACACCCAGACTGTCCGAACTTTACTCGGACCCTCCGGGTGGCCGGACACTCCGGGCTAGTGTCCGGACTTTCCAGTACTGATCTGGACATTGGTCCGGACTGTCCGGGCTCAGGGTCCGGGCAGTATAGTACTGATCCGGACCCTCAGCCGGACTGTTGGGCTAAGGTCCGGATCTCCTCTAGAGTGGTCGGACTAATTTTTTTATTTTCGTCTGAGGTAGACAATAGGTAAAATGATGCAACCAATCTAGTAAAAACACTCAACTTTCTCAACGAGCAACCTGGTTTGCTCTGATACCACTTGATAGAACTTTGGGTGTCCCGATCTTTCGATGAGAAACACATATCAGTTTGGTTTGACTATCTGGCTACACTCGTACGACAACAGAGCGCCTAGGCAATCGCTAAACCAACTCCTGGAGGTTATTGACCTTGCCGTGGGCACGATCAACCTGAGCACGAGGTTTCTTTATCCCTGCAAGCAACCGAAGAACAAGCAAGAATAACTGAAGGCAATCTGAAATTGCAAATATAAATGAAGTACGATATATTGATAAGGTGGAGTTCTGCAAAGTAGTCGAACTAGTTGGTCACAAGACACAACTAGAGATAATTTTGTTTGGCCCTAGGCAACAAAACAATGCTCAACAAAACCCAAAGCTACAGAGAGAATCATATAGGGTATATAAAAAGAAGAGGTGATCTGTTACATAGATAGTCCTGGACTGTTTTGGTAACTGCAGCATGCTCATAAGGAATTTGGAGATGGGGTTAGACATGTTAGAAAGATCATGAGATAAGCTTTCCAAAGAGTCCAAGATCATCCAAATCGGAGTATGTATGCTCGAGATATAGATGTTTGAAGTCAGGGCCATCTCAGGAATCCGAATCAAAGTCCAGAACTTGTTGGACTTGATCTCTAACTCTTCTTGGATCAAATGTGATGTGGGAGAACTCTTTATATAGCACAAGTCCATGTGAGGCATCTTCATGGTCACATGTAGTTCATTTGCTTCTTCTCCCGAAAGCTTGAACTTGACTCCTTGCTTGTTCTTGACGATCTTGACGGACCTCCTTTTATTCTTTATAGCTTGATCAGCAGACGTAGTTGAAGTAGTGAAAGTAGAGATGGCAGTGGGTGCATCCATGAGGGTCATGTCCTCATCATTCTTCCTCTCTACATCTTAATAATGTTCTTGTTTCTCCCTCTCTTATTAAGAATCTCATTTCTGTTCGCACTTGAACTCGATCTACACACCAAGCAGGTTCTCCTCCGCAGTAACAGCACCGATGACCTTTATCCTCTCCATATCGAGAACACCACCGACTTGCCTCATGCTCTTCATGTCTCGGTAGATCGCTGGCACGCTCGCCTTGGCCATCTAGGGCGTCACTCACTCTCTCGTATTCTAAACTCCTTCGATTATACCTGTAATAAATCGGCCAGCCACACATGCCATGCATGTCGCCTAGGTAAACATGCACGATTTCCTTTTTCTTCATCTACTCACATAGCTAGTGCCCCATTTCAGCTTTTACATTGTGATGTCTGGACTTCTCCGGTGTTAAGCAATTCCAGTTATCAATTTTACGTTGTCATTTTGGATGATTTCTCCCACTACGTTTGGACTTTTTCCCTGCATCGGAAGTTGGACGTTTTATCCACACTTATTTCCTTCCACACATATGTTAACACTCAGTTTCATTGTCCCATTATGAGCTTTTAAACTGACAACGGTAAAGAATTTGACAATCACGTCACTCGCTCTTTCTTCACTTCTCATGGAATTATCCTTCGCCTCACATGTCCATACACATCACAGAAAAATGGCTGCACCAAACACATTCTTCACACGTTAAACGATAGTTTACGCACCCTGTTGTTTCATGCCTCTGTCCCTCCTTCCTTCTGGCCTGATGCACTCTCCACGGCTTCCTACCTTCTAAACCTTCGCCCATGCAAGCCACGTCAGCTACATACACCACATGAGCTGCTCTTCGGAACAGTGCCAGAGTATGAGCACCTGCAGGTGCTCGGTTGCCTTTGGTACCCCAGCATTGCTGCCACGGCCTCACACAAACTTGCTCCCCGGTCGGTCGCTTGTGTTTTTCTCGGCTACCTCGCACACACAAAAGGATACCGTTGCTACAATTCTGAGATGCGACGTGTACTGACCTCCCGTCACGTCTACTTTGACGAGGACATTTTCCCTTTCAGGAACACTGCATCGCCAATGTCTACTTCGACGGCACCACCAGCTGACGATGTACCGCTCGAAAGCATCGTCGCCACATGAGCGCCTGCACCAGCACGTGTGCATGCACCCACTCCTCGTGGCTCTGTCGCGGTGCCTCACTCAACGCATGTGCCCGCGTCCCTCGACCACGCAGCTCAGCTGCGTGCAACCACGCCCGAGGCTACAGGCCATGCAGATCCGAAACACCCAGCCACACCCATGTCCTCATGCGCCCCTGCCATCCCGATCAGCACCGACGCGCCCACATCCACTTCGTCCGGCCGACGGGACGGGCTCCACGGCGCGCACGCACCCAACGTCACACCGGGGTTTGACGCCATAGGCTCCTCTGCTCCTCTGCCTCCTCCTCCCGCACCTGTACATTCCATGGTCACTCGTGCACGTGCCGGTGTCGTCAAGCCCAATCCCCAGTAAGCGCACACTGCGGTCACCGACACACCCTCGCCGATTCCGAAATCAGTGCACTCTGCCTTGCACGATCTGAACTGGCTCACGGCCATGAAGGAGGAATACTCATCTCTCATCAACAACAACACTTGGGAGCTTGTCCCGCGGCCACCTCATGCCAACATTGTCTCTGGCAAGTGGGTGTTCCGGCACAAGTACAATGCGGACGGCTCGCTCGACAGGTACAAGGCAAGGTAGGTCATTCGCAGCTTCGCTCAGCGTCCTGGTGTAGACTACGACGAGACATTTAGTCCGGTTGTCAAGCCCGGGACAATTCGTACCGTCCTCACTCTCGCCGCCTCGAGACAGTGGCCAGTGCACCAACTCGACGTCAAGAATGTGTTTCTACATGAAGTTCTCGAAGAGCAAGTCTACTGCACGCAGCTCGCGGGATTCGCCAATGCCTCACAACCTGCCCATGTGTGTCGCCTCGCCAAGTCCTTATATGGTATCAAGCAGGCTCCACGCACCTAGTTCACGCGTTTCAACAACTAGGTCCGCACCATCGGCTTCACGGCGACCAGATCAGATTCCTCCCTATTCGTGCTACGACGAGGTTCCGATACAGCTTTCCTATTGCACTACGTGGACGACATCGTGCTAACAGCCTCTTCCACGACGCTGCTTCACTCCATCATCTGCAACCTCACCTCCAAGTTCTCCATGAAAGATCTCGACGCTCTCCACTACTTCCTCGAGATCCAAGTAACACGGTCTGCCGGTGGCTTTTTCCTGTCCCAGGGCAAGTACTCCGAGGAGGTGCTTGACCGCGCTGGCATGAGCAATTGCAGCCCGGTGGCAACCCCCATTGACACCAAGCCGAAGGTCTCCTCCGACATTGGCCAGTGCGTCGATGACCCATCTTCTTACCGCGGCATCATCGGAGCATTGCAATACCTCACCATGACTCGTTCCGATCTCGCCTACGCCATGCAACAAGTTTTCCTGCACATGCATGACCCGCGCGACAGTCATCTCGCTCTAGTCAAAAGGATCCTACAACACATTCGAGGGACAACAGATTTGGGACTTCATCTACATGCGTCTTCATCCCTCGACATCGTGGCCTACTCTAACGCGGACTGGGCCGGCTGCCCTGACACACGACGATCCACATCTGGGTATTGTGTGTTCCTCGGTGATGCCCTCATATCTTGGTCTTCGAAACGCCAACCGACCGTGTCACGATCAAGTGCGGAGGCTGAGTACCGCGCGGTTGCTAATGCAGTGGCTGAGTGCACTTGGCTCCATCAACTTCTCGTCGAGCTTCAAATCTGCGTCCACAAGGTCAGAATCGTCTATTGTGACAACGTCTCGGCAGTCTATCTCGCCGCCAACCCCATCCACCATCGGCGCATGAAACACATCAAACTCGACATCCACTTCGTCCGTGAGAAAGTCGCGCTAGGAGAAGCCCATGTGCTGCACGTTCCTACCTCACAGCAGTTCTCTGATGTGATGACCAAAGGCCTTCCGACAACGCAGTTTGAGGAGTTTCGATCCAGTCTTTGCATCTCCTCCGGTGATGTCACGACTGTGGCGGGGTGTTAGCGCATGATCTCATGCTCATCTACCGGGTCAAGGCACATTGTGCAGATCCTATTCCTGTGCCACTCCCAGCTAGATGTGCGTGTGTTAGTTAGACATTTACCGGTTCAGCTACACACTCATGTATCTGTATAAATACCTATACGATCAATACAAGTGCGTGTGTTGTATCAGTTCTCATCCTCATCCCTCATTGCTACTTTACATTATCCACGTGTTGTAGATTTTGCATCCTCTCACTCGCAAAAAGGCATATTACGGGAGAGTACGGTGTTGTGACTTTGGATGATCTTCGGTCATCCCGTCGAGAAAGATCAGTGTAGATTTACTGCCACGGTGTAATGTAAGTCTAAACATACCATCACTATAGAAACTCTCATCTTAGACCCCTCATCTCAGTCAGTATAGAAACTCTCATCTTAGACCCCTCATCTCAGTCAGTTCTGTAAAGGACATCATCCAGGTTAAAAAATCTCCTCCAGAACCGTCTCGTATGAGTTCATGTCTTAGATGGTTCCTAATATCAACTGTCTAGGATAACATTCGAGACGGTTAACTATATGAACCATCTGATATATAGATGACATCTCAAACGGTTAATCGGTTCGAACCATCTGAGATGTTAATCCCTATATATAGGTAGCGTCTAACCAGATAGATATAGGTTTCCTAGATCTGTCTAGTTGGTGTGACGGCTAGTCGCTGAAAGTGCAAATAGCCCTAAGTGTGGTTTTGGTAATTAATGACAATTCCTATGAAATAACGTTTTTCTTGAGTTACATATGAGATTATGTTCCATAAGTGACGCATAAAGAATATTGGATGGATTTGGGATGAATTTCATTGAATTAAATATATGCAACAAGATCAATGAGTTCAATAGACAAATGTCATGTAATAAAGAAGAGGTGACGAAGCTGCCTTTAGGGGTCAATGATGGGCTCAAGGTGTGAGCTATGATTGACCGAGGTGAAGCTAAATAGAAGATGAAGATTGACCAAGAATTGGATTCAAAATGGTCAAAATATGAGCACCGAGATTATGCCACTTGCCATAGTGTGATCAAGTAGACTCAGTAAGCAATTATGTATTGCATTTGTTGGACTAGCCCAATGCCTATGTATGTGTATGGGAAGAGTGTGGGTTAGGTACCACTCATGAGCTTGCATCAAAAGAACGATTCCATTAGAAGCTCATGGGAGGATGACATCAAGTGTGATGGTCATCAAGGTTGAGAAGGGCAAGCTCAAGACAACATGAGAAGTTATATGCTTGAAGCTTGCGATCACATCATCTCTCCACACGAGATTACGGAGGAACTAAATGAGACTTCATAAAACGATGGTGATCAAAGTAATTTCAACTTGGAGCAAGGATGATAGACATCATCGAGTTTAAGTGGAATGCACAAGGAAAATGTATGCCTAGACTAGGTTTTCCTAATTTGACCAGTCTCAAGGAGTTTGAATGGAGACACGATTATAGGATAGATAGTCATACTATCAAGAGGGGCTATTAGACAAGTAGCTTGACCATGTCACGTGTCGAGTGCTCAAATCATTGCATGTTTTGCATGCCATTGTGCTTCCTTTGTGGTGTAAGTGCTAGAACTTAGGGTTCTCGCTTGTTCGGAGGTTGCTAGCTACGAGTGATCAAAGGCTTTGCGTAGAGTTCATTGTTTGCGTGGGTTGTCCCTAAACTTTGTGTTCAGACGTGAGCGATCTGACCCTTCACGGTGGATGGTGTGATCGATTGTAGTTTGAGGACTCAGGGAGTTCACATTCTAGAGTATCCAAACTTAGTAGCCAAGTGTTCCCGAAGTATCTGGATGTGTTTCGGAAGGTCTGTGCTTGGTAACTGAGTTTTGGAGAGCTAAGTCCATGGGTTCGGTCTAACCAGGATTAGGGGTCGGTCTGATTGCTAGCCTCGCAGCCCATTTACTCGGAGTGTCCGAGGGGAGTAACAGAAAGCTCGTTTTGCTCGGAGGTTCGTTCTAGAGTCTCTGTGGGTCTCTAAGTGAGTCTAGGAAGTCTTCTGTTGAGACCCAAAATTTACAATATAAAATCCCAACTATAATTATCACGTAAATCGAGACATCAACTCTGACCTTAAACATCATGATATAAATAACTCGATAGGAGTAGAGTGCTATGGTCTCGAATAGCCCGAGATGTCAAATCCAATCTCAAAGCCGACAATTGAATGCATCAGCTTGAGTAAAAAGTGATATAGTTTCCTCACTCTTTGTAACTGAGTTAGAACATCAACCCCAAACTTAATAATGGCTAAATTAGGGGTGATATAGCTCCTAAGCTCTTGCCAAAAAAGTAACTTTACAGCGATGATCAAACTTGACAGTTCCGTATTATCAACACCGAAACCCTACATGCTTCATATGCTTTACAAACATACACACATGGCATATGATGTATGTTGGAACAAACAAATATCACAATAGTAACTCTACGATAGAAACTGCAATAATACATATAACTCTTAAGTGAGTAATTTTAACAATTGAGTCACACAAATGGTCACATGACCAAATATCAAACACACAGTAAAAAATATATAGGTGGCTTAGAAGCCACAAAGTAGCGGAAACCAAAAATTGCAGCAAAACAAAGCAAACGGGACTGTTAAACCCTAGGGCAGACCACTGTCTAGGATCCCTAGCGACTACTTGTTATTGGTGTCGATCTCTACAAAGAAATCATCCTCGGAAGGGATTATCTCATCTGCACAAAAATATCAACGATGCAAGACGAGTACAAAAGCACTCCGCAAGACTTACATGGAAATAGTAATAGATGCATCAAGTATCAATAAGGAGTATTTGTGGACTAATTTGTATAAAGTCAAGTTTTTACTGTTCATTACTCTCATTAGATGAAAAGAGACTATCAGATCAAGTTATAAAATGTAAGCAAGCAAACTAATCTATTGCTTATGTCATCATCAACTTATGATCAACTCTTTTGCCTCAAAAAACCACATATGAGGAAGCAGTAACTTACATCTTTAAACTAAAGTTGGTAATTACAGAGTAACATTAAATTTGTCTAATTCAATGCAGGTAATCACCAAGCCTGTCAATGACTGTGGACTGGGCTATTTGAATAGTCCTAACCCTGTAGGGGTGTACATCTTATTTACACATGTCGATCAACTCCTAATGTCATGCAGTTAGTATACTTCAGGAAGTGTACTGGCGGAGGGTGATCGAACACGACCATTGTAATACTTTTGACTTAGCTATGATCCACCCCTGTGGGCCAGTCCGTGTACACCAGTTCGGCCATTAATCCCGACATGGTGCCATTAGTTGTGATCGAGTTACATTCTCATTCTCTTCAAGACTTTATGTCTACCCCACCCTTATATTGAGATTCCCCATCATATTATTTTCACCCACAGTACAAATAGAAATGGCAAACTAAAGCAGTTCATATAAAAAGCGTAGGCAAATTATTTAGTCGTGATGGTTCTATTATACCACCCGTATAGAAGTATGCAAATATTGGGTCAATATACATCGGAAACCGGCCTTGCAGTAAGAAAAGATAACCCAGCATGTTCCCAACCATGGCATCTCATTTAGGCCCAATTATTATATATTAGTCAATTTATTTAATTACTTTCTAGTAGTGTATAATCAACATGACATGTAACTTACCCATGTCATACTGATTCATCGGACCATCCGAAGGATCATGACTAGACAAGTCCAAGCATGGCTAAGCATATGGTAATAATGATTTAATTGGTTGCTAAATACTCGATTAGCTCTTAATCATGCTAGGTTGAAAGGAATTGACATTGTATTTCCATGCATAAAATAGTAATTTAACTAACAACCGATAAAGTAGCAGTTCGACGCATGCAATATTAAGTTGAACACAGTAGTATGTTTTGGAAATAATAAGTAATATCAATATGTTCAAAGGGGGAATGCTTGCCTTGTTGCTCGAGAGCGGGGTACTGCTCGTAGTCAGGGTCACTTACATCATGACCTTCCGATGCTATCGGGAAGAAGTAAAAACACCAGAAAAGCAAATAATGATAATTACCGCTATTGTAATTGATCAACATGATTATGATCTCAAATGCATGACATGGCATGGAATAGTACTCTCAAAATAAGGATTAATGCAAGTCGAATTATGTTAATTGGAGCTCAAATGTTTAAGATATCATATTCTGAAGAATCTTCGGCGAGAGAAAAATAACTAGATTCTCTTTTTAGTCCTTTTGATTTCTCCTACTATTCAAAACATGCACAAAAATGGCATAAACAAATAGTATTCATTTTTTGAAAAAATTTGGTATTTTAATCATATTTTTCTGACATAGTATGAATTAGTTATGAATATCTAAGATTAAACCATTTTAAAAAGCTTTATGTAATACCAGTAATTCAATTTATGATTTAAATAACAGAGAGTACTTTTAATACTCACTATAACTTAGCCACAGTCAATGATAGGTGGGACTAGGGGTCAAAGGAGACTAGGTCGTGTCCGAACAATCAAACTGGCCACTAGGCCGACATGTGAGCGACTTATCTTTACTTAAGTGACTTAACCACATTTTAGTTATAATAGGTCCACATGTCAGTGACATAGGGGGTTCAGTTAACAGTTCATTTTATTTAACAGGGCAAGACTACATGTCAGTGACTCATTAGGGTTTAAACGTGTCGGCTTCATGATTTAACCGATCCGATAGGCCAAACCCACATGGCAGCAACTCCACCAAGAGTTAAATGCCAGCGAGCGTAGGTGTGAGCTCCAGCAAGCTCCGATCTCGTGCTAGAGTGCACACGAGGATGCGCGTGTGCACACATTCGGTTCAGCCGATGACATCGCGTCCAAGGGTATTGGTACAGAGCCCTAGGGTCACCAGAGTGTCACCGGCGGTGACCCGAAGTGGAGGTCGATGGCGGCTCTAGTGCATAGACCGGCAGAGACGTGGCATGCTGAAAAAAGCGAGCAAAAGCTTTGGGGTCTCACTAGAAACTCAACGAAGGGCTCGGTTAGGGCAAAGGTGCTTGGAAACCGTGGTTGCAACGGTGACACAGATGACAAAGTAGGGGCTTCACGGTGATAATGCTTCAGTTGCTCCAAGCTCTCGTAGAAGGTAGGGAAAGGGTAACAACAAGCTACAGAGGGAAGGAACTAAAGTGAAGGATCCAGGAGGTTCACTGGAGAGGAAGAAGACGACAGCAAATCCAAAGTTCCAGGGTTGCTCGGGACCAACTGATTGGTGGAACAGATGCAGGAGACTCTGGCGAAGCTCATCGGTCAAGTGGCGAGCCGAGGGAAGCACTGAGGCGGCCGAAACATGAGCAGTGGCGATCATTGGAGTAGAAGGTGTCGATGGCATTCCGAATGGATGCAGACGAGAGAGGGCTGAAACTTGCACGGTAAAAAAGAGGACGGTGAGGTGAGTTTGACTCCACAATCAATTGAAGATAAGGGTGGACACGGCCGCCGGAATTGAAAAAGGGACAAACGACAGTGATTTGGCCCGAGGGGCAACTCACCCTCGGTGCACGAATAATTGCGCTGAGGATAGGGATGAGTGTGGTGTGGCCTGGCGAGTCTCCTGGCGAGGCAGAGGAGATTGAGGTGGCGTCGTTGCGTTGGAAGCAGGAGGTAGCGCGTGGCAGCGACACGTGTGGCATGCAGCTGCTGGCACGGGGAAGGAAGATGCCACGCGTGGGAGGAAGACTACGGACCTAACAAGTGGGACACGGCTCTTGGGAATATTTAGGACTACGTGGAAGTATTTCCAAGGGCACTTTATTAAGTGTTTTCTTTAGTAAATGTTTAATTTTAGTTTTGACCCAAATTTGAGTTTTAACTACAAGTAGGTTATAGATTTATCCTAAAAATATGAAAAATTTTGAGGGGTCAAAAACATTATATTGAGCTTATATATAAATTTTGAAGAGATTCCAACAGTAGAAAATCCCTCTGCTTAGTAGATCTTTGATCTGCCTATTAATTGGACTAGGTTTTCATAATTTCCAAAGTTCATGTGACATTTCCATCATTTTCTAAGGTTCTTAATTTCTCTCAATTTCAAATTAAGGAGAATAATGACATGAAGTGCTAATGTTGCACAACAACATGTATTACATACATTAGCATAATGGGGATGTTATATTTTCCTCCAGAGTATCTGGATTGGTGTCAGAGACTCTGGAAGTATAGTGTCCCTGTGTGTTTCAGCGTGCCCAACGGTTACTTTTTCAACCATTAGGGTTGGGTCGATCTGACCGTCAGCCTCAACAGGAACTGCCCAATGGCTAATTTTTTTAGGGTTGGCTATAATTACCCATTGGGTTAGCTTAGGTGAGTTGTTGCTGCTTCTTAGATTATTTGTTGACTTTTACACTTGGTTCCACCATCTCTAATCCCTCCAGTGCGTGTGTTTCTCTGGGGAGGTGTGAAGGAAATTTAGTGCATCGGTTACACTAGACAATTGCATTTGTTGCATCGGTTTCAGCTCTCAATTTCTATCGTGTTCGAGTGAGAGTCTTAGAGTTTGTTACTCTTGAAGGTCACCGACTCCCAGACGGCTTGGTGGTGTTGGCTCGGTAATCTCTTCAAGAACCTTGTGAAAAGACCCAAGTGATTTGTGAAGTGGTTGTGGACTTCGCCATCTCCGGAGCAGAGAAAGGAGCTAGCCATAGTAATCGATCGAGGAGACGCAAGGGCATCCTTGAGAGGAAGCGATTTAAAAGATAGCCCACCTTTGATCACGAGTGATCGGGTTCTTAAACAGAGACTTAGAATATCTGAACTTCGAAACAAACGTCGTTTGTCTCTTGTCTCATTTACATTGTCGCAATTCATAATTGTACTCATTGTTGTATTCCTTTGTAGAGATTGAATTGCTTGCTAGTTACCCTAGGATTGCAAACCTTAACATAGACATAGGGTGTTGGTGCACTTAGTTGAACCTACTATATTTAGGATTTGAGCTTGAGAAAATTCAGATATTTTAATTCCGCATTAGGATTAGCCCAATCTCTAATTGTTTTTAAAACACCTATTCACTCTCCCCCCCCCTCTCCAAGTGACATCTAGGTCTTTTCAATCAGTGATTTGGGGGCGGTTTTGGGGGTTTCGATTTGGATTTGGACTTGGTGATTATGATTCGTTTGTTGTTGGTTATTAGAGTTTATAAATTGATTATATTGCATCATATTTTTTATCTTCCATGCTAATTGTCAAAAAGAAAGAAGAGGGACTCAATTAAGATGCATATGGTTACATGAACTGTCGAACCCCAGAATTCATAACAGAGAGGCTTAAGTGAAACCACCCACTAAGTCGAAACGTCAACCCCGACCTCAACTCCTGGGTATCAATTCCAAGAGGAGTGGAGTGATATGGCTCCGAATAGCCCGAGACGTCAACCTCGAACCTTCTCCGGCAAATTAATGCACAGATCCGGTAGGGTGATATTGTG